>JADRCH010007686.1:4984893-5078868 GCA_019843965.1 Rhynchomys soricoides
CCTTCCCCTTCCCCTTCCCCTTCCCCTTCCCCTTCCCCTTCCCCTTCTCCTTCTCCTTCTTCTTCTTCTTCTTCTTCTTCTTCTTCTTCTTTTGGTTTTTTGAGACAGGGTTTCTCTGTGTAGCCCTGGCTGTCCTGGAACTCACTCTGTAGACCAGGCTGGCCTCAAACTCAGAAATCCGCCTATGTCTGCCTCCCAAATAATGGGATTAAAGGTGTGCGCCACCACTGCCCATCAACAGTTCTTGAAATAAAATAAAATAAAATAAAATAAAATAAAGCAAACACAAATAACCTCTTATTGTATGGTGCATTTTATTAATTAGTTTTTCTTAAAGCAATATGATATTTTCTTCATATCTACAATAAAATGTGATAAGAATTCTGTGACTGTTCTATAAACAATAAAGTCCCAATCTTCCCATTCTCTTGAATTTTTGTAGCTTGTCTCCTTTCAATAGCCAACCGCCATCCAACTTCTAATGATTTATTCTTTCAAGTGTGTGTGTGTGTGTATATGTGTACAGGTGTCTGTAAGGCTGAAGCACAGAGACACTTCATCCCTCTGAAGATGATATTACGAACAGTTTTGACATACCTGCTCTGGATGCTGGGAATCAAACTGGGGCCCTCCAGAAGAACAATGTGTACTCTCAATCAATGAAGAATCTTTCTAGCCTCCATCTGTCCATTTTCAAAGGGTACATGTTTTTCATTGTTCCAGCACCCTCATCACCACCCAGCATCACTTGTATGTCCTATTCAGTTCTGGATATATTTGAATTTCTAATGCCTGGTCAATGAATCAGTTCATATCCAACTATATAGTATGCTTCTACTTTGTCTCATGTAGTATTCTGTTTAACAACAAATAGTCAAATAGTCAAAAGTTTAGTATTATCTTTGACAAACAGCAGTTCCTTTTTCTCACACATAAAAAACCTGAATGTAGACAGGGGCTAAAGTTTCATCAAATGTTCAATGACATCCCCATGTTTCAGAGTCTTTTAGGTGTCTGTCAAATAAATGTCTACTTAAATATGATATTCTAAGTCTCAAATAAAATTATATCTCTCTCCTATACCTGGGAGTACTTGAGACACTATCAGCCACTGACAATCAAAAAAAGAGAGTAAGGAATGGATGGGCAAACATATAGTCCTGGTGTTGGTGGTGGGGAGGATCACAGTACATTTGAAGCAAGCCTGATCTACTTAATAAGTTTCAGCTAGGAGGGCTACCAAGACCCTGTCTCAAATCAACACACACACACACACACACACACACACACACACACACACACACACAATGAGTGTGAACACTGCAGAAGGACTTTCATGATGGCAATTTTGGAGGTGGTAACCACAATGATATAGTTATCTTTCCCTTGTTCACATCTGGAACAAAAATATGATGAATAAGGTTTGGAATAAAGGTCTGATGGATCAGTTCTTGCCTTGCATGCATGAATCCTGGGGGTCCATTCTTAGCATCACATAAATCAGGTACATTAGTTACTTGTTTCATTGCTATGTTAAAATACCTGACAAAAACAGCTTAAGGAAAGAAAGGTTTATCTTGGCCCACAGTTTGAAGTTACAGTTCATCCTGGTGTGGAGCAGGGAAGACCTGATGGCAGGAACTTGAGGCAGCTGGTTACCTCATATCCACCATGAAGAAGCAGAAAAAGGAATGCTTCTCTCTCTCTCTCTCTCTCTCTCTCTCTCTCTCTCTCTCTCTCTCTCTCTCTCCAGTATAGGACCCATGATTGTGAGATGGAGCCAACCACAATAATGGTAAGTTTTCCTCTTCAATTAACCTAATATAGAAATCCCTTTACAGACATGCCTAGAGGTTTGACTTAAGATACTGTCAAACTGATAGTCAATATTAACTATCACTTACTGATCATAGTGGTGAGTCCCTGCATTATCAGCATTGAGGAGGTGGAGACAGGAAAAGTTCAAGGTAATCCCCATCTATGTAATGAGTTCAAGATAAGCCTGAACTATATGAGACCATCTTTCAAAATGAAGGGAGGAAAGGAAGGAGGGGAAGAAAGGAGGGAGGAAGGAAGGGAGTGAGGGAAGGATGGAGGGAGGGAGAGAGGGATGGATGGGAGGGAGCTAGGAAGGGAGGGAGAAAGGGAAAGAGAAAGGGAGGGAGGAATGGAGAGAGGGAGGGAGAGAGAAGAGAGGGGAGCAAATATGATAGCCAGAACTCTAATCAGCACCTTGAGAACAGACAGAATTAGGTCAGATACAAATGGTGACAAAGAAGAACAGAATCATAAGGAGCTGAGGTCCCTATTCATATCATGTAATCATACTGACAATTCTGAACTCCCCACTGTGGACTAAATAAAGCTATAGAGTAAGGCTAGGTTTTACCTGCAATTTACTACAAGTTCTAACAGATTGGCAGCTACTGTATCTGTAGCTGTTCTGGTCTACTCACTAAAGTTTAAAACTTACTACTGCATTACTCATGGCAGAGAATAGAGGAGAGCACTTGTCACAAGCCATAGGTTTCTGGTTCCATAAAAGGTATAGTAAGCACAAGGGTATTATTCCAGAAACAGATGTTTATCTCATCCAGGTCATAGTTAGAAGTTAAAGTAAATTCTTCATTAAAGATGTGAGTGTTTGTCTAGCATTCACAAAGCCATGGGTTTGACACCTAGCACCAAATTAATAGGGGACAGTGGAAAAGTCCTGCAATCCCAGTACTTAGGAGACAGAATTGTGTGTGTGGGGGGGTAATAATTCAAGGTCATCTTCAGTTACTCAACAAGTCAGAAGCCAATTTGAGCTTTGTTAGACCCTAAGAATAACAGTAATGATAGCAAACATTTATGATAGCAGTCAAACACTCATTGGACCTGTTACAGATAGTCTAAAATCAAATGACAATGAATATCCAACAAGATATAGTTTCTTTCAGATGACTGAGGTGAAAGGTAAATGTAGCCATGTATAAACACACACACACACACACACACACACACTCACACATCTAATTTCCACATAAATAAAGAAACAAGAGTTTTGTGCAGCACAAGCTGGCTTGAAAGTCAGTTTGTCCCCCAAGCTTTCCTCGGTGTTGCAAGAGCACTCTTTCTCTAGTCTCTAGAGTGCTGGGTGATAAGTGTGAGCCACTGCATCTAGAGAAAGCTTATGAATTTACACGTTTTGTTGCAAGCTCAATACCCCTAAGAATACATCCTTCTGCAAAAGCCTTACTTCCTAAGTAGTTAATGGCACTCCTCCCCACCTCAACACAATTGTATGAGCTGTTTATCAGCCTCTCTCCATGTACTTGGCATTTTGAAAGACAATTCTATTTCCTGTCCCTTTCTGCTTTGTCTAGGAGGCTTTTGAGGCTAGCAACTGCTCTTCTCTATTTCCTTATAGATAAATCTAATTACTTAACAGTGGATACATGCACTACAAATACTAATTGATTTGAATAAAGCTCTAGAATAATGCTCATCACACTTTGAAAGAGACTCATCAGGAAGACATATCTCAAATACCCTGTAGTTACAAATTGTACAATATGCAAACAGGGAAAAATCCATTAAAAGTACTCAAGTCCTTAAGAACTCGACTTTAATGACCTGCAAAGAAAACCAAGGAGAACATTGAGTTCTCTTTGACAGGTATTCATTATTTATCCTTCCTGTCAGAAATCATAGATTTTTGTTTATCCTTCCTGTTTAATCAGCACCAAGAGGCATAATGGCTGTGAAAGGACCCAATGTCTCTGCACCCCCATCCAACCTCCCACTTTAGGGCACAGCCGATGAGCTCATTTGCAGAGAGGCTTGCCAAGCTCTGCATATGTTTTTGTAATATAAATAGACCACATCTTAGGCATATCAGCAAGATAGAGGCAGCCTGCCCTACCCAGTCTGCTGAAGTAGAAATTCTCACCTTAAAAAACGAAGACAGACAAAGCACTTCCGATTTCTACTTCTCCAAGAATTTAAGGATATGTTGTGTGAAAATCACAGTCTTTAGCAAATTTAGTTGCGTTCTGTACTACCACAATTTTATTTTAAGTCTAATCCAAAGAGTAAATGGCAGTCCTATTTAGTTTCAGACTTTAAACTATCATTAGACTTCATGAATACATTTGTTTAAAAGTTTCTAAATTTGTTATGTATTTGCCTGTATGTATGAATGTATACTGCATGCATGTCTTTTGCCCATGGAGGTCAGAAGAAGGCATCAGATCTCCTGGTATGGGAGTTACAAATGGTTTTGAACCTCCATATGGCTTCTATAAACTGAACCCTGGTCCTCTGCAAGAGCAATACGTGTTCTTAACCACTGATCTATCTCTCAAGGCCCTCATGACTATAGTTTTTTTAAGAATGACTCTTGTTCATGATCAGGATTATAATCAATTGCATTAGCTTAAGCGTAAATGGATAAGATTCTCTATGTTGCTTACAAATCAAACTGATATCATGGTTTATTTATAATACAAGTGTCCATTTAGACAAAAATATAGATGTAGTTGACCATAACACCAAATGCTTCTGTGCTATACAGCCATCATTATATATTTTATGTAAAATAGTTCTCCATAATGCTAGGGATTTTGATAGTTGGTAGTATTCTCCTAACATTCAGAAAGTCCTGGGTTTGGTCCCCAGTGGCGCATGAAATTGGCATGATAACACATGCACTCAGAAGTTGGAGACAGGAGAATCAGAACTTCAAGATCATCAGTTTCATAGTTAGTAGGCACCAAGACAGCCTAGTATACAAAAAATCCTGCCTTAAAACAAAACAAAATTAGTTCCTCAGAAGAAGTGGGAAACTAACAGAGTTCCATGCAGTCCTTATTCAGCTGCTCCAAGGGAGAACACTTTTGTAAGTCAGTGCTGATGCAACAATGGTAAGTCTGATAATAAACTCACTTGAACTTCACTTTTTCTACATACATTTTTGTGAGCATGGGTTGAAGTATATAGTTCTGTGAAGCTTTTTCCACTTGCTTAGAATTGTGTAACTATCACCACTGAAAAGTAAAATTAAATGTTTTAAACATTTATGGAATTCCAGTTGTGTAGTACAACACTATTAGTGTGATAGTAATTTCAATCACCAACTTGATTGGATTAAGAAATGCCTAATGAGAATGGGGAGATAAATCAGTGGTAAAGTACTTGCTGTACAAGCATTAGGGTGTCAGTTAAAATCCCCAGGACCCATGTACATACCCAACATGGTAGCATTTGTCTGTAAGCCTAACACTGTGCAGGGATGGAGGTTATAGGTAAAAACAGAAGGCTCCCAGGGCTTGTTTGTTATCTAGTCTAGCCAAATTGATGTGTTCCAGGTTTAGTGGGAGACCCTGAACCAAAAAGCAAGGTAGAGACTGAGAAACACTCCCTAGATCAAACTCTGGCCAACACTCGAACATGCATAGGCATACCAGCATATATAAAGAACACACCCACACCTACCCACCCACAAATATCCATGGTATTTATGAACAACAGCTTTGGATGTGTCTGTGAGTGCATGTTCAGTGAGGACTAACTGAAGGATAAGAGCCACCCTATGTACAGGCTGCCCCAGCCCATGAGCTAGTTAGTCCTAATGGAATGAAACATTAGGAGAGAAAAGGTCAGCTGAGCTCACTGCAGACGCAATGTGACCATCTGCCTCAGGCTCCTGTTGCTGTGCTTTCCTTGCCAAGATGAACTGTATCCTCCCAAACTGTAAGCCGAAAATAGATGCTTCCTTCCTTAGGTTGCTTTCATCAGGTATTGGGTCCTAGCAGTGAAAAAAGTAACTGCTACTACTAGACATTTCTACCTGACAACCTCATGAATTAAGTTTATTGTCTTCACTTGGAGCATAGAAGGCTTAAATGAACAGGACACAGCACACACTTCCTTTTCATCTGGTCATTTATTTCTATGCACAAGACTAAGAAGTATTTTGATCTGGTAATATTGATTACAACATGAAAGATGAAATTTTTAGTCTTTATGTTGTTTTCTTTTTTTTATCAAACCTTAACTCTTCAACTTGAAAATATACAGAGATAAGCCACAACATTATCTCATTCTTTACTTATTTTTATATTATGTACATGAGTGTTTTTCCTGTCCAATGAAGCCAGAAGATGGTGTTGGATGTTGGATTCCCTGATACTAGAATTACAGATGTTTGTGAACCAAATGCTGGGAATGGAACCTGGGTTTTCCTTGAGATCAGTGAGAGATCTTAACCACCATCTATCCAGCTTCTCACTTTGGTTTTATTTTTTTTTTAAATATAAGTAAGCATGAAGTAAGGCCTTTAAAAAATTAGTAAATATATGACAAGATTAACAAAACTCAAGAAACAAGACAATAAGGGTCTATGCTACAGCTCCCTGTGGCAAAGCCTCAGTTCCATTTGCTGTTCTTCAAAACTGCCAGTCTCTTTCTGCTCATTTTTTTCTTGCCACCTATGCCCAGACTGTAACAGTTTGATTCTCTGAGGATTATTTCTAAAAATACAATGATAAAGAAATACATCAAGGTCTCTATCTTTGGTTCCTAAAAGTTATTTTTAACCTCTTTATTTTAAACATTACTCCCTAGTAGGAAACACTCAGTCCACTGAACCACCTACAGGTCCCATGCAGTTAGAAAGGATTTGATCTTTGAGCTTCACTCATGGGCTCCTGTCTCCTAGGTCACCACTGGAGATGCCACACGGGAAACATGGGAATGCGCAGTGGGTCACAGCCCTGAGTGCTGAGGTCCTATTTCTTCTCTTGTCTCCATGTTTACCTTTTAGCAAATATCAGACCAAGTCTGACCTAAGCATTCAGCATTCACCTGTAAATCTTTCTCTTATTTTGCCGACATCCCCTCAGTCTCTCCACACTTCTCTCTCTTTCTGACTCTAAAAGTTGGAATCATTGAATACTATGCTCAGTCTTTCCCCTAAAACACTGATTTTTCAACAGAGGGTAATTTCACTGCAGGGGACAAATGACAATGTTGGAAAACCTTTTTGATTGTCACAATTAGAGGAAGATAGTATTGTTTCCTAGTGGGTAAAGACCAAAGCTGCTGCGCAGTCCCCACAATAAAGAACTATCCTCTCCTTAATGGCAATAATTCTAAAATTAGGAAACTTGGCCTGGAAGATTTTATTTGAGTTATGATATGCTAAGATTCAGAGTATGTTCTCAATGGCTCCTAAATTGGATTCTTGTCTTCTGTCCCAATGTCACATTACTCTACTTTTATGTAATTCGCTCTACTTACATCTATTAGATGCTTCAAACGTCACATGTCATAAGTCGGCTGTTGACATTGTCGATAAACCAGCTCTTAAGTCTCCATCCTATGGTTGGTTATACCATCCAATTAGATTTCTCTGTTTGCCCATGTTAGTGTATGTGGACATGTGAATATGTGTGCATATACATGTTGATATTCGATGTCTTCTTCAATCATTCTCCCTCTTATTATTGCTGTTTGTTTTTAGTGTTTTTTTTTTTTTAAGACAGGTTCTCCTCTCAGGAAACCTGGAGCTCATTGATTTGATTAGATTAGCTCTCCAAGGAGCCTCAGAGATCTTCTTGTATGCTGGCTAGTTTATGTCAACTTGGTACAGTTTTCTGAAAGGAGGGAACTTCAGTTGAGAAAATACCTCCATAAGATCAGGCTACAGGCAAGCCTATAGGGCATTTACTAAATTAGTTATTTATTCAGAAGGGTCAAGCCCATTGTGGGCAGTGCTATCCCTGGGCTAGAGGTCCTGAGTTCTATAAGAAAGCAGGCTGAGCAAGCCATAATGAGCAAGCCAGTAAGCAGCACTCTTCTGTGGCCTCTCCATCAGCTCCTGCCTCCAGATTCCTTCCCTGCTTGCCTTCCTGCTTGCACTGCTTTTGATGGTGAATTTGTTATATGGAACTGTGAGTGAAATAAACCCTTTCCTCCCCAAGTTGCTTTTGGTTGTGGTGTTTTATCAAAACAATAATAACCCTAAGACAACCTGTCTCCACCTCCCCAGCATTGGAATTTCAGTGTGCTGGGAATCAGAACTCAGGTCCTCATGCTCCCATGGCAAGCATTGTATAGTGTGAGCCTTCTCCCCAGCCTGCAATAAGCTGTCTTACATTTCAAGTTTATGGAAACCATTTATACAAACGTTATAATGATTAGAATTAAACAATAGTGGAACTGTTAGCAACTTCATTTGGGAAGTGAGGAGAACATCAAGACCAAAAAAGTTTCTTAGGATGAGATGAAATCTACACACTTACTGTGACCTGTGATAGAAGCCCCAGCCTGAGGACTCTGGTCTTATGCTGATTCCCTTATAGCAGCTTTCCCACAGCTGACATGGCTCCCTTAGGTGAAACACATTATCACAGTTGCCTTCAGCTCATTATTTCTCTAAGTTGGTGTTAGAAAGGCAGTATTGGACAGTGCTGGAATCAGCAAACTATAGCCTGTGGATCAAACACAGGCTGTCATTTGTTTTCATATGCCCTATTAACAGAATAATTTTACAATTTCTAAATAATTGGTAGGAAGGAAATAGTTCATGATACATGGAAATCATAATCGATTTGAATTTCAATATCTGTACATTAAGCATTATTGGGATAAGTCACATTCCCTCATAGAGGAGTTGTCTTTGTCTGCCCTAGATAATAGCAGCCCCATTCAGTAGTGGTTACACACACTGTAAGGCTGACCAAGACACACACACACACACACACACACACACACACACACACACGGGGAGGGGGTGCTGGAGAAATGGCTGAGTGATTAAGAGCACTTGATGCTCTTACAGAGAATCCTGGTTCTGTTCCTGGTAATCGTATAGTAGCTCATGATTGTCTGCAGTTCCACAGGATCCAATCCTTCTTCTGGATTTTGAGGGTACAAGGCACACATGAGGTGCACATACATACACACCAACATAATACTCATACACACAAAATAAGAATAAATACTAAAAGAAAGAAAAGAACCCAGGAGAAATTTAATATGTCGGTAACTTAGCATTTGTAAGACAGAAGCAGGAGGAGTGTGAGTTCCAGGCCACCCAGAGCTACATAGCCAGATCCTGTCTCAAAAAAAAGAGACAAAATGGGCTAGTGATGATGCATAGGTAGAAAAATGTTTGACTAGCATGCAGGAAAGCCTAGTTTCAGTCCCTAGTGTCACATAAACTGGGTGTGACTAGCATACTACTGAAATCACAGAAGCAGGAGAAGAGAAAGTTTGAGGACAGCCTTGAGTATAGAGTTAGGTCAAAGATAAACTGAGATATACATGAAACCCTGCGTTAAAAAGAAAAGGGAAATGAAAAAGAAAATGGAAATGGAAAAAAGGGGACTGTAGATATGTCTCAGAGGCAGAGAACCTATTTATCATGTGCAAAACCACAGATTCAACCCCTAGCACTAAACTAATTATCATCATCATCTTCATCATCGTCGTCATCATCAAAAAAGACAGATTTAAGTTTTGTGTCAGTTAGCAGTATGGTCTTTGAATGTGATCCAATGTCTGTCAGCTTCTGGTTAAATGGAAATGATGCTATTTTCCTAAAAGGATTGTTAGACAGACCAGAAGAAACCCCAAGTGCAACAATATTTATTGTTAGAGCAAGCTTCCACATACTTTAAGAATGGTTACATAAAATGCCCTTTCTGTAAGTCCAAATTTTAAGATGACTATCTAGTCTATTTTGGCCATTAGCTCAATGATGAATGAACAACCTTTACAGTATGGGCTGATAGCAAATAGGAGAGGGGTTAGTATCTTTGTTATTCACATAGCATCCCACCTAATCATGAATTCCCCCTGTGAGTAGTTTCCTGCAACACTCTCTTAAGTGATGCAGGTGAAAAATATCTGAAATATGAAATAGTCACGATCCACCTGATCTTCTGCGCAACTTTCTGATACCAAGAATGTCAGAAAATAAGTTTTCTTAACAGAAAGTGGGAGAGAAGTGAACATGATGTTGGCATAAAACAACGACCACAAGCTATCTAGACACCCTGTCTTTCAGATTCCCTAGAGCAGTGGCTCTCAACCTTCCTAATGCTTTGTCCCCTTAATACAGTTCCTCCTGTTGTGGTGATTCTCAAACCATAAAACTATTTCATTGCTACTTCATAACTGTAATTTTGATATTGTTATGAATCTTCATTTAAACATCTGATATACAGGATATCTGATATCCAGCCCCTGTGCAAGGATCATTTGACCCTCAAAGGGCTCGAGACCTACAGGTTGAAGACCACTGCCCTGGATATTGCTCACAGTGTCCAAAGAAGCACAGAGCAATGTTTTGATGTTTGATTTGCCTTCCCCAAATGTCCAAGGTTAAGAAATGAGGAACATGCTTCACACTTACCTTGCCTGTGCCCTCCTTTGGGATCTTGACCTCAGCCCTGGCCACCAACTCCAATCCTTCAGGAGATTCTGCCATTCCTAGTAGATCCTCAGACCAGGCTTGCCTTCTGACTTACAGCTCATTCTCAGAGTAGAAAAGAGGCCATCTTTAGCTCTTTTTCTTGGTACGACCCCATCTTTTCCCCCGTTTGCATACAACCATTTTCTCTTGATCTTTAAAGCAAGTTTTGCTGCACAAAGAGTCACTCCCAGCCACTTTAGGTTTCTTCTTCCCACTGAACTCTCCTTTCTGAAGCACTTTCTGAGATGATCCACATCCATCATGAGTGACAAGGCACAAGGCATCATCCTGCTAATTAACATATGGCCTAATTATGGCTGTGTTACATTTTAGAAGACAGAATTAAAGTCTGAGGTGACCTAAGTAATTAGGAAGGGATAGACGAAAACAATAAGGAAGCAGCAGCAATAAGGTTGAGATGGGTAGTGGCTCAGCCATGAGAGGTAAGCTGTAAAGGACCAAAGGCAAGTTTTTAAAAAAGAAGGCTGAGACTCTGGTGCTTCTATATGTCAGGGTTGGATACAGGCTCCACAAGCTCTTTGTTGGTTTGTCTGTTTGCTTTTTAAAGCATCAAATGTAGAGCTGTGTGTGTGTGTGTGTGTGTGTGTGTGTGTGTGTCAGTGCTTAGTAAGAGAGAATAAATGACTCAGAAAAATTCACACCCATAAAGTTGGATTTTCACACAGAGCCTCAGAAAAGAGAAAGGAAGGGCCATGTCTGACAGCAGAATTGACATGCTAGCCCATGTAGTGAGTGATAAAGCCAGGACTAGGTCAGACAAGGACATGAGGTGGATACTTGTTGGGTTTCACTAAAAATTGATCTTGGATCAAGAAAGTAAGCACGGGTCATTGATCTGTGAGAAGACCTGGAAACACTGACAAGAAATGGGAGCAAGGGGAAAGGGACAGGAGGCAGTGGGAAAGTTTGTTACAGAGCAAATTAGCAGTAAGGCTTACTGCAGCTCAATGCAGCTGGGACCTAAGGATGGAGAGTAGACCGCATCTTGACAACCTTTGCCCTTAGAAAACCTTAATCTTTATGGGCCAGCCAGTCTCTACCACCAGATTCATTTCTGTCACCAAAGAGAAAGATCAGTCAGTGGTAACACAGAACTAAATATAGCTGTGCTCCAATCAAATGCTTACAAAACAAGACAGTCTGTACAAGGCCTGTCAACCTTTTTCTGTAGAATAGTTTCTCAATCTCTAGCAGAGAAGAGCCTTTTGTGTGTGTATGTGTGTGTGTTTGTGTGTGTGTGTGTGTGTGTGTGTGTGTGTGTGTGTTTGAGGCTGGCCTCAAACCTACTATGTAGCTGAAAAGATTCTTGAACTTCTGATCAAATATGTGAGCTTATGGGGACATATTCATTCAAACCACCATGCTGCTTCTGTCATCCCTCATGAGTGTTGGGATTACAGATGTGTGCCACTTACTATACCTGATTTTACAGGATGTAAGGAGTGGAACCCAGGGCTTTGTGCATTCTAGACAAGCACTCTACCAACTGAGCTATAGCCCCAGCCCTAGAAGAATAAATTTTTAAAAATAACAGCCTGGTGATGGTGGCACATGCCTTTGATCCCTGGTCCTCTAGAGGCAGAGACAGGAGGATCTGTGAGTTGGAGGTAAGCCTGGTCTAAAGAGAGAGCTCCAGGATAGCCAGGACTACATAGACAAACCTGTTGTGAAAACAAACAAAAGATGTTCCTGGGACTTGGGAGCTGAGGTTCTGGGCAGCTGGTTTGTCACTCAGAGGTTACATCTCCGTTTTTTTCCACCAATGCCCTATTCCCATACTGGCTCAGCCACCTGAACATTGATGCTATGGCCCCTGGATAGTCTTCTATCCAAAGAACTGGAGGGTTGAAGCTGGGCCAGTTGTGATAGGAAGAATAAGAAGTGGTGGAAACCAGAAGAAGCAGGGGGCTTAACCATAGTCACTGACCACTACAGAACCCGACATAACTGTTGCCCTGAGTCAGGTGATGCAACTAGAGGCCCCAGAGCTGTTGGTGCAGGTGCCATGGAGGAATGTCTTGGAGGTGACACTACTGGGCCCCAATGACAGCAATACAGAATTCTGGACTGGTTTTAAGAAGGGCCTGTCTTGAAAACTCAATTTCCTAAGCCTCAGAGGTGGGAAAAGAAATGAAGATTTGGTTAGGAGTCCCCATGCTGAACTATTGGTCCCCAGAGATATTGGAACATTTATGGTGGTCCACAGTCAAATTTAAGTCATGTTCCTGTAGACATAGTTTCCTCCTCACTAGAAATGATGGCTCAGTTGTGAGTCAATCTCCAGTAAGGCATTGTAAAAAGTATTTGAATTGTTTTAATAAAAGTTGGACAAGAGTTAAAAAGTAAAATATCCTCTGAGCTGGAGAGATGCTTCAGTGCAGAAGAGCATCTGCTGCTCTTCCACAGGACCCAAGTTCAGTTTCCAGCATGTACTTCAGGCAGCTCACAACCACTCTTGCAACTCCAGGGAATCTTCAACCTACAAGGAAGGTCACCTTCACACATGTGACATACATTCACACAGACATGTTACATATTCAGAAATAAAAATAAACATTGAAAAAATATCCAATTCAATTAAAATAAGACTTATGTCAATGTCACAAAATAACAATGAGAAGAAAACTGACAGTTAAAAAGTGGCGATACAGTGCTAGAGAGTTGGCTCAGCATTTAAGAGTACAGACCATGTAGACAACCCAGCACCCATATGGCTGCACACAACCGTCATTAACTCCAGTTCCAGGGAATATCAACTGATGCCATATTTTGACTTCCATAGGCACCTGCATGTACATGGTCCACAGGCATGCACATAGGCAAAACACCAATAAGATAAATAAATAAATAAATAAATCCCATATAAATGGGAAAAAGGGAATCCCTGCACATTGCAGTGGCGATGTTCCTATGACTATTATTGACAACAGTATGGAAATTTCTGAGGACAAAACAAAACCTAAGGGTGAAATGACCAAGCTGGATATGGAGGCTCACACATGTACTTCTGCCACTTGAAAGGCTGAAGCAGGAACATGATTACAAGTTGAGATCAGCATGGGCTACATAATGAGTTGCAGATGGCTGCTCTGGGCTACAGATTGAGACCCTGTCTCAAGAGAGACAGGAGGTGATAAGCGAGAGAGAGGAAGGAAGATAGCCATTACTGGTCATACAGCCACATTAAATGAAGCCTGTACTCAGAAGACATATCTATATTCCCATATTTATTGAAGCACTATTTGCACTAAGAGAGAAGTAGAAACAACCTAAGTGCCCCCCAGCTGGTGAATGGATCACGGACACATCATTCAACCACAAAAATAACAAAATGCTGTCACTCACAGCAGCATGGATGGAACTGGGGCTCATTTTGTTCATGGAAATAAATTAGACACAGAACTATAAATACATGACCTCACTCATACAGAGAATGAGATGCAGTTGATCTCAGAGGGGTTGAGAGTAGATTGGTGCTTATCAGAGGCTGGGGAGAGTAAGGAAGGAACAGAAGGGGAGGGATTGATTAATAGGTACCATTTTGTATTTAGATGAAAGCAAGGAGCTCCTGTGTTTCAGTTTTTCCATTATAGGCTTGTTTGCAGTATTAGAAAACAAATTCAGAGCCTCACACATACCGAGCAAATAGTTAAGCAAAGCTACACTCCCAGCCCAGTTCTAGTGTATACTATTCCACAGCAACATGAATATATAATAATAGACTGGGTGTTTCTTCTCCTAATTTTTTTTTTTGGCTATATACTTCAAAAAGATAGATATCAATGTGAAATATTTGCATTTCAAAGAAAGCATGGATTTTTTAGGAGATGAATATGCTTACTGGAGGTTGAACATTAGACAGTGCATATATCAAAGCACCACATGGGTACCCCATAAACATATATATTTTTATGTACCAGTTGACAAAATAACATAAAATAGAAATCCTCTTAAAATTATTAGATCAAAAGATACTGAATCATTCCATTCCATTGCTAGAAGTTCTTAAATACCATCTCTGGAATTCTCCACATACCACATCCCAGATGGATAGAGACCTTGACCCCATTCATCCATCATCACTGTTTAAAGTTCTAGGTTCCCCTTACCAGGTGAAAAGGCTAGGGCATTTAGCCACAGATACTCACCCATCATTGTCAATGGTATTTCTAGGGATATTGGCATCTGGTCTTCAGGCCTTTCTGGAACTTGGGCCAAGTACACATCTACAGTTTGAGAGGTGCAGGTGTTCGTGGGACTCTTATGGAAGGAAAGGCTAGGCATGAACAGGAAAGAGAACAGAGACTCTGCATAGAAAGCATTTGCAATTTTCACTTGAGGGTCATAAGGTCGAAGGATGAATATTTTGGAGGCAGGGAAATTGGAATAGAAGTCCTGGCTCCACCATTTAATTTCTTTGTTTTTCTATCCTTTAGATGTAATGTTCTTATTTCTCCATTTATTTATTTCAAAAGTGAGCCACCCCCTCCCAACCTGAGGACCTATTGACAGTTGATGGCTGCTAAGGGAGGGAGAGACAGTTTCCTTTTCATTTTCCTTTTTAAAAATAAATATTGAGTGCTCCACAGATTTGCATGTCACCTTGCACAGGAGCCATGACGTGCTAATTTTCTGTGGTTTGCTCCAATTTTCATATATGTGATGAGGAAGTGAGCACAAGTTGGTTTTCTTTAAAAATGCAGTCACTTAATAGGTTGCCCATGCTCCAGTGGATGCCCTCCACCCATCCACATATGGGAGCACTAATTGGACTCCGATGGTTCTTGTTTTTTAAAAGGAAAAGAAAAAGAACAAGAGGACATGAAGTTAGGGGGAAGATATGTTGGGGAAGGATCCAGGAGGAATTGGAGGGGGTTGAGTGGGGACTGTATATGGTAAAAATATGTTGAATAGATATATGAAATTCTCAAAGAATAAAAAAAATACATCATTTTAAAAGTAAATATAATGCCATTACATCCAGCACTTAAACACTGTTATACCTCAGGCTTCATAGGACATATATTAAGACTAGCATGTCCTTAACTTTTAAAGACTTTATGGCTTAATGAGTGTAGGAGACTACAGTAATGAGAGGTACTGTGACATTTATTGGGATTTTTTTTTCTAAGTAAAGGGATTTTGCTAGATTCTTCCACTAAATTAACTGTCATCCGGTTGACACTCCTGCAAGGATGTTACAGCTGACTTCATCTTAAGGATGAAAGTGGCCCTCAGGTCAGGCAAGTGATGAATTCAAGGCTATGTAACTAGTGAAAAACAGCTGGAATTCATTCTAATATGCTACAAGCACCAAGCTACTTGGAAAAAGCTTGAAAGACAAATCATTGTTGTGGTGCAATTTGGGCTGGGGTAAGAATGATCAAAACCCATAAAATAGAATACAGTAGGGCTGGAGAGATGGCTCAGCAGTTAAGAGCACTGGTTACTCTTCCAGAGGTCCTGAGTTCAATTCCCAGCAACCACATGGTGGCTCACAACCATCTGTAATGGGATCCAAGGCCCTCTTCTGGTGTGCATGAAAACAGCTACAGTGTACTCATATAAATAAAATAAATAAATCTTTTTTTAAAAGAATATAGTAGGTTGACTACTCAATAGTGGATGTTCCATACCCAAAGGAGAGTCCATTGTTATCACAAAGTTGGGGGTTAGGAAGGTGGAGGAGCACCTGGGATGAGTTAAAAGGAGGAGTTGGGGTGGATACAATTAAAATATATTTGTGAAATTCTGAAAAAAATTAAAATATTTATAACAATCAGAATATAGTCCATGAGTAAGGCAGCAAATCTGTACACTAAAACTATTGTAAGGGTTATAAAAGAAGGAATAGGAAAAATAAGATCACATGATTGAGGGCTTTCATATGCCAAGCCAAGGGGTTTCCAAGTGTTTTTCAAGACATTGGGCAGTGGGCACGCTCAGTGGAATTTTCCTGGGAGCCAAAAGGAATACTTTAACACTAAGATAGGATGGATCAATTTTAAAATTTTAACAAAATTATAATTAGAGAGAAGACTAGACCTCAAAGGGGTATATCATATTGCAGAAATTCAAAATATACTTACTGGCTTGAGAACAAGCAAAAATCAATTAATGGAAGAGAATTGGTGGCTAAGAAAATGAGCTTGTTTTGTGCAAGACTGAATATTTAATAAGGAAAGCATTGTAAAACAACAGAAAAGAGGGGGAAAGGTCATTTAGCATATGTTGTTGAGAAACAAACTAGGTTTTTTTTAAAAAAGTACATTCTCACATGACAACGAGTCAAATTCTGAGAAGGCTAAACATTTTTCCTTAAGACGAATATAGGAAAAAAAAAATGGAAGAAACTCAAAGCCCAGATTTCATTTGTGGTAGTTTTTTAGAAACAATCAAATTTATAGAGAAAATAAAATTCAAAAATATGCACGTTCTTAAAATCATGATTAAGGCAAAGCCTTAATCCTTCAACTCCATAGATCAATATGATTATATCTGGCCAAATAATTATAAAAAAAACCTACAGGAACATAAAAAAAACTATACAAGATATACTATAACTGTGAAAACTTATGAATTAGTTTTTTATTGCTGATGTAACAAAATGCTACAAAGCAAACTTGTTAAATAACACAAATGTATTATCTTACAGTTCTGGAGGTCTCAATGGATTCAAATCAAGGTGCTCTTCAGGGGGCACTAAAATGAATTTCCTTGCCCCTTTCAGACTCTAGGGGCGCACACACTCCTTGTTTGTTGGCCCTTTCCACCACCAACTTCTGGTGGACTCCTAAATCTGACCATCCTCCCTATGGAGCCATCTTTTCCTTTTAAGTTGTTTGTTTGTTTGTTTGCCTGCCTCTTCCACTTTTCAGGACCCTTCTGCATAGGTTGGGTTTACCCAGTGTGATGGCTAACTTGACAGAATCTCAAAGCACCAAGCACACAAATCTCTGGGCATGTATGTGAGGGATTTTAATTGGAGTGGGAAGACACACACTAAATGTGGGTGTCACCATCCCATGGCCTTGGGTAACAGACTGAATAAAAGGAAGAAAGGAAGCTGAGCACTGGTGTCTCTCTCTCTCTCTCTCTCTCTCTCTCTCTCTCTCTCTCTCTCTCTCTCTCTCCTTCCTGACTATGGATGCAATGTGGCCAGCTGCCTGAGGCTACTGGAACCCTGCCTTTACTCCCACAAACGTAGACCATATCCTCAAATTGTGACCAAAACACACACACACATTCTTAAGTTTCTTTTACCAGATATGTATCATAGCCTTAATGTAGTACAGTCCAATAATCCAGCATGTTCTCCCTCAGATGAAGCCACTGGCTAAGAATGCTTCCTTCTATCTATAACATTTACATGAAACTTTAACAGCTTTCAAGAACTAGGCCACTGGCATCTTTGAGGAATATATATATATATATCTCACATTCCTGAAATGCTCAGGACCCTGGAACAGGAAAATTACATGTCCAAGGCTACATTACACCTACACACAGATCACATTACTACCAACATCAAGAAAACCAACCAACAAACAAAGAACAGTTACATATAGGGCAGTCTGTTGGCAGGCAAGTGTTGTATTTCTATTTTCCAACTCTTTCATTAAGTGACTTTTTTTTTTTTTTTTATGTATGTGAGTACACTGTAGCTGTCTTCAGACACACCAGAAGAGGGCATCAGATCCCATCACAGATGGTTGTAAGGCACCATGTGCTTGCTGGGAATTGAACTCAGGACCTCTGGTAGAGCAGTCAGTGTTCTTAACCGCTGAGCCATCTCTCTAGCCCCCTTACAATTCTTTCATAATGCCATATTATTTTCATCATCTTTTGCAGATAAAGGACTCGTGGCTGATGGAGGCAAACATGAGAAACCTATTCTAAATTTCAGCCCGAGGAGTGCTAGGTTAGCAGGTGAAGTTCTGCTGCATTCCTAGTATTCTTGGGAAATGGTTTGTTTGTTTGTTTTCTATTTATTTCCTGAACATTTTTAGATCCTCCTTAGGCTAGGACCCCTTAGGTACTGTACTGACCCAGTTATAGTCAAACAGTCCTCAACCCTATCTGGCACAGACACCACAGCCACTCATTGTCTTGGCCATTTAGATACATACCTAGAGCCTCCTGTAACAGTGCTGAGCAAAAGCAAGGACATTTTCTTACAGGATACCGAGAATGAGGAGTCACAAATAACACAGCGAGGAATTGACTGGATGTGTTGCATAAGCATAGCCATTCCAGAATGCAGAGATGCAGGAAGCTGGACAGACGGTAATGCTTCCAGGGGCTTTGAAGATGACTTGGTAGGTAAGCACATTTGCTGTGTAAGACATGAAGGCCTGGGTTCAAATACCCAAAACCCATATTTTAAAAATAGGCTAAGGGGATGGCTCGGTGTGTAAGACTGTTTTCTGGAAAAGCAAGAGAACATGAGTTCAAGTTCCCACTACCCATTAAAAACATGTCCCTGTCATCCTAGAGTTGCAGTGAAGATGGACAGAACCCAGATGATCAGTGACCAGCCAGCCCAGCCAAAGTGGTAAACTTCAGGTTCAGTCAAATAGCTGCTCCCAAAAAGTGAAGTAGAAAATGATAGAAGACTCAAGATTACCTCCTCTGGCCTCTGCACACACTCATACACACACAGGCACACAGGCACACACACACACACACATACACATGGTTTTTAAAATGACATTCATTCTCTTTACACTTTTGGAAATACTATTTTGTATGCTGGGAATGTAGCTTAGTTGATAGAGCTTTTGGCAGGCATGCACAAAGCCTGGGTTTGATCATCAGGTCCATGCAAAGGCAGGTGTAATGGTGCATGCCTGTAACAGCAGCACTTGGAAAATAGAGATAGGAGGGTCAAAAGTTCAGGCTAGCAGAATGGCTCAGCTGGTAAAAGGAGCTTACACCAAGACTGATGACTGGAAATGGATCTCCAGAACACAAACATGATAGAAGAAAAAATAGATTGTTACAAAGTTGTCCTCTGATAGCCATAGGCCTTGCTGAGGTATGCCTGAACACACACACACACACACACACACACACACACACACACACACGCACATACACATGAATAAATATATAAATAATTTTCAAAAAGAAGTTCAGGTCTGGGTGTGATGGTATACATCTTTAATACCAACACCAGTGAGGAAGAAGTAGGTGGCTCTCTATGAGTTTGAGGCCAACCTGGACTACACAGAGATTTTTCAGGCCAATGAGGGCTACACAGTAAGATCTTGTCAAAAAAAGAAAAAGAATGAGGAGGCTACAAAATAAGTTCTGTCACACACAAAAGAGAAAACAATACTATAAAGTACAGTTTAGTACTATTTTCCTTGGGGTGTATGGGAATGTGGCCAAGGGCAATTATGTCATTCCTAACAAGGCTTGGACAGCACAGAGAATGTTGGAAAGTAGCAGGCATAATGGAGAACAAAGCAGAAAGCCCAAAAGAGAAACTAGCTTTAAAGGTGGCCATCACTTCTAACAAATTAGAAAAACTTCTCAGGGCTAGGGTTGTAGTTCAGTTGACAGAATGCTTACTTAGTATGCACCAAGCCCTGGATCCAATCCCCAAAACTCTGTAAACTGGACTTGGCGGCAAGATCACCTGTAATTCTATCACTTAAGAGATGGGAACAGGAGCATAAAGATTCAGTGTTATACTTGGCTACACAGTGAGTTCCAGAACAGCCTGGGCTAAAAGAAACACTGTGGAACAAATAAACATCTCTTGGATGTCTACCTCTTGCTACAGACAGCTTGTAGGCTATAGATCAACAGTACATATGTTTCCTATCATCTAGCATCATGTTTGAAGGCTGACTTTCATGGGTCTAAAAGTCTTGAGAGTCAGCATTTTTAAGTAAGCTCCCAGAGCATGATGTTGTTGTTGCTGAACTGCCCTTGAACATTCTATGAGCAGCACAGACAAAATGAGAACTTGCATTTCCACCTCCCATCTAGAGAATAGAGAAGCATGGGATCAGGATCTTCAATCTGTTTTCTTACAAACTCTCTAGTGACTCTGATGCTCAAAGTTTCAGAACAGGTGGAGAGGCATTCAATGCTTGTCTATAGATCCTGCTCTCCACCTGTCCCCCTACATAGCACCTAGAAGCAGAATTTGGACCAGATGCAACCCAGGATAGCCTCTTACTGGACCCATGAGCAGAGGGTAAACATGGAACAGGGAAGACACACAAGACTCCATTCTCTTTCTAAGAGCTGCCTATGGCTAGAGCTAGAGTTTCTTTTTTCAGAAGCTCTCTGCCATAGCATCCTTCTTTACTGCCATGATTAAAGCAGTTAAGATGCCAAAGGCTTAGGATGTTTCATGCTGACAAATATGAGAGCAGTTTCAAGGTCATTGATTCAATGTTCACTCTTTTAGTTTTTATGTGATTCGTTCATTCGTGTGTGTGTGTGTGTGTGTGTGTGTGTGTGTGTGTTTGTGTGCGCGCGCATGCGTGCATATGTTGAGAGCAGAGGTAAGCCTAGGGTGATATTTCTCAGATGCCATCCACCTTGTTATTTGAGACAGAGTCTGATGATGACTTGAAGTTTACCAAGTAGACTAATGAATGGCCATCAAGTTCCATGAATCCTCCTGTTTCAGTTACTTTAGCACTGGGATTGCAAATGTTTGTTATCACTCCTAGCTTTCTACATGGATTCCAGGTAGTGAACTCTGGTTTGCATGCTTCTATCAGACATACTTTACACGCTGATTTCTCTCCCCTATTCCTTAATGTGATTCTTACAGCAGAAAGGGAAGGGAGAACTTCTGCAGAGTTTGGAGTGTATCCATGGTATCATGCTACATGTGCACTGTTGTTAATTAATTATGGGTACTCCAACTGAAAAGGAGTTGGGAACCACTGGTCCAACCTGGTTCTCCAGCAGCTTCTCTGGCTTTGATGTTGGCAAATTACCTGGGGATCTTGTGGAAACAGAGAGCTTCACTTCAGTAGATTCGAGGCAGGGCTAGGGACTCTGCATTTCAGTGAGGTTTTCAGAGATGTTGCTGCTGCTGCTGCTGCTGCTGCTGCTGCTGCTGCTGCTGCTGCTGCTGCTGCTGCTTCATGGATGACATTTGAGTATCAAAGTGATATCACATACCTGATTTCTAGTCTCCTTGCTCCAAGATACGCTGATACAGAGTAACCAACATTTCTCCAGTTTGCCTGAGGTTTAACAGACAATGTAGGATGAGCTGATTGTCCCATGCAGGTACCTGGCTGTACCACTATTAACATTTATTAGTGAAAACAATAGAAATCATAGGGAACTGTACTCTATTCCAAACTAAGATGTTTTTAATCACAACCTTTTTCTAACTAAGCCTAGATTTGGCCTCAGCTTCCTTCTTAATATCCAGTTCCAGAAACCACTACCAATCAATTATCATTGGCAAAGGAAAAGAAACCTATTTCCAACCATGATAGGAGCCAAAAAACCATTCTGCATCACTTACTGGTCTCTCTATGGAAAATAATAATCATGATGATAACAATGACAAATAATTTAGCCAAACTTGGTGTGTGCTAGGGATAAATTTTTATACTTGGCCATAATAGTTGTAAGTGGGAATAAATAACGCACACATAGCACAATGATAAATCGTTGAGTAGAAGAACTGTGTCTTAGAAAATGTAACTTAGCAGACAAACAAGTGACTTCACTGCATGAGCCTGCTTCCTCCTCCATAAAATGGGAAATTTATCCTGGCCTTCCACTTATGATTGATGCACGAGTCAAGTGATCAGCGTAGATTAACACATAGCAAGCTTGTATCCAATTTCCTTTTGTCCAGTCTTTCTTTCCCAGAAGTCTCACTTCTCTAGTTACAGACTTATTTGAATGAGTATTCATTCACACTAGGAAGAATGAAGCCAGAGTGTTGGTGAGAAACCATTTCTCCAGAAACATTAGATAGCAAGAATTCCCTTCTAGGGACTTCTCTATCCCATTGGAGCTCAATCCCACAGAGACCCTTGAAATAAATCTCTGTATGGATGATCCATGTTGGAAATCAGCTGATAGGCTCAGTTATACTGAGCTCTGAGTCTTAAGGGGAGCATACTGATAGATACTTCCTCCAGCAGTGTTTCTGTTCCCTGTAGTCATTATCTCTTGCTGCCTGCATGTATTAGTTACACATGAGGCAGAGATCAAAGGTAAGTATCATCTGGAGGCTGATGAAGAATGATCCATTTTCAAGTTCAGGCAGTGATCATTAGCAGATCTACTTCCTCAAAGTTTGGGTAGCTAAGGTCCTGGCTAGAGAAGCTGCCAAGAGGCCATGCTCAATTCTTTGCCATACTGACTTCTCTAGTTTACTTTGTTGAGACAGCTGTAAGATAAGTCAGAAAGAGGTAGATATTTTATAAGTAATAATTTTTAAATTTTTATTTAATTTTATTTTCTGTGTATGGATGTTTTGCCTGCATGGATGTCTATGAATACTGTGGAGACCAGAGGAAAGTGTTGGATCCTTTGGATCAGGAGTTACAGACAGTTGTGAGCATTGATGCTAGGAACATAAGCCAGGTCTTCTGCAATAGTAGCAAGTATTCTTAACAGCTGAACCACCTCTCCATAAATATTAACTTTTATAATTTAACCCTAATGAGCACTTTTGCCATATTCTCCCAACGAAATGAAAAAGATCACCTTACCTCAAACACCTTTTATTGAAATATTATTTCAAATCACCTTGAACTGAAGTGAAAACTTAAGGGTTCTTTGGAAAGTCAGTTGTGTTGGATGGTGTTTTGCTAAGGCAGACTCGTGAGGGCGTGTTTAGCCGAAACAGACACAAGTGGAAGGATGTTCTGCTAAAGCAAGCACATGAAAGAACACATGATGAAGGATTCTTCCCTAACAACATGCATACATTGTTCTACTTTACATTGCATGGATAAGCTGCATTTGTCAGGACTCCATAGAGAGAAACCAGCCAAAAACGTCTGGTGGTGTGTTGCAGTTTCTTGCCACTTCCCAGGACTCAGGTTGATTGGCAGAGTGATGCCACCCGAGACAGACACACTTGCTGAGAAAAGACAGATGGAGGACACGCTATGTTTGGAGGGAGTGTAAAAAAGGATTAGACAAACAATGATGGAGACTGAGCTTGGCTTACTTATAGAATTAGCTATACAATGCATGTTGGTCTCTTGTCTTCACTGATCTTAGCTTCCTTGAGAAAGGCACTGCCGAGAATATCCCCTACCCTCCTGGTCCCTCCTGCTGACTTGAGCCAAGGCTGAGGCCTGGCTGTCTCTGCTAGGTAGTGCCACTACTGCTAATTCATGTTTGCTATCCTAACTCTACCAAACTGGATTGCTGGTATATCTGTAAAGTGTTTGTGAATAGATCGAGCTGCTGCTGTTGACTCCTAAGAATTAAACTTTTGATTTCCTGACAATGCAGATGAGAGTTGCTCCCCCCCCCCCAAAAAAAAAAACATTTCTAAACATGTCTACTTTCCCTGTATCCTTTCTTTCCTACTACCTTTAGAGGATTGTGGGCTAAAAGGGAGGTGAAAGAGTTTAAAAACCATCATTAAAAATAGAATTTAGAAAAATTAAAGCTACATTGAACTAAACAAAAAACAAACCCACAGCACTGTTTCCATTATTGCTTCCAGAAATGCAAACATAGCTAATGGGTCCTCCACCATATCGTTTAGGGAATAAAATTTTAAAATGATGTTACATCAAGACAATAAGGCCATTAGAAAGGCAGTCATGGAAAAATCATGATCAACGTCAAGCTTCAGAAAAATGAGGTCAGCAGTCTATGATCATGTACAACGCATAAAACTGTCAGAAAACTTACCCAGTTGCTTTATTGTCCTTTCTGACCTCCTAACTCTATGAAAAACTCAACTGTTCCAACTGTAACCCTTCCATTCCAATTCTTTATTTCATTAAATGACTTCAGAGAACTCAAGAATAAGGATCCATCTGTGTCAAGTGTCAATTGTGTCGTTTAAGAATTATTTCTCCCAGTGACTATAAAATGTGTTAATAGCATGGTTTGTGTCAACTCAAATCACAAGTATTCAAAACAAGAACAGTGCTGGCAAAGAGCTTAGCAATGATCTGTTTAATAGTGTTCAATCTTGATTGCATGTTGAGAATCAGCAAGAGGGTGCTTTTCAAAATCCTAATGTCCTCAGAGCACCCCCAAGACAATTTCACTAGACTGAGAAAGTGGATAGAAGAAAGATTGGGGATTTTTAAGGCTCCTTAGTATCTTAGCCAAGGTATCAAATCACCATTGTAGTCTAGAAAATGTGTCCAAAGAGATGAAGTGGCTTTGGAATACAAGAGAGCTAAACTGCAGAATTACCAGCACCATACCTTCCTTGTAGCAGGCACTGTAGTGGTTTCTTCATTGGTGATATCCAAACCAGTAGCAATTCGCTGGTCCCCAGACAATGAGCTGATTAATTCAGGTATATGAAGGTCTTCTAAATGGTATAGATTCCTGCCTCTCCTGCAACAGGCCACTGTTCTATGTTTTCTTTTGTAAAGCTGACCAGGCAGTACTAAATGTGTAGCAAGGGCTGGGCACTGCTGATGTGAGGCTGGAGAAATGGCTGAATGGTTTAAGAGCACAGGCTGTTCTTTCAGAGGACCTGAATTCAATTTCCAGTACTCACCACCATTTGTAACTCCAATTGCAGAGAACGCTCTATTCTGGCATCCAGGGGCAAAAGACATACATATCATACATGTGCCAGAAAAAATTCCCTTACACATAAAAGATAATTTTTTAAAAAATATTTCAAAATTTTTAAAAAATCTAAAACTAAACTATACATTTATTTTTTTCTTTTTCTATATTTTCATGCAGTGTGTTTATACATGCTGTGCATGTGTATGCATACATACTTTTTGCATGTGTGTGGATTTGTGTGTGTGTATGTGTGGATTTGTGGGTGTGTGTGTGTGTGTGCCCTTGTGCATGCACAAGTGAGGCTTAAGCATGATGTCAGGAGTCATACTTGATTACTCATTCAACTTACTCATTGAAGAAGTGTCTCTCATTGAGAACCAAAGCTTGCAGATATGTCTAGTCTCACTAGCCAGTTTGCTCTAGGGAACCACTATCTCCACCTTCTGTGGCTGCAATTGTAGGTGTGCTACCACACCCGCCCAGCTTTTTTCATGAGTTTCTGGGGACCCAAATCCCAGTCCCTCAAGATTGTGAGGTAAATGTTTTAAGCACTGAGCCATGCTCTGAGCCCCCTACTGATTTAAATTTTAGGGTTAGCATATAATGCATCAGATCATATTTCTTTTTTGTTTGGTTGGTTTTTTGTTATTTTATTTTATTTATTTACATTTCAAATGTTATCCCCTTTCCAGGTTTCCCCTCTGCAAACCCCTATGCCATCCTCCCTTACCTTGCTTCTATGAAGGTGTTCTCCCACAAAGGTCACAGAGTAGAAGGGTGTGTTTTCTTCATGCCCAAGTGGATTTATCAGGGGAAGCCTGGTCTGCAAGCACTTTCAGAAGGACACTGTACCATAGCATAATATGTTAAAACTAACCCTAAAAGGATAAAAATTTCATTCTATAGGGTGAGATTTTCAACAATATCTTTCTTTGGATAAAGTTTTGGTATCGAAAGGAAATACAGGGTTGACAGTGCAATTAATCTAAGACATAAGAGAATTTGAGATGTTCAAAGTGTTAGATTTGAGGCAGGAGAGAGGAAGAGGTACAGGTTCAAAAGAAAGGCATGAAGTCAAATTGTCCTTCAGGCAAGAGCTCTGTTATCCTGCTGACAGGCAACCCAGCATGATGGATCTGAAGAAAATGCTTAAATCCTGCCAGACAAAGGGAGTTGTCTACTTGTAACCATTTCTGCAAGAAGTACTGGGGGTGGGGATCCTACTTCATAAGAATGATTAACATGCAACCTGCAAAGTGAGGAATTTGTGACTTAGACTACCTGACAGGTCTCACAGAGACATTGGCTAAGGGAATGAGCCCACAGAGGCATAGAAGAGACGAATGGGGCTTCAGTCAAAATCAGTACAGTGGTTGGAAGAGGGGCTGGGTCCATTTCCCACCCTGCTTGCAGCCCTGTCTTTGTAGGTCATGGTGTTTTGTTGTGTTTGATTTGTTTGTTTGTTTTGTGTTGGTGTTGTTTATAGAATCAAAAGAATGTGTCTGGATTCTGTCATTACCTTTGTGTTTAAAAAAAAAAAGCAAACTAAAACTAAAATGTGTTAGTTGGTCTGATGATGTACGGATGCTCAGAGTGGGACTCAACCCAGAAAGTTACACTAGGTACCTACTAATACAAATATCCTTGAAGGTTGTGCATAGCGGCACATACCTGTAATCTCAGCACTTGAGAGGAAGAGGAAGGCAGATCTCTGAGACTGAAAACAGCCGGGTTTACCTAGTGCGTTCCAGGACAGCCAGGCTACATAGAGAGACCCTGTCTCAGAAACAAAACAAACCAACAAAAAACCAAAATATCTCTGCAAGTTAGCAGCTTAAAACATTATTTTATAGATCTAATGGGCTAGAAATTGGAGGCCGCTTGACTGAGTGATTCTATCCCAGGGTCTCAGGAGATTTTTCTGGGCAACAGTCATTTGAGCCTGTGGCCCAAAGATATGCTTCCAAGACAGATTGTGTGGCAGACAACATGCTGGCTACTGATAGCAGGGTTGGATTCATTGCCATGTGGACCTTTTCCCTAACTGCCCATAAAACATGGCAGCTGGCTTCTTCCAAAGTGAGCCATCAGAGAGTAAGTAAAGCAGTAGCCACAAACCCTTTGTTGACATAGTCCCAGAAGCAGTGTATCACCGTTTCTATGTAATTTACTTACTGCGAGCAAGTCCTTCAGTATGGCATACACAGAAGGAGAGAAGCATGAGCAGTGCTTTTGACAGCTGCCAACGAAACTAGGAGGAGGCCTTTAGAGCTGGTTGCAACAGCCTGGGGGGGGAGCCAAATGATAAGATTTTAGTTTAGGAACACCATCTATCTGGCATTTCTTGAAGACTGTTATTATTTTAACACTGAAGGCAAAAGTATAACTCCTTTAAGAAGAGCTTAAGAAAGCAGAGCTCCCTTTGGCATTCCTAGCCCCCAAACTATGCACATTTCTGGAATTGCTGCTTTCAGGGTCTCTGCCCTAAGTCTGCCTGATCAGTTTCTAGCCCCTGTTTCTAATCACTAGGTTATGCAAGTCTGGCAACAGGAATTTGAGCTACAGGACACAAGAAATGATGGAAAGACAAACCTGACTCCTCTTCTCTGACCTCTACACCTGTACCATGATATGATTGGCTTACACACACACACACACACACACACACACACACACACACACACACACACAACACACACCCCACTAAAAAATGAGTTGTGAAGAGAAGGCCATTCATCAGAGATAAGAAACTAGAATGCATAAACAGATCTTCATTGAATAATTACTTTTCGTTTTTAAATTGAAAATAATTTTTTTCATATAGCATATTCTATTCATGGTCATTTCCTCTCCACCAATGCCTTCCAGATCCTTCCATCTTTCTATTCACCCAAGCCCACGCCCCCAATTAGAAAACAAACAGGTATCAAAAAAACAAAACAAACGAAAAGCTCACAAAATCAAAATAGGACAAAACAAACTAGCAAAAAAGAGAGCCAAGGAAAAAGAACAAGAAATACATATAGAGGCATAGACATACACATTTACATCCACAAAAATCCCATAAAAACACAAATTCAGAAATCATAGTATATGAAGAACAGTCCTGTAAGGTTTAAAAAAAAAATGTCCAGACAAAGCATTATGAGACCAAAAACCTCCCAAAATACCATTGAGTTTGTTTTATGTTGGTCATCTACTACTGGGCATGGGGCCTGCTGTTAAATGTGATTTGTTTCCCCAGTGAGGCTCTATTGGAGAAAACCAATTTTTCTTTGCAAGCAGTTGTCAAATGGAGATAACTTCTTCTGGGTTAGGGATGGGGACATGTGTTCACTCTTCCTCTCAGCATTGGGAAGCCCATCTGGCTTAGACCTGTGCAGGGCCTGTGTATGCTGCCACAGTCTCTATGAGTTCTTATATGTAACAGCCAAGCTCTGTCTACAAGGCCTTACTTTCTTGGAGTCCTGCATCCTCTCTGGCTCTTATACTCTTTCTGCCTCCCCCTCTGCAGGGTTTCCTAAGCCCTGGGAGGGATTTGATGCAGAATATTATTTAGGACTGAGTGTTTAATGACTTTCCTGTCAAATACAAAAATTAATTTATTTTTCTATTTTTCTTTCTTTTTCCTTTTTCTTTCCTTCCTTCCTTTCTTTTTTATTGAAATAAGATCTTGGTATGTAGTCCTAGCTGGTCTTATAATGTTATGCTATATTTCAGTATGTTAGCCTAGAATCTGCATCAATTTCTCCTGGTTTTGCTTCCCGTGTACAGGGATTAGAAGTGAGATATTTCTTCTTTCTAAATTTCTTTTTGATTCTTTGAAACAGAGTTTCACCGTGTAGCCCTATCTGGCCTGGAATTGCTTTGTAGACTAGTCTGATCTTGAACTCACAGTGATCTTTTTTTTTTTTTTTTTGGTTTTTCGAGACAGGGTTTCTCTGTGTAGCCCTGGCTGTCCTGGAACTCACTCTGTAGACCAGGTTGGCCTCAAACTCAGAAACCCGCCTGTCTCTGCCTCCCAAGTGCTGGGATTAAAGGCGTGCGCCACCACTGCATGGCCCCACAGTGATCTTCTTATCCTTTCTTCTTAAGTTCTGGGTTTGATACAACCTCTCTGGAAATCAGTTTGGCAGACCCTCAGAAAAATGAACCTAATACTACCTGAGGACCCAGCTATTCCACTCCTGGGCATATACCCAGAAGATGCTCCAACATGTAATAAAGACACATGCTCCACTATGTTCATAGCAGCCATATTTATAATAGCCAGAAAATGGAAACAACCCAGATGTCCCTCCACAGACGAATGGATACAGAAAATGTGGTACATTTACACAATGAAATACTACTCAGCTATTAAAAACAACGACTTCATGAAATTTGCAGACAAATGGATGGATCTTGAAAATATCATCCTGAGCGAGGTAACTCAGTCACAAAAGAATGAACACGGTATGTACTCACTGATAAGTGGTTATTAGCCCAAAAGTTTGAAATACCCAAGAGTCACTTCACAGCAACAGTAGGGCTGAGAGTGAGGTCCCAGATGGAGGACTTGGAGAAGGGACTGAAGGAGCTGAGGGAGTTTGCATCCCCAGGGAGGCAGCAACAGTGGCAACTGGCCTGACCCCCCTCCCCCAATACTCCTGGAGACTGATCCACCAACCAAAGAATACACATGGAGGGACCCATAGTGCTGGCCACATATGTGGCAGAGGAAGGTCTTGTTAGCCATCAGGGGGAGCAGAGGCCCTTGGGCCTGAGGGTGTTAGATCCCCCAGTATAGGTGAATGCCAAGGAGGGAAGATGAGAGTGAGTGGATGGGTGGGTGGGGGAATACTCCCATAGTGGCAGGGGAGGGGGGAGGAAATGTTGAGGTTCCAAAGGGGAGATCTGGAAAGGGGGAAACATTTGAAATGTAAATAAAGTATGAAAAAGAAAAAAAAAGTATACATTTTAACATCAGACATGGCTATTGAAAGGACTGGCCAGCTTGAACGTGCCAAGTGTGGCTCTGGCAAGTCTTGCCCTTCTCCCCCATTCACTCTGCCTAGTTAGAAACCATTAGCTTATATTCCTAAAGCTACCCACCAAGTTCTATTCCCTTTTGTGGTCACTAATTCCTCCTGAGGCCTACTACCAGGGTTCAGCTAACAAAGTACTGAAGTCCAGCAATTAAAAGTCCCCTTTGTCCCAGGGACTGGACCACCAACCAAAGAATACACATGGAGCGACCTATAGCGCTGGCCACATTTGTGGCAGAGTGTTGCCTTGTTGGACATCAGTGGGAGGAATGTTCATTCAATGCCCCATTGTAGGGGAATGCCAGGGCCAGAAGACAGGAGTGGGTGGGTGGGGGAGCACCCTCATAGAGGCAAGGGGAGGGGGGGTGGAATAGGAAGTTTCCAGAAGGGGAGACCTGGAAAGGGGAAAACATTTGAAATGTAAATAAAGAAAATATCCAATCAAAAAAAAAGCATTAAAAATAAATTTTAAAAAAAGTCCCCTTCATCTCATTTAATTAACATGCCCAACTAAAATTAAATACCTCATCCAAACATGGGCTTTTCTCTTGTACCTTTATAAACTGCCATTTGCCTATGGGCAATGTCTGTCTCCTCTCTATCCAGAGGCAGTCTTTTGTAATCTACCCCAATCCCCACCCCAGGCAAATATCCCTTTCCCCTCTCCTTTGTTCTCTTGTCCTTCTCCCTCATCCTCTTATCTCCTCTTATTCCCTGTCCTCTGTCCCTGTGGGACAACTCTCCTTTGGTCTTGGGAGTCCTGAGCCAATACTTTCCCTTTCAGCTATATTTCTTGATATTATGCTAGAACACCTGTGCTACTGTGTAAGACTGGGCAGTTTTTGGATTTGTTTCGGTGTGTGTGTGTGTGTGTGTGTGTTGTTTTGTTTTAGTGATTTTTTTTCATTTCCTGTCTTAGATTTTAATATTTTAAAATTAGCATATACAGTATTAGGCTTCATGTGGCATTTTCAAAATTTGACTCTCTTCCTCCAGCCTTCTTTATCTTCTCAACCCCCTTTGTACCCTCCTGCTCACTCCCAGCTCCCAACCACCTCCTCTCTAGACTGTGATACCAGAAAGTAAACCACTAGAGGGGAGAAAGAGGTGCTCAGGAAGGGCAGGGGGGGAAACAGGGCATGTGAGCATGCAGCCTTTGAAGTTTTGAATATTTGCTGATTAGAAGCATAACTGAACTTTAGATAATGGCTTTCCAGAATGATGTAGTTATTGTCCTGCCAATCAATTCTGTTGTGTGGAAAGCCTACTCATCATCAGGGGCAGCTCCTGATTCCTCAAAAACAGTAAGGCTTGATAGTAAATGCCACGGTGTGTTTTCTGTCTCTTTTGTTGTCTGTTTTTACACTTTCAAAGATTTGGTTACTTTTGCTATTTAAAAAGTAAAAGATTCATAAAAATTTACGCTCTGAAATTAGTTTTTTGGAAGTTTCTAAATTCAAATCACTAATCATACTGTATTTGTAATTCCACCAAATTTTTATAATCACTCTTGAGTGATCATTATTTCCATTGCCAATGTAGTTGATTAGACTCTCTGATAAACTAAACACCATTTAAAAGTTTAATTGATTCTATTTCTTTTTTGTTACAGGTTTGAATTATGTAATAAATATTCCCTAAGTATTTAAATAGTATTTACAAATTTTAGTCGTTGCATTAATAAATTGCTGTTAAACTTAAGTTTCATTGAATTTTCTTATATTTCTTTTCTTTCTCTTCTTTTTTGCTTGTTTGTTTGTTTGTTTGGTTGATTAGTTTTTGGTTTTTTGAGATGGAGTTTCTCTGTATAGTCCTGGCTGTCTTAGAACTCTCTGTAAACCAGCTCAGCCTCAAACTCACAGAGAAATGCCTGCTTCTGCTTCTCAAGTGCTGAGATTAAAGGCATGCTTCACCATCACCAAGCAGAATTTCTTACATTTTTTATACAGTTCATAATACTTCAAGTTAAAATGAAAAGTGTTAATCAGCAAGTCAAATATACAGTTTGAGAGGTGGGATCTTAACATCTGCCCAATGTGCACCAAGTTCTAGGTTCCCAATACTTCAGAAAACTTGGCATTGTAGTGCACACTTGTAATCTCAACACCCTGGGTGTTGAAGGCAGGAATATTACTTCAAGGCTCTCCTAATCTATACAGCAAGTTTAAGGTCAGACTAAGCTACATGAGGCCACATCTTAAACACACACACACACACACACACACACACACACACACACACTTAGGAACTTGTCAGTTTTGGTTTTGGGGTGTTTTCATTTGGTTGGTTGGTTGGTTTGGTATTTTTTGTTTGTTTGGTTAGTTTTGTTTGTTTTGGTTTGGTTTTTTTGAGACAGAATCTCTCAGTGTAGCCCTGGCTGTTCTGGAACTCATTCTGTAGACTAGGCTGGCCTCGAACTCACAGAGATCCACCTGCCTCTGTCTCCTCTGGGTGTTGGGATTAAAGGCATGTTCCATTCCCACCCTATGATCAGTTATTTTAATGGTCCAAATGCTCTTACATGTGGTCCCTTAGCTCCTACAAGAATCTTCTAGACAATCCTGAATGGACACATAAGCTATCTTTTTAGCTGACACAATAATACTTTCTGAATAGAGTGGTGTCACACCTCAGGTTCATGAAGTGTGATTCTTAAGTATACTAATGGATGTCTGGACACCTCTCCAAATGTCAAATACAAACTATTTATGTTTTCTGGCTCTTAAAGAGAGTAACCTTTTACTGCTCTAATCCTACAAACTTGAGAAGTTGATATTGTAGTCTTTTTATGGCCTTATTATCTAGGAAATTCACAGTCCCATCATATAAAATAACAAGCAATTGGAAAATGGATTGTGGGAGTACTATATCTTGAATGTGTGTCCCATAAACTTATGTTGGAAACTCAATGCCTGATGTGACAATGTTGGGAGATGGGACCAAATGCAAAGTGTTCAGTTCATGATAGTGTGACCTTTGTGAATGCATTAATATGAACCATAATATAGCTTGAGTATTCAATTGCTCAGTCTTTCTCACTCTCTTTTTACCACTCCACCATAGGTCAATACATTAAGAAAGGCTCTTGTCAGGTGTTGAGTTCTCAATCTTAGACTTTTCAGCTTCCAGAATGATGACCTGATTAACTGAATTTGATTATAAACTACTGTTTTGGACATCCTGTTTGTTTTACTTAGGATTTCGATTACTGTGAAGAGATAACCATGACCAAGGCAACTCTCAGAAAGGAACACATTTAATTGGGGCTGGCTTACAGGTTGAGAAGTTTAGTCTATTATCATCATGGTGGTGTGCATGGCAGCATGCAGGCAGACATGGTACAAGAGGGTAGCCAGAAGTTACATATCAGGATTGGCAGGCAACAGGAAGAGAGAGGGAGTCACTGGGCCTGATTTCAGCTTCTGAAGCCTCAAAGTGACATATCTCCCCAACAAGGCCACACCAATCCAGTAAGACAAGTTGTCCTAATCCTTTCAAATAATTCATATGAGCCCATGGGGGGTGCATTTTTACTCAAACTACCACACTGCTACAGCATAATAAAAGGAACCAAGGAGGCAAAAACAGAAGCAGGAAACCAAGCCAGAATAGTTCTTCAATAGTTTCTGTGGCACATGCTAGGAGGTAGGGCCAGGGGGATGGTAATTGGAGACAAAATGGGGGCAAATTAGGGTATGTTGCAAAAATACAGGCAGGACTTGAGGGAAGATTGTCTAGATTGGGAGGGATGGTGGTTTGAATGAGATGTCCCCCACAGTCTCAGGCACTGGAATACTTGGTTCCTAGTCTGTGGTGCTGTTTGGGAAGGCTTAAGGGGTGTGGCCTTGTTGAAGGAAGTATAACACTGGGCTAGGCTTTGAGAGTTTAAAGACTCTCTCCATTTCTACTTTTCTCTGTCTACTTGTGCTTACAATTTGAAGATGTGAGACCTGAGCTTCCTGATACAGACTCCATCTCTCCACTATGCTATCAGGGTCTCATTTCCCTCTGGATTTGTAAGCCCAAATACAACCGTTCTTTCATAAGTTGCGTTGGCCATGGTGTTTTATCACAGTAACAGAAAAGTAACAGAAGAAGGATCTTAGTTATTTTTCTCATTGTTGTGACAAAATATCCGATAAAAGCACCTTGAGTATAATAAGCCTATTTTGGCTCAATGTTTGAAGGTACAGTCCATCATCACAGAGATTTCATCATGGCAGAAGCTTGGGGCAGCTTACCACATTGCAGCTGCAGTCAGGAAGCAGAGTGAAATGAAAGCTGGTACTCAGTTTGTTTTCTCCCTTTGATTCAGTTGAGTATATGGGGACTGAGATGCTACCCACATTTAACATGGGTCTTCTTACTTCACTTATCCTACTGTAGAAGCTTTCTTTCTATTCCAATTTCATTTTTGTTGTGACAAAATGTAACTTAGGGTTTAGTTGGCATACAACTCCAGACTACAACCCATTATTGTGAAGAAGTCAAGGCAGAAATTAAGGAATCATAGCCATGGTCTAGAACACAGAGATTGGGAATGCATGATCCTCGATTGCTCTCAAGTAGCTATACTGTTTAGGACTCTGTGCCTAGGAATTGGTGCTGCTCACAAAGTGCTGAGTCTTCCTACTTCAATTAACTATCAAGACAATCTCCCAAAGATAAACCTACAGAGCAACCTGAACTAACTAATTACTCATTAAGACTCTTATCCCAAGTGACTTTAAGTTATTTTGAAGCTATTAAAACTAACTAGCATACTCATAGACGTGCTGAGAGTTTATTTCATAGGTGATTCTAGATCTGGTCAAGTTGGCATTCATTATTAACTACATAATAGGAGGAAGAGAAATGTAACCAGGGCTAATGTCTGGATATCTGTCTCAGCAATGAGGTGGCTGAACATACTGTCTTTCTGACTACCTGACTAAAGAAAACTGCAGTAGAATGAAGTTTAGAGGGAAATTTCGATAATTTTCTTTTAAGCATGTTTAGCTAAAAAATCTCATCAAACAATCAACTAGCAATACCGTAATGCAAATTTGAGTCTGCCAGGCTGGTGAAAAGTCTGTATGAGAATGATAAATTTGCAGGTAGTCAGTATATAGATACGAGATGAAACTTTCAACATGAGCAATGTTCTTAGAGAGGAAGTACAGATATGGGCATTCAGGACAGAGCCCTCATGTGTTTATCCATCCCAGAGGGTTCTGATTATTTTTAGGGAAATTAATTTTTTTAAGAGGATGATTTTGTGATCTCACACATACACATCAAAAACCAAAGAAAGAAAGAAACAAAGAAAGAAAGAAAGAAAAAAAGGAAGAAAAAATAAAAGGAAGGAAGGAAAGAAAGAAGAAATGAATTTAAGGCACTCTGGGCCTTGGGAAAAATGCAAGGGGAAAATAAGCTGGAAGTCTGGCTCTTCAACCTTTAATTCTAGCTCCAGAAGAATAAACGAATCTTGGAAATTACCCAGCAATGGGCACTGTGAAACTTACCATACACACACACACACACACACACACACACACACACAACCATGGATTCACATATGTTAGACCCTAATAAGATGGAGGTGGTAAGGGTCCCTTGTAGGAAGGATCCTCCTTTATATTTGTCTGATAACATAAATCATCACGAGAGTCTGTGACAAATGCCAACATAGCAGTTAAAGATACCTTACTACAATGATGTAGCCTCTGGCAAGATACCCAGGCTCAAGTAAATAATCCCCACCCACACTCTGCAAGCAATCCTAACTAAATGCAGTGGGGCCTCAAAATCAAAAGCATAAAAGCAAGAGGAGAACTTGGAGGAAGGAGCCGGACTTCAGCAGGAAAGGAATAAACATATAATGAGAGGTTTATGATCAAAGTATAGTGTGGATATATGTGTATGAAATTGTGAAAGAATCAATTTGAAAAGGAAACCTTGCTAACCTGTAGTTCAGGCATATTCTTTGAAGATTCTCTCTTAGTAACAACCTGTACCCACAATCACTGCCTGAGATAAGCACCTAGAAGCACCTAATCATTTCAGATCAACCAGGATGCACTTCTCCATACTGCCTTTAAAAGTTTCTCCTTCAAGACCACTACAGAAAACTGCAGCCAGCCAATCAGCAGAATTGTGAAACCCCATACCAACAGCTATATATACAAAATAACTGTTACTCAGGGAATATTATGGAAAGTGGGGCAGAAAGACTATAAGAGGCAAAGAATCAGGGAGTTTGCTTTGAGATCGTATTCTAGTAATGTCAGAAATCTACATTCATGAAATGTAACTACCTAAACATGAGCCAAACAAAGGCAACAACAATAGACATGCAAAAGTGAACAAGGGAAGGACCATGGGGCCTCGGCCCATGCTGAAAAAGGGAGAACTAAGCTTCCCCATGGGAAAGAAAACCGATCAGTTATCAAATGCCAAATGGTCAACCCTGAAAACATACATACAAGTATCATTATACAGACCGAGCAGGCTGAATTTAAATATATATATTCATACAGGTATGTAACAACAATTAACAGAAACAGAAGCCATGAATTTAAAAGAGAACAAGAAGGGGCATATGGAAGTGGTTTGAAGGGTGGAAAGTAAAGGGAGAAATGGTGTGATTGTAACCTCAAAAAGTATTTCTCCTTCAGGAAGATCACCAAGAATTCAAGGTTAGGCTGGGCTACATATGCTTCCACCAGTTTCCTGGGGCAAGGCCAAGTTCATTGTCTCATGATTGCAGGGAATGACAAGAGCACACATCAGAAGAAGGGGAACAAAGAGACAGTACCCTATAACCAGAAGTGATCGTTAAAATGAGTTGTCTAGGGAACATGCAGATGACTCAGGAGATATCTAGCCTGATCACCTGAGTTTGAATCACATTATAGAAGGGAAGAACCATTCCAAGTTGTGCTTTGATTACCGTGGTACATGTGTGCCCACAAATACATACATACATAAGTTTGATTAGAAAATAAGTTGCTGAGTAGCAGGCTGGATTGGAAGTTCTTTTATTCCTGCCCATAAGTCAATTGCATCTATTTGGGATGAAACAGGTTGGGTAATTTGAACATATGTCGGGAATTTTGACTGGCTGATGAGTGGAGGGGGGGAGTACAGGCTCTGGCAAGTCTTCCAATAGAAAAAAAAAATCCTACCCAAAAGTTTCAAGTGAGAGAAAGTACCAGGAAGAAAAAGAAAGAAGAAAAAACCCTCCCAAAACAAAAACAAAATAAAGGCTGGTGGTTAGCCCACATCTGGACATGTCAGACTTGGGATGTTGTCCCAGTGATTAAGTGGAGCTTATTGTGACACTGTGAGGTTCTCAGAGCTGATTGTCAATTCCACCAGGACATCAGACATTTTCTTTTCCATGGACCTATAATCCTAGACCTGACTAACTGCCTAGAAAGGTGGGAGGCTGTCTTGTCCTAACACCTATTAGTGTGGTCTTGCCTTAAAATTTAAAATTAATAAAATTCAAGTTTTTCTTTACTTCAACTTCACCACATAGGCCTATATTCTATCATAGTTCATGCATCTCAGATTATAATGCCCTGCTCATTTCCAAGCAGACTCATACTTTAGAGCAGTGGTTCTCAACCTGAGGGTCACAACCCTTTTAGGGGGTCAAATGACCCTCTCACGAGGGTTGCCTAAGACCATCTGAAATCCAAAGTATTTACGTTGCTACTCATAACTAGCAAAACCACAGTTATGAAGTAGCAGTTAAATTAATTTTCTGGTTGGAGTCACTGCAACATGAGGAGCTGTATTAAAGGGTCACAGCATTAGGAAGGTTGAGAACCACTGCTTTAGAATTTCTTTCTGTGGATATTATTTTTTAACTTGACAGTGATGTGGGGAGAAAGCTAGAAAATGGTCAGGTAGAGCAGGGACTGAAAAGCAACAGTTCTAAGAATGTCTTTGCTAGAATGGGAATGCACGTAGAGAGTTGGGGCTCCTGAAGCCTTATTATCCCTTTTAAACAAGCTGATATCTTTCCTTATATCTCACGTCTGCCATAAGTCCTTTGATGTCAGCTTAATGGTATCCTATTTCCCAGGACCCTCCCGCTATACAGGAGTTCTATAGGTACTTGCTCTCTCTCCCATAAGCTATGACTTGACAGTAAATTTCTCTCTAAAACTCACTCTCTGTAATTTCTGAATTTTATTCTCCAAATTGGAGAGACAAAAACCTGAATGCCAATGGGTTGAGGCAATGTTGGTAGGATCCTAGCCCCAAGGCCGAGCACACCAAGAACTGAAAAAAGTTCTGTTGCTCCCAGATTCTCTTATCAAGAGGTTTTTCTTGTTGTTTTGGTGGTTTCATTGTTGTTGCTTGTTTGTTTCATCTGTCAGGACTAACAAATAATTACTTGATTCCCTTTATTATTTTTACTGAAATAAATCAACAACTTTGTGCCTGTGGTACACATTTTTGACCTTCAAGTTGCACTAATATTTGCAGTATACAAAGCATTTGGATTGCTTTGAAAAAACTGAACTTTGAGAGCTCAATTGGTAAAGTATTGTTTGTGCTAAGATGGGGACCTGAATTCCAATCCTCAGGCCCCAGCCCCCCCCCCAAAAAAGGTGTGTCTATAATCACAGTGCTAGGGGGTCACAAAATGAAGGATCTCTGAGGTTGGATAGCCAGCCAGTTCAGCCAATCAGTGAACTCCAGATTCAGTGAGAGATCCTGCCTCATGAAATAAGGTGGAGAGTAACAGAAGAAGTCACTCAATGTTGACCTTTGTTTGCTAAGCATTATACACATAGATACGTGAACATATATATGATCACAAACATAGATTCCACTCTAACCACCACCAGGAGCAGCAGCAGCATAAATTGTACTACTACTATCACCAACAAAGATCCTGTCCTTTATTATTATAAAAGAAAATGGCTCCAAATGATATAGTAATTTAAGATACACTATTTGCTAGGCTAAGTTTGTGTAGAATTTGTTCTAGACTATGGTTGACCAGTTGGTCAGCACTCATGTAGAGACTGGAATTTTGTGGATGTGAGTATCACCTACATTTTGTTTTTAATTAAAGAGTATTCTACCCAGATTGGAGCAGGCTTGGCTTGCCTAGAATGGACAGATTTGTCCCAAAGAGGCAGGAGAAAAGTTTGAGGGTAAAAGAAACATTCTGTGTCCAAATTGTGGCATTAAATTGCTGTATACACTTGTCTAAACTGACAAACAAATCCTAGAAGTGTGTGTGTGTGTGTGTGTGTGTGTGTAGAAAGAGAGAGAGAGAGAGAGAGAGAGAGAGAGAGAGAGAGAAGTATATTGTATTTCAATAAAGTCAATGAATACATAAAAAAAAAAAACCAAAGATTTCCCATGATTGAATGGGCCTCATCCAGTCAATCTGTGGTCATAAGAAGTGCAGTTTTCCAGAGGTAAAGTATTTTAAAGAACAAAACCAAAAGAAGACAAGATTTTATGTAGCTCAGACTGGCCTCCATGTCATTATTTAGTCAAGGATGACCTTGAACTTTTGATCCTCCTGCTTCCTTCCACACCCTGAGTACTGGGATTACAGGCACAAGGGTCCAAGCCAGGCATGATAAGCAAAATTTGCTCAAGACTTCAACACAAAAACCTTGTGTGAGAGTGGGGTCCCAGATGGAGGAGTTGGAGAAGGGACTGAAGGAGCTGAGGGAGTTTGCAGCCCCAGGGAGAGAGCAACTGTGTCAACTGGTCAGCACAATTCCCCCCCCATGCTCCCAGAGACTGGACTACCAACCAAAGAATGCATATGGAGGGACCCATGGTGCTGGCCACTTTTGTGGCAGAGGAGGGACTTGTTGGCCATCAGTGGAAGGAGAGGCCCTTGGGCCTGAGGGTGTTAGATGCCCCAGTGTAGGGGAATGCCAGGGAGGGAAGACGGGAGTAGGTGGGTGGGTGGGGGAGCACCTTCATAGAGGCAGGGAGGGGGAGGGGATAGGGGGTTTCCAAAGGGGAGATCTGGAAAGGGGAAAATATTTGAAATGTAAATAAAGTGTCAAAAACAAAAAAACAAAAAAAACAAAACAAAACAAACAAAACCTCGTGTGAATGTCCAGTTTGGCAGTCTTTACACAGACATAAGGAGGCTGGCTGCAAGGCCACAGCAAATAGTGTTTATCATCTTTATGCCTGGAGAGAGGGTACAGAGATGCCTGGCTTGATTTGGGAAGAGAAATGATATCTAATGGTCTGTATGTCTATATCTTAACACCCACAGTTATGTGGGCCAAATATGTGAATTCTGTCTGCATACACATATACCATAGATATCTCATTCATTCAGTTTCTCTTGAAGAAACCCCACTGACAGCCATTCATGTATTTACTATAGATAAAAACATCAATATGAAAATTATGCATAATGATCAAGATAGCTAGCTGATTAAGTGCTTGTCTAACATTCAAGAAGACCTAGGTTTGATCCCCAGTACCACATAAATTAGGCAGGTGGTGCACACATGTAACGCCAGCTTTGAACTTTAAGGTCATCCTCAGCTATATATCAAGTTCAAGGCCAACCTAGGCTACATGAGACTATGACTGAAGCGATAAACAATATAAATTCAGAAAGGATCTACGGTACACTATGTGTACTACTCTGGGCATATCAGAAGTGCTTCATAAACCTTTGATGATGACAGGCATTTCCATATGCAAACAGCTTGCCTACAGTTCCTGTTTGGCTCTAAAGAGGGAGGTGATCTGTAACAGCTGCCCTTGCTGCCACTGAAGACCCCTGCTCAGCACCGCTTGCGGGATTTGCCATGTGCCACTCAGAAAAGAAAAGGACTGATGAGCTGGTCTGCATAGTAGCTGAGGAAAGAGATTTCCAAAACAGGAATTATTTTGAGAGACAATACGCCATTGGCAAGAAATAATTTCAAATTACGAGATGCATCTGGGAGGAAGCGATGTATGTGAAAACCTGCACATTCTTTTGTTAACGAAACTGCATTCTGCTAGATAATTTTTGCCATATTATTACAAAGCGAGTTGCACGTTCACTAGCAAGCTCTCTCAACAGAAAGAAAGGCAGCCGGTTTTCTAAATCACTTGCTAACTAATACATGGCTGTGATTTAATGGACCACTATGAATAACTCATTTTTAGGACATGTGTTTTGCGTGCCATTGCTTTCAGAAAGAGCTGTGGTCTTTTGCAAATTGTTCTTCCTGCCCTTAGTGAATTTTTATATAAGGAACAAAGAAGAACTTCTCTCATAGACCTAAACTAACCACAAAACCCAAAACTGTAAAATTCTCTGAGGAGAGCAGAGAAAAATATCTTGACAGTGCTGCTAGCAGAGACAGGGATCAAACAGCATAGACTATAATATAGTGGCAACCTTATTTGGATCCTCAGTCACTGCCCACCCTTTTTGTTTCCTTTTGGTTTTGATTTTGAAATAGGATCACTCTGTGGCCTACAATATCATTGAACAGTAGACTGGCTTGTCAACAAGCCCCAGGAATTTGCCTGTCTCTACCTTTCCAGTCCTGGCATCACAAACAAATGCATACTACTCGCCCACCCCTCACTCCCCCCAGGCTGTGGAGACCTAACTCATTTCTTCATTCCTACAAGGCAAGAACTCATCTGAGCTATTTCCACAACCATGACCATGCCTATTCACCTTCCACTAGCGAGGTAGAATATGGTAATGGGAACATGAGATTTCAGACTATGTTTCTGTGGGCTGTCATAGAATGGAGCACACCCAGGTGTAAGATGGCATGAGGGAAGGCAAAGAGCACCCTTGACAGTAGGAAGGGAAACAGCATACTTAACAGCCCACCTATATGTTTCAGGAATTCACACTCATGGTGATCTCACAGGCCCCACTTCTCATGGCTTCCCCATCTGTGTTCTATCTTCAAAGCTGGCTTACTTACTGTAGGCTACTGTGGGACTTTGCAGATGGTCCATGTACTGACTGGTTTTGTGTCAACTTGACACAAGCTGGAGTGGTCACAGAGAAAGGAACTTCAAGTGAGGAAATGCCTCCATGAGATCCAGCAGTAAGGCATTTTCTTGATTAGTGATCAAGGGGGGAGGTGGTACCATCCCTGGGCTGGTAGTCTTGGGTTCTATAAGAAAGCAAGCTATGCAAGTCAGGGGAAGCAAGTCAGTAAGTAACATCCCTCCATGGCCTCTTCATCAACTCCTGCTTCCTGACCTGCTTGAGTTCCAATCCTGACTTCCTTTGGTGATGAACAGCAGTTTGGAAGTATAAGCTGAATAAACCCTTTCCTCCCCAACTTGCTTCTTGGTCATGATGTTTTGTGCAGGAATAGAAACCCTGACTAAGACAGTCCTCCTCTAAAAGTATTGCCAAGTCTGTGGCTCCCTTTCAGCCAATCCCAACAAGCCTTCTCGGTGCATGCTGAGGATCTCTGTTCTCAATCTTCTCTGTTCTCAAATCTTTAATCCATTCCCTAGAGAAAGGTCGTAAGTTCGTGAACTGGGATAGGAGAACAACTCAAGAACACTCAAATGGCCTCTTTTTTTTTTTTTTTTTTTTTTTTTTTTTTTTGAGACAGGATCTCAGTATGTAGCCTGGGTGGGCCTGGAAGTTTCCATGTAGACCAAGATGACCTTAAACTCAGTCTTGCCTCCCAAGTGCTAGGCTTATAGGAGTGTGCCACTGCATTCAGCTTCAAGAAAGCCATTGTTAACATAGTTCCTTCAGTTTTCCTTGTTTCAAATTCCTAGTCTTACACCTACATGAGCCTTGCACTATCAATCTTTAAGATGTTGACCATGCTGATTTAAAGGAAAAACCCTAAGTGCTTGAACAACTCAGCTTTGGCTTGAACATTAATGGACAACAGATTCCCAGCATCCGTTTTCTACATTACTCCTTCCATCCTCCAGTGCAGACACTGAGCTATTGCCCAAAGAGACAAGGCCTGCCCTTCTTTCTCCTCTCACTCCCATACCCTGAACTAAAATATTTTCTAAAAATAAAGAAGCCTTGAGGACTACGGATGTAGTTCAGAGTACTTGCGTAGTATACACAAAGAGCTAGGCTTGATCCCAAAACTGCATAAAATCTGGCCATAGTAGTGTACATCTGTAATCCTAGCCACTCAAGAGGTCTTGAAAACGGAAATGAAATAAAATAAAGACCTCACACATCAGTCTCCTACTTATTTGAGTTAAAGATCCAATTTTAATGTATAGCCAAACACAAGTAGCATAGCTTAGTAGAGTAATTCTCTACCCCAATTTCTGTTTTGTCTGTCAGTCTGTCTATCTCTCTTTCTTTGTCTCTCTCTTAAAATGCATCACACTTGCAAATTCTGTGTCAAAGAGAAATTTAGACACTCAATTCTTTTGTTCCAGACTGAAATGGAACAGATTCAAGTTCAGTTAGGAAGACTGCAAGGCTAATCTATTATATTTCACCCTCTCCCCACACTGTTAGAATGGATGACGTGCTAATCAATTACTGCAGCTGAGGTGGAATAGTGCAGAGCTTGTAGTCTCTGAAGCTTAAAATAAGTCCCGTTTACAAAAATTCAGAGATACATCAAAATGACAAGGGGAATAAAAGTTCCTTCATTTTCAATTAACACCAGCCTGAGTCTTAGAAAGCACTAACATCCCTATTCTCTCTTTTCTGGCCTCTTCTGGCATCTTCCAATTTGACAATAAACATACCTTAGAAACAAAATTGATGGGATGTTTACAAAACAGATGTTTTCAAGTGATGCTAATAATATATTTAGAGCCAAAGATCTACCTTTCCAAAGGGACATAAATTACAAGTGACAGAATACAAGGTACATATTAAAATCTAGGCCATAGAGCAGACAAAAATCACGGGAGACAGTGTCTAGTCAGTACTTATTGAATGCCTAGTGTACGATAGAAAGTTTCCAAATTTCTTGTAGAGAATTAGTATCCTCCCTTACTTTGTCAAATTACATATTATCTGTTTAGAGGCTGATAAGAAAGAAAAGTAATATTTCACACTACCCAGAGTCAACTGGAAAAGAATCAACCTTGTTCAGGATGCTATCTTCTTATGAGTGAATAAATGTTAGAAACTTATATTATTCACTTGCCCGCATGCATATATATTCATCCATACTCCCACATCCACATCGATATGCTTTTTCCATGTTAGAGCTAGTCCTTGTATTATGGGTATGTAGCACTATACCCAGTTATTATATCCTTCCTGCGTTGTTGAATTGTGGGTACAGGTCCATGCTTGCCACTGTGAACACTGGGAGCTCAGAGAATATTTGGGTGTCAGTTCTTACCCTTGCAGCTGATTTGAGACAGGATTTCTTTGCTTCTGCTTGTGCCCGCCTAGCTAGCCCTGTAGCTTCTGGAGATTCTCCTGTCTCAGCTTCCCATTTCCCTATGTAGGAGGACAGAAATACTTATGTGTGGACCACTGTATCAGACTTTTGTGTGGGCTTTGAGGATTGGGACTCAGGTTGGACTTGTACAGCAAGCTCTCTTGTTCCACTAAGCCATTTCCATAACCCCTATTATTATACATACTTCTTTTTGTTGTTGTTTTTGTTGTGTTGTTTTGCACTGATAAGCTTTTTTCCTTTTATGTTTTAAAAATGCTTTCTCAACATATTCTTTTCTTGATAATTCAGAAAACATGAACATTTTGGCGAAGATTATCTAAGTAAAAAAACATTTTGTATCGATTATTAAATCTGTTGACAAATGTTTCTATTTTTTCTCACATAAGGCATCCTGATTAACATTTTCCCTCCCTCTGCTCCTCCCAGTTCCTGACCACCTCCTCTCCCATCTGGATTGACTTCCTTTCTGTCTCTCTTAGAAAACAAATGGGAGCAGGGCAGTGGTGGCACACGCCTTTAATCCCAGCACTTGGGAGGCAGAGACAGGAGGATTTCTGAGTATGAGGCCAGAGGCCAGCCTGGTCTACACAGTGAAAATTCCAGGACAGCCAGGGCTACACAGAGAAACCCTGTCTCGAAAAGAAAAGAAAAGAAAAGAAAAGAAAAGAAAAGAAAAGAAAAGAAAAGAAAAGAAAAAAAAGCAAATGGAGTTTTAAGGGTTAATAATAAAATAAAACAAAAGCCAACACCTAGAAATTGGAAAAAACAAACTAATAGAAGAAAGAGGCCAAAAGAAGGCACAAAAACAAACACATTCATTTACATACTCTCAAACCCCATAAAAACAGTAAACTAGAAGCCGTAATAGGAGTGCAGACCCATCCAGACCCTGTACTTCCTGTTTCAGTGTCTGTGAGTTCATATGAGCCTTGATCATCTTGGTTTAGAGAGGTTTTCATGGAGTTCTCCAATCCCTTGTGGCGCTTACAGACTTTCTGACTCCTCTTCTGTAGAGTTCCCTGAGGCTTGAGGGTGAGTGTTTCAAGGTTTCTCACTCTGCATAATGTCTGGCTGTGAGTTTCTGTTCTTACATGCTGCAGGAGGAAGCATCTCTGATAATGGCTGAGCAAGGCGCTGATTTACGAGTATAGCAGAATGTCATTAGAAGTCATTTTATTGACTTTTTTTTAAAGAGTAGTAGTATTTGGTTCACCCTAGGTACTTGGAGTAGTCTTGGGTTCTTGGTTACCCACATCATGTCAGGTTTCATCTTGTGTAGTAAACCTTAAGTCAAATCAGATAGCCAGGCAGTGGTGGCACACGCCTTTAATCCCAGCACTCGGGAGGCAGAGGCAGGTGGGTTTCTGAGTTTGAGGCCAGCCTGGTCTACAGAATGAGTTCCAGGACAGCCGGGGCTACACAGAGAAACCCTGTCTCGAAAAACCAAAACCAAAAAAAAAGTCAAATCAGATAGTGGTTTTGTGCCACCAGAGCCACCTAGCCCTAGTATATCTTGCACACAGAACGCCATTGTAGATCAAAGGATTTGTAGCTGGGTTTGTGTTTACATTCATCCTTTGGTCACAAGCAGAGTACCAAAGACACCTAGAATATAGTGGTGAATGGTCTATGTAGACAACAGCTCGAATTCCCGATGTTCAATAAGTAGTCTAGGCATTGTTCAGCAATGGGGCCTTGCTGCTATTTTGTGGAGCGCAAACTATGGTCTTGGCAACAGGCTGGGTTGTTTGGGGCTTTCCATGGGACTCTTTTGCCCAGCAACTCAATTGGATGTTACCTAGTCCTGGTGCTAGAAGCGTCATTTAATGACAAGAGCTGGTGAATGGGGGCTCTGTCTCCCCCAGAATTTGATCACTTTCATATCTATAAATATTTTAGGAAGCTTCTACTGTATTAGATTTCCATACTACCGTTCAAATGGCCCTTCATTTTACCTTTCTCTCCCCTCTATTCCCTCACTTGTCCTTCTGTTCCCTCCACTTGATCCTCCAGTTTACCACTGCATCCATCCAACTGTGTATTCTATTTTCCTTCCCTGGGGATAGCTATCTGCCTCCCACCCCAGTCCCTTACTCTATACCTAGCCTCTGGAGTTCTATGGTTTGTAGCTTGAGTTAACAGCTAACATCCACATGTAAGCAAATGCATGTCATATTTGACTCTCTTACTAGATTTCTTTTAGTTTCATTCATTTAGCTATGATTTTCATGATTTCATTTTTTAACAGTTCAGTAATACTCCATTTTGTACGTAGACGACATTTTTTTTATAATTCATTCTATGTTGTTTCCAATATCTGGCTATTATGACTACAACATGGTTGGGTAAGTGTTTTAGTGGAAGGATGGAGCATCCTTTGGGTATATGACCAAGAGTGGTATAGGTGGATCAATTCCCAATTTCTGGAGCAAGCACTACACGAATTTCCATAGCGCCTGTTTAAGTTTGGACTCCCACCAGCAGTGGATGAGTGTCTCACCTACTCCACACCCTTGCCAGTGACACCTCTTTTATTGAACTTATCCAATCTGAGGGAAGTAAGATGAAATCTAAGAGTAATTTTGATATGCATTTCCCTGATGACTAAGGATGTTGAACATTTCTTTGTGTTTCTCAGCCTTTGAATTTCTTCTTTTGAGAATACTATGTTTTGATCTGCACACTCTCTTTGAATTGGGTTATTCATTTTCTTGATATGTAGAGGAGTTTTTTGAGTTCTTTATATATTTTTGATATTTGCCTTCTATTGGATACGCAGTTACAAAAACCCTTTACCCATGCTCTAGGCTTCCACTGTGGCCTATTGTGTCCTTTGCCTTACAGTAGCATTTTAAGTTCATGAGGTCCCATTTATTGGTTGTTGATCTTCAGCCTGTGCCTAGTGTTCTAGTTAAAAAGTCATTTCCTGTGCCAATTAGTTCAAGACTATTCTCTTCTCTCTTTTCTATCAGGTTCAGAGTATCTGGCCTTATATTGATGTCTTTGATTAATTTGGAGTTGAGTTTTGTGCAGGGTGAGAAGTAGGGGTCTATTTGGATTCTTCTACATGAAGATATCCAGTTTGACCAACATCATTTGTTGAACATACTGTATTTTTTTTCTAATGTGTAATTTTGACCTCTTATTAAAAAATTCAGGTGTCCATAGATCTGCAAATTTATTCCTGGGTCTTCAGTTTGATTCCATTGATCAATATGTCTGTTTTTGAGCCAATACAATGCTGTTTTTATTACTATTGATCTGTAATACAACTTGAAATTGGAGATGGTCATACCTACAGTGGTTCTGTAATTAAGGATTGTTTCAGCTATGCTCATATTGTTGTGTTTCCATACAAACTTACTTTCAATTTCTGTGAAAAATTATGTTGGAATTTTGATGGGGATTGCATTGAACCAGTAGATTGCTTTTGGGAGTATGGTCATTTTTAGTGTATTAATCCTACTGATCCATGAGAATGAGAGATCTTCCCATCTTCTGATATCTTCCTCAGTTTCTTTCTTCAAAGACTTGAAATTTTTATCATATAAGTCTTTCACTTGCTTGGTTAGAATTACCCCAAGATATTTTATATTATTTGAGGTTATTGTGAAAGGTGTTGTTTTCCTAATTTCTTTCTCAGCCCATTTATCATTCGTGTATAGGAAGTATACTGATTTTTGTGAGTTAATTTTGTATTCAGCCACTTTGCCTAAAGTGTTTATCAGCTGTAGGAGTTCCCTGTGGAATTTTTCAGGTCACTTATTTATATTATCATATCATTTGTAAATAAAGGTACTTGGACTTCTTCCTTTCCAATTTGTATTTCCTTGATCTCCTTCAGTTGTCTTATTGCACTAGCTAGCACTGTATTAAATATGTATGGAGAGAATGGACAATCTTTTCTTGTTCCTGATTTTAGTGGAATTGGTTTGAGTTGCTTTCGGTTTATGTGGATGTTGGCTATGGGCTTGCTGTAAATTGCCTTTGCTACATTAATCTAAGTCCTTATATCCCTAATTTCCCTAGGACTTTTATCATGAAGGGGTGTTGAGTTTTGTTCAAAGGTCTTTTCTGCACCTATGAGATGATCATGTGTTTTTTGCCTTTCAGTTTGTTTATATTGTTGGCTATATTTTTCCATTTATGTATGTTGAACCATCCCTGCTTCTCTGGGATGAAGCCTATATGATCATGGTAGATGATGATTTTGATGTGTTCTTGGACTCAGTTTGTGAGTACTTTATTAACCAGTTTTTTTCTATGTTCATAAGGCAAATTGGTCTGTAATTCTCTTTCTTTGTTGGGTCTTTTATTGAATTGGGTGCCAGTGTAACAGTGGCCTCATAAAGTGATTTGGGGAATGTTTCTTCTGTTTCTGTTTTGTGGAATAATTTCACAAATATTGGGATTAATGCTTTTTTGAAGGTCTAATAGAATTCTGTGCTAAAAGCATTTGGTCCTAGGCTTGCTTTTTTTTTTTTTGAGAGAGAGAGTTTTAATGACTGCCTATATTTCACTAGGGGATATAGGTCTATTTAAATTATTTATCTGATTTTGATTCAACTTTGTGTTTTAGTTAGGGTTTTACTGCTGTGAACAGACACCACCAACCAAGGCAACTCTTGTAAGGACAACATTTAATTGGGGCTGGTTTACAGGTTCAGAGGTTGAGCCCATTATCATCAAGGTGGGAACATGGCAACATCCAGGCAGGCATGGTGCAGGAGGAGCTGAGAGTTCTACATCTTCCTCTGAAGGCTTCTAGCAGAATGCTGACTTCCAGGCAGCTAGGATGAGGGTCTTAAAGCTGACACCCATTGCCATATCTACTCCAAAAAGGCCACATCTACTCCAACAGGGCCACTCCTTCTAATAGTGCCAGTCCCTGGGCTGAGCATATACAAACCATCACATTCAACTCCTTGGCCCCCATAGGCTTGTTCAAACACATGAGTCAATGGGGGGCATACATAAACATACATTTAGTCATTCAAAATGACTTCAAAAGTCCCCATAGTCTATAGCAGTCTCAACCATGTTAAAAGTCGAAAGATCAAAGTTTCTTCTGACATTCATCCAATCACTTAAGTGTAATCCCCAAAGCACGACAGGAAACCAGCTGGGCAAACTCCAAATTCTGTATCACCATATTTGATGAAACAGTGGTCTTTAGATCTCCAACTCCTATTTCATCTTTGTTGACTGCCACAAACTTTTTTCTCCTGGGCTAGTTCCATTCCCTGTTAGCAGCTTTCCTCAGCATATATCTCACAGCTCTGGCATCTTGAACATCTCAGGGACTCCAAGGCTACATCAGCATTATAGCTTCTTGTTCCAATGTCTGGGATCCACACATGATTGGGCTCCTCCAAAGGGCTGACATCACTTCTCCAGCTCTGCCCTCTGTAGCACTCTAAGCTCAGGTTTATCTACTGCATTGTTGTTTCTGTTCTTGGTGATTATCCCATGGTACTGGCATCTCCAATACACTGGGATCTTCCACTGCAACTAGGCTTCACCAATAACCTCCCATAAGCTCTCTGCATGGTGCCAAGCCTCAACTCCTTTGCATAACCCTTTTATCTCCTGTATTCTCTTGATAAAACTTACCTTTATGGTTCCTATCTGAGTTCCTACATTTCCAGATTTCCCTCAGCTTTGGCTTTTCTTTTGTGATTATATATCCACTTTCAGGTCTTGAACTGTTTTCGTTTCCTTCCACTGTATGTTTGTGTTTTCATAGATTTCTTTAAAGGATTTATTTGTTTCTTCTTTAAGGACTTCTTGTGCATAAAGGCTGTTTTAAACGCAGAGTCTGTTACGTGTGCTTCAGCTGTGTTGCGACACTCAGGACCTTCTGTGGTAGGGTTGCTTGGCTCTAGTGCAGACATATAGTCCTAGCTGTTTTGTTGATTTTGTTTTTATGTTGGTGTCTCCACAACTGGGTTTGGGAAGACTATAATTCTAGGTGTTGATACTTTTCATTTATGGGTGTCTGTTTTGCTATTTAGTTTCTGTATCCTCTCTGGTTCTTAAGAGAATGTGGTGGCTGTGTGTGTTACCTGATAAGAAATTATCCTGGGCTCCAGAGAGATGTGGCCCCTGAGGGTTTCCAGGTAAAAAATGTGTTTCTAGATATTTAGAGCCACACTTAGGAATGTGGTTGTCTAGGAGTTGTGTCACTGAGCGAGTCCACAGGAGGAAAGAAAGCAAGGGATTTCATTAGGATCAGCGTAGTCCCCTGGGACTAGGGAATGGGAGGGAGGAGAGGACACAGCAGAAGGTCTGCTTCAGAGCTGGAAATGAGACTGGGGGATTGGAATTGGAAGAATGGAGGAAGAGGTGAAGATCTGCAATTAACCTACCTGCTTTGCTGGCTGGAGTGGCCTGCAGGGAGTTAGAACCCAGGGTAAAGCAAGGAGTGGGGGAAGGGAAGTTAGGAAAGGAAGATCTGTGTAGTGCATTGGAGATGGAGGTGGCTTGAGGGGAACCTGCATCAGCTGGTCTGCTGGACAACTAGGTATGAAACTGGGGGATTGGATTTGGAAGAGTGGAGGGACAGGTGAAGATTTGCAGTTAACCTATCTGCTTCTCCAACTGGAGTAGTCTGCAGGTTCCCAGGGAAACACTTCTCAATTGCTAAAAAAGATTTTAGGGCTGACAAGATTGCACAGTGAATAAAGGCATTTTACCCCAAGCCTGACAACCTGAGTTTGATGCCTGGAACCTGTGTAAAGGTAGAAGGAAGGAACCACCTCCTCTACACACAAATAGTGACACACACACACATCCCACCCCCTCCATTTTCTCCATAATCTAAGGAAATAAATGTAAAAAATAAAACTTTGAAAAAATCAAATTTTAAAATGTTTCCTATGAGGAAATAAATATGCAAATTGATCAATGTATTGTCTTTTTTAAAAAACAAAAACAAAAAAACGTGTGTGTGTTTACCATAGCACATGTTTGGAGGTTAGGGGACAATTTTGAGTGTTGGTTCTCTCCTTCTCAGTGAGATGGGACCTGTTCTGAAGCTAACCATCAGTACCATGACTTCTTTCCTGAGACAGAGTGGCATTTAGACTCTGATATCCTGAGGTTCCAAGTTGGATGCATTTCTGTGCATCTTTGCAAACATCCAGGATTCAAATCCAAACTCTCTGTGGTAGTTTGAATAAAATGGCCTCATAGGCTTATATATTTGAACACTTGATCTCTAAGGATTGATACTAGTTGACAGGTTTAGAAGTAATGGCTTTGTTGGAGTAGAAGTGGCCTTGTTAAAGAAAGCGTGTCACTGGGGGTGGGCTGTGACGTTTCAAGTGTTCAAGCCAGACCCAGCAAATCTGAAAGTAGGACTTTCAGCTCCTTCTCCAGCACCATGTCTGCCTGCATGCTGCCATGCTTCCCACCATGATGATAATGCACTAAACCTCTGAAATTGTAAGCTGGCCCCAGTTAAATGTTTCCTTTTGGGCTGGAGAGATGGCTCAGCAATTAAGAGCACTGACTGCTCTTCCAGAGGTCCTGAGTTCAATTCTCAGCAACCACATGGTGGCTCATAACCATCTGTAATGGGGATCCCATGCTCTCTTCTGGTGTGTCTAAAGACAGTGACAGTGTACTCACATGAAATAAATAAGTATTTTAAAAACTGTTTTCTTTTTTTTAGGAGACTTGGTGTCTTTTCAAAATAATAGAAAACTAAGACACTATCCAAGTCCAACTTCTTCCTGGTTTCTCCTTGGACTCAACAGTGCTGATGTGGTCTTACAGAACAAAAATGCCACAGGTGATGACACTGGGTCCTGCATCTCATATGCATATCCAGCAGAAAACCTTGTGCTTAGCACCCCTTTCATGGGGATTTGAAGATGATGGGGTGACTATGCTTTTCATCTATTGCCAACCCTTAGTATAAACGAAGTCTACCACTTCTTTATAGGGCTTTCTTCCTCCTCCATACTACATAACATGGAATTAATTCTAATTTGAAAGAATGATCCATAGACAGTTGAGAAAACCACTTGTATGAGAGATGAGGTCATTTTATATGCTGGTTATGATCATGCCTGGATGGAGCTACTAAAGGCACAGGCTAATTTTTTTTCTGTATTTTTATGAACTTCTTAATCCAACCCTTAGGATGAAGGAAGGGGGGCATTATCTTAGTTTCTTTGCCTGATTCTGACCATAATTCTTAGCCAAAAGCAACTCAAAAGCATTCTCATGGGACCTATTCCGGCTCACAGTTCCATATATTCTATCTTAGTTACTTTTCTGCTGCCATGAAAAAACACCATCTCCTAGACAACTTATTAAAAAAACTATTTAATTTGGAGTTCATGGTTCCATAACCATCATTGCGGAAAGCATGACATCAGCTAAGTAGTCATGGCTTGGAGCAGTAGCTGAGAGCTCATATCTGATCCATAAGCAAGAGGCACAGAGAGGAGGAGGAAGAAAAGGAGAGAGAGAGAGAGAGAGAGAGAGAGAGAGAGAAAGAGAGGAAATGCTATGGGCCTTTGAAACCTGAAAACATGCCCCAGTGACACATCTCTTCCAATGTAGCTATTCCTCCTAATCCTTGCCAATGAGTTCCAGCAAGTGGGAACTCAGCATTTGAATATATGAGCCTATGGGGCCATTTTCATTCAAACTACCACACAGTCCATCATGGTAGCAGGAGTTAGAAGTATCTGGTCACATCTCTCCCACAATCAGGAAATGGTGGTGAATACATGTTGCTGTTCAGCTTTCCTCCTCTACTTTATAGTTCAAAACCTTCTCCCCACAATTAGGATTGGCCTTTCCACATCAATTAATGTAACTGAGATAATCTCTGCACACAGGCCTAAAGACTCATCTTCTAGGTGATTCTAGATCCCATCAAGTTGACAACTGAGATCAACTACCACATGTATTATGTAACATGAACTGGAGACTACCCAAACTTGGGCCTCTCAAGAGTGATGCATCTACTTGCCAATTTGATACCAAATCACCCACTGTTTCCTTTAACAATAGAATCTATGAGACACTGATTGTAAAAGAAATGTAATCTCTAGCATCAATTTATCGTCCTAAAAGTTGTTGCCTCAGTTTAGAAGACAACAGACTCTAGTAGAACGATTAGTTCTTAGAAACTGTCTTGTTATATCCTTACAAGGTTCCTTTCCCTTCAGGACTTTCAGAGAAAGCTCTTCTTGAGAGAAATAATAAATCAAGTTAAATAAAATATGGCCTAAAAAGGGATTTATCCTTCCATTTACAAGAATGGATAGCAGCAGTAGATGAATCAAAGTCATGTTATTTAATTCATGCTCCTAACAAGCATGGTTATCTGGCTTCTCAATCTGTGGGGAATAAAAGACATGAAATTGAGAAAGGATGGGGAGAGAAAGTTCAGAAGAGACTGCAAGGCTGGTGGCAGTGAGTGGACAAGAATAAATGTCTGCCTGCCTAACGGGGGGTGGGGTGGGAGAAGGTGGTGAGTTCTAAGAGAATCTTGACAATTTAAAAATGCTAAAGAACTGTAAATTCTTATTAGACCAGACAAAGAAAGTAGAGTTTTGTCATTTTGTTTTATAAACAATATATGGTGTTCAGTTAACATCTTACAAATGTTTGTTGAATAGTTATTGAATGCATAGAGAACATGGAGTTAGGGCAAGGAGTAAAGGCAAATGGCCACAAAGACATCAATGGTGGCAGCCAAAAAGTATTTCATGTTTAAAATGTAATTTAGTAAAGTGTTTCAAGCTTAAAAATGGGCCTGTGGGATAGCTCAGTAAAAGCACCTGCCAACAAAGCTAATGATCTGACTTGGATCCCAGGGACGTACATGTCAGAAAGATAAAACTGACTCCTGAATATTGTCCTCTGACTTTCAAACATATTTTATGGTATCGAATGTGCACACACACAAACACACACACACACACACACACACACACAATAAACAAAATTCAAAAAAAAAATTAAAGCACATAACTAGCTGGGCTTAGTGAGTCATGCTTATAATCTAAGCCTTCCAAAGGATGAAACAAGAAGGTTGCTACAAATTCAAGGCCAACTTACCCACGGCCTATAATTTTGACTTAGAGTTTTCTAAGAATCCTGTTTAAGTAAATAATTTGAAATTTTAAGACATTAAATTTATTCTATATATATTTTAATCAATTGACTATTAATAATAAAACTGAAAAACTGTCAAATTTCTAACAAAGCAGAATGGATAATTAAACTAAGTAGTATACTATATAAATAAACATGTGTACATGTTTATACGTATATATCTGTGCATAAATATATAAGCACATGTTTATATGTGTACAATATGAACATAAATCTACATAAAATAAGTACTGGTTCCCATACAAAGTATTATGTAGATTATAATATACACCTATACTAAATATTAATCATGGAGTTATGGATTTAGCTCAGTGGTAGAGCGCTTGCCTAGCAAGCGCAAGGCCCTGGGTTTGGTCCTCAGCTCTGAAAAAAAAAGAAAAAAAAGGCAAAATAACTATATATTAATCACATAGGTGCTGGGGCTGGGTATAGGCATGCATTTTTTTGCAACCTACTTTTAATAAATGTTCAATCTCTCCTCTAGACCACAGCCCACAGAGGTAGTGAAGAGAACAGTTATTAGGCTATGGGGGAAGTGGACCCGTTCAGCAATAGTTCTTTGGGGGCGAGCTTGATCTTCTTGAGCAGCAGTTCAGTGCCCGAGCAAACACCAAATACAATTCAGCAGCTGCAGACCAGTCCTCTATGTAGGCATACAACAAGCACAAGCCAGCAGCTACAGTCCAGTCCTTTCAGCAAGCAGACACCAGACAGCTACAGTTAATCCAGACTCACAAACTGGCATAAGGTGAAGGCCGCAGAATCTGCAAGCTGCTGCAGGAACCTCACGGACAGTTCTTTGGTGAGTTTCTCTTAATGGTGGTGTCATTACAAGTTGAGCCCAACAATGCTTTGTAAGGTGAACCAATACATGCCTGTCTTTAGCGAAGAATAGTGAGGCAGAGCAAACCAAACCAAAGCTCAGTGCTCCTCTCCCACTGTCTGTGGGGTCACATTTATACTCCTTCATCGAGAGTCCTTTTACATGTCTGCTATATCCAAGCATCCTCTCACCTGTGTCTACTTCAGGAAAACAGTCTTTCACTTGTTTGCTTCAGCAAGACATCTTTTCACCTGTGTGCCCCAGCAAAACATCATTTGATATAACTAATTTTCCAAAGAACTGTATGTTTCCACTTCAACTTAGTTGATAGAATACATGTTCTGCATGCAAAAATCTTTGTCTTTGGTCCCAGCACCACTAAACCAACTTGAAGGTATAACCATATAATATCAACACTTAAGAGAAGGATAGGGAGGGGATCAGAAGCTGAAGCTCATCCTTGGCTATATAGTGAATTGGAGGCCAGTTTGGGAAGAAAAAAATGTCATTGTGGATGTATTCTCACAAATAGATGATCAAAGGCACACATTAGAATAATACTGGATTAGTATCTTCAGTAGGTAATAAATCATCCCAGGACAAAGAAAGGTCCAACAACATAGTTTGTATGAGTGAGAAATTTAGCAGAGGTTAAGCTGCAGATCTTTCTAGAAACATAATGGAGATGGTGACAGCACCTGGAGCCACAGCTATATGGAAAGTTAAAACAACCCCCTCCCCCCATGCTATGGATGCTGACTTGAACCAGAGGGGTCCTACAGAAAGGAGGGAAGAGGCCACACTACCTTTTATGACCTTATCTCACACATAGCTCTTTCACGATCTTTTTTGTTTTGGTGTTTGCTGGTTGGTTGGTTGGTTGGTTGGTTGGTTGGTTGGTTGGTTGGTTTTTCAGAACAGGGTTTCTCTGTGTAGCCCTGGCTGTCCTGGCACTCTTTCTGGAGACCAGGGTGGCTTCAAACTCAGAAATCCACCTCTCTCTGTCTCCTGAGTGCTGGGATTAAAAGCATGCACCACCACAGCCCAGCTCTTAAAGATCTATTGATCATTCACACCTGAAGCAAGGCAAGAGGGTGTTAGAGGAGCCAATGAATGAAAGGAATCAAGGAGCTCTAGGGGTCATCTTTGAGGCTAACCATGACAAATACCAGTTTTTCATCCAACAGCCAATGAATGTGTCTGTACCATAATCATTAGTGGCTCTTGACACCACAAGAGAAACAATTGGGTATGAAATGCTACTTTCCAAAATAACAGTAGATGCCTTTAAACAATCTGGGGGTGGAGGAACCCTTGAATCTGGTTAAGTCTCCTTGTTCTCTATATTAATTCACAGGTGTTAGAAAGGGCAAAGGACTATGAGATACAATTTCATGTAAATGCAATTATTGTGAAAATGTCATACCATGTAAATGCTAATCAGGATGGCAAGAATTTTACAAGAGAAATAATTAATTTCATCACGAACTCAGCTGTAAGGAGATTTTAAAGAGACAAAGGAGGTTAAAATGTATGCTCAAAAGAGACTAAAGGACAAATCGACATTATCTCAATCCCAATCTGAAAAAACCTATTGTGGAAAGGGTTACTAAGCAGATGGTTGTGCACATGGAATCAATGCCATTCCCCTTTATGGACAAATGCTATCCTCATGTGACAACCATTCACATCATTTCCACTGTTTAGCTGTTGTCACAAATGTGTCTCTGAGCATCTATAAACAGATTTTGGGATGGAAATTTTTTAGCTCTCTTGGATGTATACCCAGGAATGGAATTTCTGAATTACATGGTGACTCCAGGTAAGAAAGTTGTCACAATCATGATTAGGTCATTACATTTATTATTTACAAAATGACTACCATGTTCCTCCATACTGAGGGTTCTATCCTGAAAGTGTTGATGTCAGTAGAAAATGTATTTACGAATTGTGTTCACAGCCATCTGCTCTTTATACTAGTGCAGCTTCTTACTCCAGCCAAATGAGAGAAGGGGGTGGGGCGAATAAAAAGGTGTCTACACCATGGTTATGCAAAGCTACTCTCTGGAAAACGTACAGGTTATAAAGCACTCAGGAACCAATTAGCTGGTTCGAGAAATTGCTCGGGATTTCAAAACAGATCTGTGCTTCCAGAGCACAACTATTGGTGCTTTACATGAGGCATGTAAGGTCTATCTGCCGGGTCTTTTTGAAGATACCAATCTGTGCGTTGTCCATGGCAAATGTGTAACAATCACGTGTGATGATATCTGTCTAGCAGGCTACATTCATAGAGACTAGGCTTAAGAATCCACGATGAGGGGAAACACTTTACTTTTTAAAAAGAATTTCCCACGTCTGTTGTTATCAGTAGTTCTGAATGGTAGAGATTTCCTGCAATGGGATCAAAAGACACATAAGTATATGATTGTTAATGGAAAACTGGGACAAAAACCAGGTCTTAGCAGTTTTTCTATTTTCTTTCTTTTGGGATTTCTGTTTGTTTGTTTCTTTTGTTTGTGTTGCTTGTTTGTTTTGCTCTTTGAGACCAGGTCTCTATAAGTAGCTCTGGTTGTTCTAGAATTTGCTGTGCAGACTATGCTGTCCTGAAACTCACAGAGATCCATTTGCCTCTGTCTCCCAAGTGCTGAGAATAAGGTCTATATCATCATGCCCTACAGCAGTGGTTTTCAACCTTCCTAATACTGTGACCCTTTAATACAGTTCCTCATGTTGTGGTGACCCCAACCATAAAATTATTTCTGTTGCTGCTTCATAACTGTAATTTTGCTACTGGGTAATGTTGACACGTGTTTTCTGATGGTCTTTAGTGACCCCTATGGAAGAGATCATGACCCATAGGTAGAGAACCACTGCACTACAGGTTTTCCATTTTCAGTTTTGTGTGACTGTTTCATATACATTCAGGATATAAAGTGTTAGTGTAAGTTAAAATGTTTCAGTGGACATGTTTAAACAGTTCAACTTTATCACAATTATGAGTAAACATGTCAATTTTTTCTAGGCTATGCCAGCATTTGGACTTTTGAAAAAATAAGGAATGGCTTTTGTAGCATGTTTATCATACAGTGGATTCTATCCACTCACTATACTGTGTTGTCCTACATGCAAGTACATGTTTTCATTGTTGTTTGTCTTCTGTACTCTTCTTGTAATTTGCTATTAAAACACACTAAATTTTAAGAAAAGGAAAGGAGATGTATTTAGTACCTACCTCAGTTTAGCAACCCAATCTACCATAGAGTCTGTAATTTGCCTCGTGATCATTGGTTTGAATGGGAGCTGTAATGGCATCGTAAGGGAGGACTGCATGGCTATGGCCCAAAGGGGAAAAATCCAAATTCAAACCCTAAGGACAGCTTCCAGTAAATGGGTATCATTTTGGCACCATGGTGGGTGAAGTCAAAAATTTCAAAGTTAAACCATGCAGCACCAAGACAATTTGTATTTATCAAACACTTACCATTTTTTTGTTTGAAGTAGCCCTCAATTTAAATCTAATTCATAACTTTGTCAATGTTTAATTTATGTCACAAGGTTGACATTTGACCTCATGCCATTTTCTTTTTTTCCTTTACTAATATTTTATTTGTTTACATTTCAAATGCTATTCCCATTTTCTTGGATCACGTGAACATCATAGGTGCTATTACCTAATACTTTAGCTGTGTATCTTTTTGTCCAAGTTTTGAGAAGACTACTGTCTGTAGAGGAAGTTTTACATAAGATGTCACTTGAAAATTACTTCAGAATGTGAGTGGGAGGAGTAGTGAGTAATAGGATAGATAAGCAGTAAAATAAAATTGGCTGAGATATAACACAAATTAATCATTAAATATAAGCTCTCAATATCCTTCTGGGCCACCTTGTACATATATTTACCATTTCTCAAGGGGAAAAAGCAGTTTGTATTTTAAATCTTTATTATTTTTCTTTGTCTTATTTTTGAGCCAGGGTCTCTTGTAGCCCACACCACACTGGCCTTGTACCCCTAACATAGAAAAAAATGTCAGTGAACTACTGAGGTTCCTGCTTCTATCTCCAAAATTCTAGGATTTCAGGCATGAACTACCATGCCTGGTGAGTGAGATGCTAGAGAAGGAACTCAAGTCTTCCTGCAGGCTAGGAATGGACTCCATCAACTGAGATATATTCATAGATTGAAGGGCTTCAAACCAAATGTTTTTATATTACTTGGATAGATTTAAGTCAAATTTTTAAAAAAAAAAAAAAACCACTGAATCTTTGTAATTTTCATTTGAGAAAAAAATCATTGTCTGCTTTTCTGTTATTAAACACGGACTCTCTTTTATTTGGGCTGCCATGTTCTTTCTTCTTTCTTTTATCCAGAGATATTTGAATGTTGTTTTCTATGGTGGGTTTAGAGTCTCTTCGGTGAATATCACCTTTTCCCATCAATGTGTGCTATTAGGTTTTATGAAAGAGGAAGAGAGAAGGGGAAAGAGGACAGGTGTACTGAGTCCCGTGTCTGTCAGCCAAAAGTTATTATACTAACAACATGGCGGCAAGGCCTGGGGGTCAGGGAGGCTGAAACAGAGCTTTAGGCTTTCCTGGAGAGAGAGATCCGAATTGTATTTTTTACAGTTTCTTGGGAAAGTGGCCTAGTTAAAATGATCTATACTACCTGATAAAGATAGAAGAACCCAACGTAAGTAACATATGTGACAGAAATCACTCTTTCTCTGGATAGGGGATTGGTTCATGCGTGACTGAGAGATAGGATAATAGTCAAGGTACCTTCTACTCCTGGACTGCATGATAGCTAGATGTGTTCTTATCCTGCTTGCAACCACTCTGTGTAGGGGCTGGTTACCCAAAGAGCCTGTGTTCTCTAATGCATATTACAGAGTCATATAACACAGCCAGAGTTAAATCACTTAATAATGCAACTTGGAGCAGACTCTATCTTGACAAATTGGCTACAGAACAGGCACCTATGAAATATGGTGCTGCAGTCACAGAGTTCTGGCATGGATTATTTGTCAACCTGACCATCATAAAGTCAGTCCATCAGAAACAGCAAATGGGCTTTGAAAGCATGTCCTCAAGTTGACTAGGAGCCAAGCCATGATGCTAGTAAGCCCCCAGCAAAGCAATGCAACTGCCACTAATTACTACATATCATCTCTGGACCACGGTCTTAAATCATGACGTAGCCCAAGGTGACAAATAAATGCTCAGAGGCTCTTTATTTAATCTGAGTGAAATACACAACACAGTCTTCAACACTGAAAACGCAGTTTGAATACATCATTCTTGGTGCATGGCCTGTGAGCAAAGTCAGTTTTGCAGTACATCACAGTGAAAGATGTTAAAGTTAGCCCTCTGTCTAATGCAGAAAGGCTGGGAAGCAGAAAACTATCCTTAGGGAGAAAAGTGTCCTTCGCAATACTATCATTTACAATGAGATATTCCTGATAAAAATGCAATCCATAAGGTCTACTGGAAGGATGAGTTTTCAAAAATATTTACTGTGAAGTGATCAAGGTTAGGATAAACGTGATTTGATGAAGGCAAGCAGGTTGAAAAGTGAATGGCATGTTTTAAGCTGTTCACTTTCTAGCTGCCAAGGCCTGGATCTTTCAGAACAGGCAATTTACACAGTAATCTAGCAAATCGAAATGAAATCACTGTCATTTTTAAGTCTTCAACAAACTCATTATTGGCACTTTGAAATCACTCTGTGCATTTTAGAAACCATAGGAAAAGGGGTGTTCAGTCTCAGCCCATCCGTGACAGCCGTCTCAAGCTTGAATTGCCAGTATCAGCCAGCATAATTAATATTGTAATTTGGCTTTCAGCAAAACACAAAGTTTGAAGAGACAGTGGAAGAACTAGGACTATAGCTCTGTTGGTGGAGTGCCTGCCTAATACACACAAAGCCTTCACTTCAATATTCAGTAGCACATAAACTGGGTATGGTGTTACTTGCCTGGAACCCTAGCACTCAGAAAGTTGAAGTGAGGTGGATCTGGAGTTCAAGGTCATGCTCAGCTACATAGTGAATTTAAATCTATCATAGACTATAGACTACAGAGACCCAGCTTGCCTACCCTCCCCACTGCATACCCTGCTGTCGAAAAAAAGGAAGAGTAAATAAAAAGAAAAGATTCTATGTCTGATGTGGTAGTACTAGGCCACTTATAATCCTAGCACTTGAAAGATAGAGACAGGATATCAGAAATGTAAGCTCACATTTGCCTATATAGTAATGTTTGATCCAGCCTGGGATGCATGAGGCTCTGTCTCAATGAACAACCAAACCCAACATAAGTTTTTTCAAAATATACAATGAGATGAGGAAAACTAGACTAGGCTAAGAATCCAAGGAAATGGTTCTAGAAGGAAACTTAAAAACTAAACCAAGGGCCTGGGAAAATGTTTCAGCGGTTGAAATAATGTTTATTCAAGCAAAATGACTGTACTTTAGATTTTTAGAACACAGGTAAATGGCAAAAAACGATGGGTGACTATGATACCTGCTTGTCTGGTAAGGTGCCATAGCTGGCTTAGGAAGATGTCTTAATTACTTTTCCATTCCTGTGAGGAGACACCATGACTAAGGCAACTTATAAAAAGAATAGACTTAATTGGGGGACTTGTTTACAGTTTCAGATGGTGAGTCCGTGACCATCATGTTAAGGAGCAAAGCAGCAGGCAGGCTCTGCAGGTATAGCACTGGAACACTGAGCGCTTACATCTTGAGTTACAAGTTGGAGGTGGGGGGGTGGGGAAGAGAGAGAGAGAGAGAGAGCGAGCTCCTAGCCTAGCTGTGGGCTTTTGAAACCTCAAAGCTCACCCACAAATGCACATCTTTTCCAAACAATTCTACCAACTACTGTCCAAGCACATTGAAATATATGAGCCTTTGGGGCCGAGTCTTGTTCAAACCACCATAGAAGACTAGCTGCACGGGCAGACTCTGGGCTTGATTGAGAGACCCTACCTCCACACAGTAACGTGGAAGAGTGATCAAGAAAGATTCCAGATACTCTCTCTTCTCTCTTTCTCTCTCCCTCTCTCTCTCTCTCTCTCTCTCTCTCTCTCTCTCTCTCTCTCTCTCACACACACACACACACACACACACACACGTGTGTGTGTGTATTCGCATATATATATTCATATATTCACATATATATATTCGAATATACATGCTAGCATACATCTACCCAGCACATACACAGGCATGTGAAAAGAAGAAAGTGTTCAAAATAACCCAACACATGGTAACTTCATACTATAAAATTGTTGAGGAAACATGAAAGTCAGCAAGTAGTTGAGGATGTTCTTGAAGGAAACATAAAAAGAAAATGGTGCCTACCAGGGAAGCAACTTCTACGCTGGGTTCTGGAAGGCTGGTCCCAGATGAGTTGAAGAGGAGGAGCCAAGCTTCAAATAGCATATTCCCTTTCACAGAATGAAAATACTAAAGAATCACCTATTTCAAAGAATCTAAGGAGAGAGCAAAACTCATGATCAACAGCTGTTAGAAATAAATTCCATTTCTTTTTCTTTTGGTTTTGAGCCAGTCCCTGGAGAGACTTTCACATCAGGCCCAGGAGTTGAGAGAACTTTGTGAGGCAGCAGGGGGAGGAGCATAGTCAACCATGGCTATTGAATAAAGCAGAATTTTCCTGTCTTCAGCTCACAGTTGTTTGCTTGGGGCCCTGAATGCCCAGTGCTATTTTAATCCAGCATGAGCTTTGTCGACCAAAATCCACAAGGGAAGAGAACCAAATCCCTTCACACATGTGCAACAAACACTTTGTAAAAAGCTGTGCTCCTGGGAGACAGGAGCCTGAGGCTTGAAGTCCCTCCTTCTCAAGGCTGGAGGTGACAGCCTGGCCCAGGCAGCAGGCTGAAAATACAATGACTTTACCACCAAAGGTAGCATTTTCACCTTTGTTCTGACACACTGTTAGTACCTGTCATTTAACACCTAAGAAGAATGAAGCAGCATGATGAAAGAGAATTTCTATTCTGGTGTCTCATTTGCAAGGGAAAAAAATGATCTCATATAGTGCTAAAGTTTCAGGGATGAAATATGAGATATTAAGAGTTCAAAAAAGCACAGAGGTCAAAAGAAAAACAATAACTACCAAAAGTGGTCAAGAAGGGTTTGAAATTGTGACTTTCTCTTTGATTCATTATTCAGAACTCAAGAGAGCAAATATATGGAGTCAGGGAAAGACAAAGCTAGTAAATGCATTTTGCAAATAGCCACCACCCCACAGTCTGCCTTTGCTTCCCAAAGAAGATTTCATATTATTAGTTCTCCTTACTCCCTGGACAGTAAGCGATATTATAGGCTCTAAAAAAGCAATGGTACCAAAGCAAACACGGAGATAGAATGCTGGTTGCCTACTGCTCTTAGTATGGTATGATGATTACACACGTGCATGCGCATGTGCACGCGCGTGCGCTTGCACTCATTATATGTTCACTATCGTCTTAACCTTGGTTTTGGATAGTGTATGGTAGTATGATTAGAATCTGAAATCTCCATCCTACAGAATGTATCAATTTTCAATACACTTAGAATACAGTAAAAGTACTATTTTTTTCTAGACCAGATACATGCAAAACACAACTTAGAGGACATACCTTGCCTGACCCCTGCTGTTGTAAATAGCTTTATTTGTTTATTTACTTTGAGGCAGCATCTCACATAGTTCAGACTGTCTATGGACATACCGTGTAACTGAGGATGAACTTGAACTACCCAGGAGTTTGGATAGCAAGTGTGAGCCAGCATGTTTAGTTTATTCAGTTCTGGTGATGGAACCCAAAGCTTGAAAGCATGCTAGGTAAGGATTGTGCCACCTGAGCTCCAGTTCCAGCTGAGCTTCGTATTGTATCTATTTGCTTACCTACTGTCCACATCTGCTGTCATACAATGGCAGAGGGTGACTAGTTGGGACAGCGACTGCATGGCTCATGGGACTTAAAATACTTACTACCAGGCTCTTTCCAGAAGACAATTGCTGACATAGTAGACATTTTTTTATTTATCCTATTGCTGTGGAACAAATGAATAAACACATATACATTTCAGTATATTGTTTTAGTAAATTAGGTTACATTTTGGTGGAGTCTAAGAAATCCATTCTCATTATCAATTTATTTTTTCCATCCCTTGAATCTAGGGCAGTCTTATGTCTTGCTTTGCCAAGAGCAGGTGCTAGACGAGGCCTAGAGTCTTCTGCTTCTCTTACAGAAATAGTTCTCATCTTCCTAGTGCTGTGACCCTTTAGTACAGTTCCTCATGCTGTGGTGACCCCCACCATAAAATTTTTTTCATTGCTACTTCATAACTGTAATTTGTTTCTGTTATGAATTGTAATGTAAATATCTGTTAATGCAGGATATCTGATCCTTGACCCCTCAAATGGTTCATGACCCACAGATTGAGAACCTCTGTCTTAGAGCCTCAAATCACCCCGTGGAAAGGTTATTATCTCCTGATAGAGAGAAGCCTCACCACGCCTAGACACTCCAGGCCTGATTCCAGTCTTTGTTGAAGTCATCTTTGAAGTTCTAGCTCCACATGAGCTCCCAGGTAGGACGCAGCCATAGGTGTGTTTAAGGCCTGAACACTCTATGTGGAACTTTCTGGCTTGGTGCAATTGACAGAGTGAGGAGCATCAATCACTGCTGTTTTAAATCACCAAGTTTGTCACTGCATAGCCATAAAGGAATTCACCTTAAGGTTTTTATGTTCCATTTAATATTGCCTAACTTTCAAAAAGCTATTTAAAAGTAGTCCTAGGAAAACACAATTTCATCATCTTTATAACATAAAAGCAAGAAACATCACCATGTTCTGATGGCAGTGTAAGCCACTGGAGGAAAGCTGCCCCTCCTAGACTAGACATAAAATGCGGAGAATAATCTCAGAAAGGGCCAAATCATTTGGCATCAACAATAACATGCACAATAGAAACTAAATACTGGGCTAAATTCTTTTTAATTTGCTGTCTCAGTGGTCAGGGGTTTCAACATTTCTTTGAAGAAAGCATTTTTCTCTCCAATAGACTTGTCTTATTACATAGTAAACGAACCAAGGAATGAGTCTTAGAAAACCAAAAATGGCTGGCCTACTACTACTACTACCTAGCCAAAAGGATCTCAACAGATATTTGCATATTAATGTTTATTTCAGAGTTCCTCATAATTATAGCCAAGAAGCAGAAGCAACCTAAACATCAACCAGCAAGTAAATGGAAAACAATATAGCCTTCCCTTTAAAAGAGGAAGAAATTCTGACCCATGTTACAGCATATATACTCTTATGCTAAGAGAAATAATTGAGACACAAAAAGACAGATGCTGCGTGATTCTGCTTATGGGAGGTCCATAGAATAGCCACATTGATAGAGATAAAGGGCAACAGTGTTTGACAAATGCTGGGAAGAGTAGAAAGTGAAAAGGTTCTGTTCCTATGAACAAACTTTGAGGTGTTCTAGAGGAATAAGTTCTAATGATTTGCTGGATATATTTAACTATACACTTAAAATGCTAATTGGGGAGGCCAGTTAGATGGCTCACTGGGCAAAGACACTTGCAGAGATGCAAGCCTGATAACTTCAATTTGATACTTAGAACTCACACTCAGTGGTAGGAGAGACCCACCACCACTGCATAGTGGTCCTCTGAGCAGCGTACATGCATTACGGTTTGCACCCCTTCCAGCCCCCACAAACATACAGTAACATTTTTTAAAAAATCAAATAATTAATGGGAAGTCAGGCATGATGATACAGGCCTATAAGTCACCTTTGAGGGAGAATGAAAAAGATCAGAAGTTCAAGGTCATTTTCCAATATGTAATAAATTCAAGGTCAGCATAGGATACTTGAGACTCTAGCTTATACAAAGCAAACAAACATGCAGAGGACATGGGATTCTCCTCACCTACATGGGGTTCACAATCATATCTAATTCCAGGGAATCTAGCTAGCATGCAGGCAAAGCATCCATACATATAAAGTAAAATAAACAGATCTAAAAAGGAAAAAGTTAAGCTGGTGAATTTTATGTAATAAATTTTCACAACTGAAAAATTAATTTTAACTTGCTTTTTAAATAGGAGACTATAAGGAAAAGTGCCAGATTCTGGTGACCAGCTATAGCAATTGGATAATGCATGATTTTTACTCTCTTTTTATTTGTGCTTTGATATGTCTGTGTTTTAGTTTGCCTCTATTTTTTGAATCGTAATGCTGGTTGCCTGTTATTTTAAGAGAAAGGGAGAATGTTTACTTAAAAGGATAATAATTATCCTTGCATCGTTAGAGAAATGTCTGTCTCAGTAGGATGAAGGGAATAATTAAAGCATAAGAATAAATGTTAGAAACCAGAAAAGTGTAGCATTATTTGTAAACCCAAGAGCAAATTTCTTGGGGAGGGGAGATATAACAAAAGGCTAGGGGTGACTGCACAAGCCCCAAACCTGTACTCCCAACAGTGAGAAGTAAAGGATTTGAGAAATCCCATAATCTTCCAGGAAACTGAAAAATCATAAAACTTCAAAAAAAGACCAAGGGTCTGGATTTCAAAGTCGATCTTCTTCAAACTTTTAGCTTTTGAATGATCCCAAGCCAACCATTTGGAAGTAGGGAAATAAAAACATGAAAAGTTTTGCAGTTCATTTTAGAAAAGCTTAAAGAGAAACAGAATTTCTAGAGGTCATGGCTGCGGAATGATTCTGGCACCACCTGTGTGCAACTAGTATTTAAGAAGGGGCGTTCCTGAGTAAATCGTCAAAATCAGTAAAGACTATGGGTAGTTAATACAAGAGTTTTTGAAAGAAGGCTGAATGAAAATGTGTGCAGAAAGCAATCGGGCTTTCAAACTGCTTCTTCCTGTTAAACCTATGAAGAGGGCGTGGCGGCCAGCTGCTGGACCAGGAGTTGAGGAGAGAGTTCTTAAGCCCCAGGCTCACATCAGAGGAGGAGTATTTAGTTATTGCTGCTTTTTCTTGCCCACTAAGGAGACAGTCCAAGAAGGGTTAAATGTTGTGGACTGCGATCCCTAGAGAAAGTGTGGAAGCAAGCAACCCAATCATGATGAGTCCCTGCCTCCTGCCCCACCTTCCTTCTCTATTGCTGCCTACTGGCGGATCATAATGGAAAGTGGAGGCAAGCAGCCTGCAAAGAGAAAATGGGCTTTGAAGAGTCCTGTTCTGGGCTACAGAGGTAGCTCAGTCATTAAAGGCTAGGCTAACAACCAAAAAAGGCAAGAGTGCTATTCTCAGAAAAGCTAGAGTGCTGCGGAAAGCTGTGAATTGTGAGCCCTTTGATCATCACTGAAAGAAGGGCGACATCTGAAACCTCAATAAAATTCCCCTCCAGAGGGCCAGCGAGATGGCTCTGCAGGAAAAAAGGAACCTTCTGCTGAGCCAGTGAAAGGAGAGAACAGATGTCAGAAAGTTGTCCTTTGACCTCACATCTGCAGTGGTGTGCTCGTGTGTACATGTGCATGCATACAATAAATAAATGTACATTTTAAATGAAAAATATTCCCTCAAGTGCACAAAATGGATCCAATGCTTAAAAAATCTAGAGCCTCGATCCCCGAAAATCAAGAACAAACAAATTACCATCAGATATTCCTTTAAGAGTGATTTCTGGAAGCAAAAATGATTTTACTTCAGTAATACAAACTTTATTTATTTATTATTGGTAATCGTTATTAGGGATGTTTTGAGCTAAGGTATTACCATGTAATGTTGTCTGACCCAGAATTATTTATATAAGCCAGGATGACCTTGAACTCCTAGAGATGCACCCATCCTGGCCACCCTAGTACTGGGATTAAAGGCACGCACCCTCATTGTTCTATGATTGTTTGTTTTAATTTTATTTCTTTTTCAAATTTGTGAATGTATTCCCTATCCCTCCCTACTTCTGTCCCTTACCACCCTCTCCACCTTCCCATTCCTTTCTATCCTAGGGAGTTTTAAAGACAACACGTAGTTTTTTAATAGCTTAATTTTTCTGTCTTTTTCTTTACAAAATACGTGCCAGAGTATTCTGCGAACCAGCAGAGATAGTGATAAGAGTTTAAAGACTAAGAGGATCTGTAATATAACCTGACATAAATGCAAAAGGAGAGGGCAGCTCTTGGATATGGCTACAAATTGAAAGCAAATGGGTGATGTTGCCATCATCCTGCTATAGTTGGCCCTTCTGTGCTCAACCTCGAGGCCAGAGGGTACATACAATTTGTTGAAAAGAACGTTTGTTATGAGGGCAGGCTTCTTGCATGCTGGTTCACTTTTGACAAGGGGTGTATACAATCTAAGGTCATTTAGCTACTTGTTGCTCAATCTACAAAAGTAATTTGCTCATTTCTACAAGGGAAATTTGTTTTGCTTTTTTTTTTTTTTTTTTTTTTTAACCAAAGTATACCATGGTATGTTTCCATAGAATATCTCAGCACAGTAGAAGTCAGGTTTCTTGCTGTAGTTGGTTATTTTTAAGATTATTATTTTATGTGTATGAGTGTTCTTCCTGCATGTATCTGGTATCTGCAGATGACAGAAGAGGGCTTCAAGACCCCTAGAACTGAAGTTACAGATGGTTATTAGCCACTGTTTAAATGCTGGGAACTAAATCTTGGTTTTCTGAAAGAGCAACAAGTGTTCTTAACTGTGGAGCCACCTCTCCAGCCCCTAAAGTACAGGTTTTAAATTTTGACCTTTCCACTAAGGAATCCAATGGGAAAGAACTGGTTTGCCTCACTGACTAGCAAATCTAAGACCCCCTCAGAAATAATCCAATGTGGTGTTTTTCCTACCCAGTACAATATTGGTAGTATTCCTTGGATGACCACTCAATTTCTTTTTCATAAGGCCATAAATAGTTGCCCTGCAAACCAGTTGGTGAGCAAAGTAGCAGTTCATTGCTCCTAATCTGCCCTTTATCCCCTCGAAGTTACTACTGTTCCAGTTTCTTGTCGTTACCTCTAATTTTCAGATGACTGCCAAATAGGCACACTTAATTGTTCTGAAAACACTGGGAGTAAGATAGAAAAGATGAAGAAATTTGGTGAATGTTTCAAAGAAATGTCAAGTCTTCATCTAATTATTTTCCTATTATCTCCCTGTCTTATAAACATGTCTCATGAGAAAATCAAGCTTAAACAAAATACCAAGGAATTCCTAAAGCCAGGCCTTTGGTGAAGACACTCCAGAAAGCTAAAAAGGTGTTTGTCTAGCCATGATCCTAGTTTCTGAGTTTGTGTGACCTGGAAAAAGACTGATATTTGAATACAAAGGACTCTGTGAAAGTGATGCTCAATACAGCTGAATTAGTGAAAGAACCAGGCAAAAGCATTAGTAGAAGGTACCATATCCATGACAAGCTTTCATATAATGGCTATCGGGATAAGTAAGTGCATGTATGTAAAACCATATATTTGTGTATATATCACACATATATGTATACATCCAGATGCATGTCTGTAGAAAAACAACATCTACATGTATGTCAAAAGTATGATGATGCATTAGAGTAACATGTCCCATGTGCACAGTCTGAGCTCACAATAATGCAGACTCAGACTAATATTTACTCTGACAGAAGGGCGGGCAGGGGATGAAATAGAGCTCAACACAAAAGCTTTTCTTTCCATTTCAAACAGTGAGTGGAAACAAATATTACAGAACTGTAACAGCCCATTTGATGGTACAAATATATTTTCTGTTCTCTTGCCTAGCTATCACAGTCTGAATAGGAAATGTCCCCCAAAGGCTCTTATGTTCTCTTCTGGACCCATAGTTAGCTTGAAAGGTAGCAGGGCCTACCTGGAGGAAACAGGTTTCTAGGGATTTTCCTTCTAAGATTGAATCTGCTTCCTTGTCTCTCTACCACTGGTCTACAGGGAGATGAACAGCCTCTGGTACTGGCCCCTGCCACTGTGGTATAATACGATCTACTCAGCCACACCCTCTGTGCCATGATGGACCCACCCCTTTGAAATCTTGAGCTAAAATACATTTTTCCTCCTTTAACATTCTTTACATCAGGCATTTTGTCATAGTGATGAGAAAGCTACTCTATAGTTTTCTGGAAATTAACAACAACAAAATAATCTCTTAATGCGTCTCTCTACCAGATCCTATACTAACTACAAAATCACATGATGTATATCTGCCTTTACCCTTATTATTTGAGCAATAGCAATAGCTAACATATGTTCCTAGAATACCTAATAGATTTTGAATATGCCAAAATTTCAGCCACTTTGGCCTAGGCAATGAAATCTGAGCTGTATCATACATGATAGATAATAAAACATAAGCAGTACAAAGGCTACTGATGCTTAAATAATCACTTCAAAACCCAGTGGCTTAACACAATATTAGCTTACTATTGACCTACAGTTTACAGTTACCTGAAGAATTTTGCTAAACTGGGCTAGCCATAGCTCATGTATGGATCTAGCCTTGAGGACAGGCTGATCTAAAATAATTTCCTTCACATGTTTGCCAGTTAGCTGAATATTGGCTGGGACAATGCAAATAACCAAGCCATTTGGTTTGCATCACTTAGCAGATTCCCCTCGACTTGTTCATATCTCAGCAAGGTTTGAAGGGAGGTGATGAAAGTGAGTCCCTTCTGTCATATTTTCTTGGCCACAACAATTCATGAAGTCAAGCAGATTTAAGGAAAATGATACTACTTTTTTATGAGACTTCCAAGTCACAATGATTAGGAAAGAAGGGGTGTGGTGAGAATGTTGCCAGTGTAAAGGTTTAGAAAAGGTTTGCAGTTTGTCTACCACACCATAACTTTGTGTCAAGTTTCAATAAAATGCTTCAATATATAACAGATAAAATGTTTATTAAAAAGAACATTACTAGGCAGTTCGTCGAACATTGTTTATATTATTTGATTCATTTTTTTCACAAGTAATTTATTTTATTGCTAAAATAATTTTAATGATTTATTTATTTTTTTATGTGTGATGGTTTGTATATACTTTGCTCAGGGAGTGGCATTATTAGAAGGTGTGGCCTTTTAAGAGTAGGTGTGGCCCTATTGTGCAGGTGTGTCACTGTGGGCATGGGCTTTAAGACTCTCATCCTAACTGCCTGGAACCCAGTCTTCTGTTTGCCCTCAGAACAAGATATAGAACTCTCAGCTCCTCCTGCACCAAGCCTGCCTGGACACTGCCATGCTTCCATCTTGATGATAATGGACTGAACCTCTGGATCTGTAAGCCAGCCCCAATTAAATGTTGTCCTTATAAGAGTTGCCTTGGCCAAGGTATCTGTTCACAGCAGTAAAACCCTAAGACAATGTGTGTTGGTGTTTTGCCTGTATGCATGTCTGTGTCAGATTCCTTGGAGCTAGAATTATAGACAATTGTAAACTACCATGTGGGTGCTTGGAATTCAACTTGGTTCCTTTGGAAGAGCAGCCAGTGCTCTTCATCACTGAGTCATCTTTCCACTCCCTATCTTATTTATTTTACTTCATAGAGAGGATCTCCTGTGACCCAGGCTGGCCTAAAGAGCACTATATAGCCAAGGTTAACCTTGAACTCCTGATCCTCCTGTCTTGGATTACGGGTGTACATTGCCATGCCTGTCTTCAGTCTTTCCTTTATGTAGTGCCCAAGCACATTTAAACCACGCCCTTGTCCCCCGAGAAGGCTGCATTTTCATACAGCTCACAAATGATTCCACTCCAAATTATTTTCTGGATACTAATGAACAACTAATAGAGGCTAGTGACCTGAAATTCCTCCCAAAGTCCCCTATGTAACACTGAAGACCGAGCTGTAAATACAGTCTGCAGACTGGTGTAATTTACCCCGCACCAAAGCATAGCTCCACAACGACTTGTTAAATAATCCCATGGAAAGTTGTAAATCTAAGAGTGGAAAGTACAAATCAATAGGGAAACACAGTGGAGCAGTCTCCTACCTGCCATTCTGGCAAGCTTCTGCAAGGGGGAAGATTGATGCTGTAAAGAAATCCCCAACATGAAGGGTTGGGAAGATGAACTGGCTTGTATTATTCCTAAAAATTCATTTTATTTTGGATGTCACTAACCTCTATCTGCATTAAATTTTCTTTTTTGGCTTATATCATACTATCAGCTTACATCATGTCTGCCCAGCAGAAGACTGTGGAAGCCAAAGAAGTCTGAAGATACGTCTAGCAGGCATGTGTTTATAGAAGAACTGCAGAAAGACATAGTATTCACATATCTCCCCTTTAGATGCTTTGTGAACTCTGAGAAGAGAGGAACAGAACCCTGATCTTCCTTAGAGAGTGATTTATGGAGGAAATGTCCAAGATTGCTGAAGAAATGGGCTTTCTTGGTACATGTTCCATAAATTTGTTGCAGAGCAAAAATGCCAATCTTACGTTTTTTTGTTTTGTTTTTTTTTTAAAAAAAGACATAATCCACATACCACAAGTTTCACTGCCTGGGGAGATAGCTAGTGGGTAAAGTACTTGCCACACAACATGAAGACCTGTGTTCAAATCTCCTGAACCCACGTGAAAGCTGTGTATAGGAGCATGTCTGCAATGCCCGGTGCTCCTCTGAAGGTAAAGGTAAGACAATCCCTGGACGTTCACTGGCCAGATAATCTAGTGTATGCAGCTGTACAACAAAGGAGACATCCTGTCCCAAACAGAGTAAAAGATGAGGACACCTGAAGGTGTCCTCTGACCTTCACATGTTCACCATGGAAAATGAATACCTGTCTCCCTCCACAAAATAAGCAATAAAACAAAACAACAAAACCAAAACAACATTCCCAAGAGCAACACAATAGTCAGCACTATCAGATTCCAAAAATTTCTGTCATTGTAAAGAATCTGTATATCGCTTACTCTCAATTCCCTCCTTTACCACCAACCACTATTCTCTTACTTGTTCTGTATGCTTCATATAACTGGAATCACACAATGTAATGTGTGGCTTTTTGTTTGATTTTGGATGAGTGAAAAAAGTGGAGCCCAATGTCACCAGTTATTCATGAAGGATACAGGACTATCAACAAGGAGAGTTCTTTCCTCATCCACCTGGATGCTAGTTTCAGCCTAGTAACTACTGCCACAGTAGTATGGCACAAATCAGTCAGGATTTCTGAGCTAGGGGCTGACAGAGGCAGAAGTGAAGGTGTGTCTTCTGAGACAGCTGATCCAGCACACATGCTCAGGCCTCTTTCCAGCCTTTTCTTTTCCTGCAGAAGTCGCCATTGCTCTCCCTCTCTTCCTCAGACACTTGCCATCCCACTGAGCCATAGCTCCCTAGACCCTTGTCTAACCTCTAACCTTTGCAAACCACTTTTAATAAAGAAACATCCCTGGGGTGGGAGAGAGAAATCAGCAGTTAAGAGCACTTCTCGTTCTTGCAGAGGAGCTCTGATTCCCAGCACCCAAATAACAACCAACTGTAACTCCGGTTCCAGTGACTCTGACACCCTCTTCTGACTTCCTCAGGCACCAGGCATAAATATAGTACACACACACACACACACACACACACACACACACACACAGGTAGGTAGATAGATAGATAGATAGATAGATAGATAGATAGATAGATAGGCAAAAAACATACACTTCAAGTAAAATAAATAAATCTAATTTCAAAAATAAGAAACATTAGGCAGTACCAAGGCTGGGAAGATGCCTCAGGAGTATGAAGGCCTGAGTTCAGATCTCAAGAAGCCATATAAAGCAGACACAGTAGCCCATGTCCATAATCTTAGCACTGGGAGATGAGAAGAGGTAGGGGACTTACTGGAAGCTAGAGGGATATAACCTAGCATGTGGAGCAGTAAATAAGAGCCTTGTTCTCAAGGGCAAAGCATAGACCAACACTAGAGGCTGCCTTCTGACCTCTATCATAGCATGGCATGTGGGCACATACACCCTTACACATGAATACACACACACACACACACACACACACACAATTTAAAAAAAAATGAAACATTGGGCCTGCTGAGGGCCACATCCCACATCCCACACCACAGTTCTCCTAAAAGTCCTTCTCAGAGTTTCCCAAGGAAAGAATCGTACTACATATATTGCTAGCCCAGGAAAAGATCAAACGTTGAAGTACAGTTTCAGCTAAATACAAGACTTTCCTGGGATGAGAAAGCTGAGAAATTATAAACTAAACCATGGTAAGCTGGGAACTGTACATACTGACATCTTATGGAAGATACACAGCATTGTATTTTTGTTTTTCTTTTTCCTGACTCATACAGTGAAGAGCATGTTCCCCTCTTTGCATGCTATTTTGTAGTCAGACCTGTCTCCTGTTGGCTGGAAACAAAGTAGAGAACGATTTAAAGAAAATCCCACAGCAGCATCAAGCCCAGAAATGATATAGAAGCTCAGCCTGGGAGAGTTTTTATGGAGGATTATAGAACTTGTCTCTCACGAAGGCTGCTATCATCCTTGGCTTTAGAGCATGGAATAAAACACTCCTAGAATTGCCCTACACTGGAAGGCTGCTTTGATTGGCAGATTTTGAAGTTAATGATTTGGAAGGTGACCAATGGCCCAGAATAGCTCTTGAGGGCTGTGGTCAAGCCTAAAGTGCTGAGATAGCTCCTTCCTCTTGACACACAGCTTGAGAATGAAGTTTAAGTCCAAAGTTGCTGACATCATTGTTATTATTTTTGGTGCTGAGCATTGAGCTCAGGTTCTCAAGCTTGTCTTATCACAGAGCTGAAGCCACAGCTCCAACTCACCAATTTATAATCAAAGAAATCAGCCCTTCATAGTGCAACTAACAGACTCAGAAAACAGACCTGATTCGCCACTCTCTGAGGTTGTTGAAGGGTAATGTGGACTCTAACCAAAATACTGCTCTGGGGATGGAAGACAGGGAGAATATGGTGACACTGGAAGGAAAAAATCTAAAAGTAGTAAGATCATATTGATTGTTGATAGACAAAAATCAGGAACCATGGGGCTGGAGATGTGACTCAGTTAGTAGGGTGTTTGTTTAGCAAGCACATTGTTCTGGGTTTGACCCCCAACACCATGTAAACCAGGTGTGGTGGTAAATGCCTATTGTCCAAGCATTCAGGATGTGGATGAAAGAGAATCGGAAGTCCAAAGTCATCCATGGCTACATAGTAAGTTTAAAGCCAGCCTGTGCTATACAAGACCCTGACTCAAACAAACAAACAAACAACAACAAAAAATCCCCAAACAAAACAATGACAACAACAACAAAGCCAAAGCCAGAACTGGTAAGATATCAGCTGTTTTAAAGTATTTCCTAACAGTGACTTGAGTTCCATCTGCTGGGCTGAGGCATCTACTTCCCAACAGTCTTAAATGTCCCTATAACAATGCTGTTCATTTAGCACGTATGCCATAGTTCTTAACTAGCACAGCTTTAGCCCATCTAACAAAGGATTTGGATGCTAAAACAGAGATATCCTGGTACTTTCTAGGAAAGCAAACAATAATAAAACTCTTGAATACATAGGCTGGTGAGATTGAGTGTGTGTGTGTGTGTGTGTGTGTGTGTGTGTGTGTTGGGGGTGGGGGTAAAAGACAATTGGTATTAGTCCTGACGACTTAAATTCAGTGCCTGGAGTGCATGTGCATAGTGGAAAGAGATCAGACACCCGGAAGTTGTCCTGTGACATCTCACCCCATACACACACATACACATAGGCATGCACATACACAAAGAAATGGAACATTAAAAAAAATCTCTCGAGAATGTGGTTAAATCCTAGATAAACAAATTTTTTTGCAGTCAGCCCTCCAATTTTAGATTTGGAAAAGGGATACTCTGCTTTTTAACTGTGCAAACAATAAAGTCTTAAACTTAAAAAAAAAAAAAAACAGGCCTATTTTTTTTAAAGAGCAGAATGAAGCAAATGGCCAAACAGATGGCAGTTTCAAACAGTAAGAACCCTGAAGGACTCGTGGGAAGGATGGAGAAGATGGAGAAAGTGAAAGGACTGCAGAAATTGGCACTGAATCAGCCTCTCTGCCACCCTCTGACCAATAGAACTTCATTATTGTGTTCTCTCAACTTGGAAGTCATTAAGGGAACATAGTTTTAGCATCAAGACAGATCTTGGTTTGATTTCGACTTTGGCTTCTAACTAATCTATTTCCTTGATTATGTAAAATATATCTTCCTTATGCAGCTGTCGTAAGAGGGAAAAAAATAGCATACAGAAAGTTTGTGCTTGAGACCATCTTCATCTGTATCTCATTCCCAGTCTTGTCTCTGATAGCTGACATCCTATCCCCCATCCCCCAACACCAGCATTTGATAACTGCCCTGTTCAAGGTATGGGATGAGAATCAGCAGTGCCAACAGCCCTAGCACTCCTTAGAAGTCCAGACTTTAGGGTCCCAGCCTTTACCTGCTGAGTCTGAACTCACATTCTAACACAAGGAAGTGTGAGCAGCATTGTCTAAGGTTACTGGGATGGACTGCTTTCTCTGCCTGCCCCCCCTTCTCTCCTTTCCTTTCCAGTGTGTGCACACTTGTGCATGTGTGTACAGAAGTCAGATTTCTTTCTGCATTGCTTTCCATCTTATGAACTCCTTGCTTACCAACTGGCTGGATTGGCTGGCCAGAGAGCTCCAGGTTCCTCTTGCCTTATGGTTACAAACACCTGCCACTAAACACTCAGCTTTTATAGGATTGTTGAGTAGATTCGAAGAACCGACTTCAGCAGGTTTGTGCAGCATAAATTTTACTGACAGAGCCATCTTCCCATCCCCTCCTCTCCATATTTCCTCTCCTTTTCTTTTTTTTTTCATTTTCTCTGTGATGAAAGATGTTGTAAGTGGGTTTCCGTGTGATGCATGTTGGCCACATGTGCAATATGGATAAAATTACCTGGGATACCTTCTCCATTGATGCTCTGTCACTGTTCAGAAGGAGTGGGGCTAGTTGGGCTTCATATTCCAGACCCCACAGGTAGGTAATTCACTGAGAAGCTGCACATGTACGCATGGTAGGCAAGCATTCGAGCACTGGGCTATCCTGCCAGCTCTCTTCTTACGTTAAAAATAAAGTGTTACATGACCTAACTTGTACAGCCAGTTTGTACCCTGCCCCTCGCATTGCCTTTTTACTCCTTTGAAACAGAATTTCATGTAGTTCAGGCTGTGCTTGAATTTGCTTTGTAGCTGAAGGTAATCTTGAACTTCGGATTCACGTCCTGGGTACATGACTACACCCTTTTAAAAACCAATTTTGTAGTCTGACAATCGCATACATGAGTATAATGTATTCTAATTATCCTCTACGACACACCTTTTTGTATCCCCATTCCATCTGTCACAACACACACACACACACACACACACACACACACATCTTTTCTCAGATTCATGACTTTTGGGTTTCTTCTGTAGCTTATTTAGTTTAATAAGGGCCATCTTTGTGGCAACTGAATTGACTACCCACTGGAGATTGGTGCAGTCAGCAGTGGGTACTCAACTGACTTCCCCCTCCCTGGATCTACCAGTAGCAAATAGTTCAGCAAATAGAAAGCAGTGAGGATATGCAGATGCACCATATAAGGCAAAATGGTGAGGAATCCTATTGTATTACTCCCCCAACCGCCATCTCCCTATCCCCACCAATTACTGTAACAAAATACCTGACAAAAGCAGCTTAAAGAAGGAAGCATTTATTTTGGCTTACAGTTTGAAGAGATACAGTCCATTATGGTGGAGGAAGTCATGGCAGCAAGATTCACAGTTAGGAAGCAAATAGAGATGGATTTTGATTTTCCACTCACTTTGTCCTTTTCATTCAGTCTAAGACACGGAGTCATAAAATAGTGCCATGCACATTTAGGGTAAGTCTTCCCTCTTCAGTTAAACTTCATAGAGACATATCCAAAGGCATGTTTCCAGGGTGATTCTGATTCCACCCAAGTTGATAAGATCAGGCATCACTAGTCTACCCCTGTCCAACCTGACACCCAAACACATCACTACATCATAGCATTTCACCTCTGGCCCAAAAATTCTCATTTTCATCTCATAATTCAAAATACATTTCATTCCTCTCTAAAACTCTCCATAGTCTTTAGCAGTCCCAGCAATGTTAAACAGCCCAAAGTCTTATCTCTGAGACTCAAGGCAATGTCTTATTTGTGAAAAATCTATAAAATCAAAAACAACTTACAAAGTCTCACTAAACAATGGCAAAGAAGAAACATTTCCATTCCCAACAGGAAGAGTAGGAATTACAACAAGAAAAGATGTGACCAAAGAAAGACCAACACCCAACATCAAATCCTGCAGACCTATGTCCAGCATCTGTAGCTCATGATGGAATCATATGGGTTTCCCAAGAGCTTGGGTAGTCGCAGCTCTCCAGCGCCACCATTTGTAGCAAATATAGCTTCTCTCTTGGGCTGGCATGGCTCCATGCTTGGGGCTTTCCTCAGGCGATGACCCATAGTTCTAACACCTCCAACATCCTGGTGTACACACTGCAACTTAGACTTCACTTTTACAGTCTCTCAGGGACAGCTTACAGAGACTCCAACCAAGCTACACATTGCCCAGTCTCAGTGCTTTCTGGAAGTGTAGTCCAAGTCTCCATGATTCTCCACTCCTGCATCTTTCATACCTGTATGCCAGTACTATGGGGGTGACATTACAAAGTTCTGCTATGACATGGCTCCCTTAAATTACAGGTATGTTGGCCTGTGTGCCAAGCATGGGGAAAGGCTTTCTTAGGTAACTGCTTTCAAGAAGCAGAAAACACCATCAGCAGTTTATGCTTTTTCCTTTCAAATGAATTCATATTTTCACAAAACAAGGTCTTTATTGGGTGAGGTCTTATCTTTAGCGAACCTTCCCTATTGTCTAATACAGAGCACAAAGTTTCTCATTGATGTTTCTAATGTCTTTTAACAACTACTGCTGCTTTCTCTGCATCTTCCTTGCCTGCACCTTTAAATTCAGACCTTTCCCTGCCAAGCTGATACATCTGTCTTCTTTTGCCTCATTTGTGTGCTATTTCTCACTGGAGACCTGGATGACAGCAGTAGTCAGTAAATATTACATAGCCTGAATGCTAAGCTTTCTTCAGATTTCTTCCACCAAGCAAATGAGTTCATTGCTTTAGAATCTAGCCTCACTCCAGTTCATAGGACATGGCACTGATGACATGGACTAATACCAGATTCTTTGCCAGATTATCACACAAACGGCCTGTACCTCAATTTCAATAGTTTGTCTCTGTCTCCAAAACCCTGTGAGCCAGATCTCCACTGTCCACATTTATCTTGGCATTCTAGTTTTCCAAAACACCACCAGAATAGCCCAGTAAACTCTATTTATAGTACTCTAAGGCTTCTCTAGCTCAAAGTTCCAAACTCTCAGCTTTAAACCGGTTCCAAATGCCTATGACCCACATGGTCAGGCTTAGCCACAGCAGCTGAACTTCTCAATATCAATGTTTGGATATAAACCACTTTTGTGGTTACTGTGACAAAATACCTGAGAAAGGGATTTGTTTTGCCTCACAGTTTTATGGTCCAGTCCATCATGGTAGAGAAGCATGGCAGCAGGAACATGAAGCCATTGGTAATGTCAGGAAGCAGAAAGAGGTGAATGCTGGGATACTACTTACTTTCTCCTTTTCACTGGGTCTGGGACCCCAGTCCCTGGAATGGTGTTGGCCGTAGTCAAGATGGGTCTTTCCTCTTCGGTTCAAACTTTTCGGAAACAGTATCATAGACATACCCAGAAGTGTGTTTCTGCAGTGATTCTAAATCCATTACATTGACAATTAAATTAACAATCACATCTACCAAGAATTTGAAGGCTGTTCCAATCAGTTCCCACAAACCTGAATCTGCATTAGCAACTAAATAAATGCAGAGAGGAAGATGTCTTATTCAGGCGATCTGGAGGTAGTGAATCTTAGTAGTCAGTGATGCACAAGGCACTTTAATGGGACCATTTGTAGTCAAAAGTCCTTGAGGCTCCTGTTGTTCATGACCACGTAGCCTTTGGAAATTAAAGTCAACTGAGCTAAACCATAAGAGAAGCTAAGAGAAGTGCTTTGTTTAATGCTTTCATGGCATTGGTATCCTTTCTAGCCCTTTAGAGCTCTCTAAACCATAGAGGAGAGGGAGGGAGGAAGGGAGGGAGGGAGGGAGAGAGAAAGGGAGGGAGGGAGAGAGAAAGAGAGAGGGAGAGAGAGAGGATTAGAAGGATGACTGCAGAGTACATAAGCTGGTCAACTTGGAGAAGGATAGATGTGTTGTGCCCATCAGGACCCACAGACCAGCCACAAGTTGGCACGGAATGACAGTGACTTCTCATAACCACCAACAGTCATGATGCAAAGAGAGGCCAAACCAGAAAGGGAAGGACAAAAATGTACAAGGGGCAAACAAATGGAAACAAAAGTTGGGAGTGAAGAGGTTACTCGACTGCTGCCCTGCAATAAAAAGAATAGGGAAGGCCAGAGCAAAACTCCTCTTGCTTCTTTCAAACAAAACTGGCAAAGCTTTATTTAGATCACCCAAAATAACATTTCATAGAAAAGGAACTATAACATTACGTAGCAGAGTATGGCTGTAAAATCTCAAACAAGACAGGCAATGCTTTATTTAGGGCAACAAAAATAATGTTTCTGAGAAAGGGAATGGCTACAAGCAATGCATAGCTTCAAGTTCTCTTTTGCCATCAATATCAATTCTCTCAGAAATACTTTGAGAGTGCTTTGCGGCTTCCAAGCACCGACTAGGATCTGTTGAACAGAAAGCAGTTTTCAAAACCATTTTTGTTTAACATTAACAAATAATCAAACAATGTGGTTCTTGCTAACAACCAAGTGCGCTGTCTGCCAGAACAATGTTTCACCTAAGTATACGTTCATGAACGTATCCCTATGAAGACAGCTATGGCTGATTTTATCCTGCTAGCACACACAGCTTGTGTAGCAGTGTTACTTTGGAATACGTTCAGGCACCCAGGAAGTAATCATTACATTTTTTTAATAAAAAATCATCAATTAATTAATTAGTTAATTAAATCGACCCCCTCCCCATATGCATGGGCCACCATGCTGAGCTCAGAAAGTAATTCTTAACAGAAATAATAGTATGTGAAGAACTCAAAAAACAGAGCCTGTTTCTGTCAGAGTACTCCCAGGGTAGGTCTAGCATCTCATTAACACTTCACCTGGGACCTAAAATATAAAGCCACATGGTGCAGCTGTTTTTCCAGAACCATCAAAAGTTTAATAAATTGCCCTGGGGTTCTTGGTGCTGTAGTGTGCCTCACAGGCAGCGACATAAGCCGACTCCGGGAAGAAGTCATCATGGTATTCTGCTAAAAACCTAGAGAAAGAATAATTAAAAAGGCACCAATGAGCATCACACTAAGAACTGAACACCCTGAAGCTAAATATTAGCTTTCAGCCAATGAAATGTGAAAACATTTTAACATTACTAGAAAGAAAACATGATTCTAATGATTATTTCCATAACACTCATTTAAGTGGTTTCTGTCAATCACTATTCATCTGAATCTCTTCATCATCAGTGTTACAGACCTGATTACATACACCTATTTGTAAAAAAAAATAACCTCAATAAATCCATTCCTGTTTTCCAAACTATAAAAATAATACATGGACAAACCCAATAAATGTCACTTAAGAAATCCACAAGGCTAGATATACAGACTAAGTTACACTAAAACTGAACAAAATAACCAATGTCAGTACTTTCCATACTAATTTGCCATACCAAAAGGTTAGTTACAAGTCTGGATGACAGTATCACTTGTCAAAAGACTGGTACGACTGAAGACAGCTGTTACAATGTGGCCAGTCACTCATGATCCTGCAATACACTGATGAAGGGACTTCAGGCCAGAGTCAGGCATGGTAGTTCATGCCTGTGATTCAAGCATTTGGGAAGCTCAGGTGGGAGGACCACTGTTTATGGCTATCTGGAACTATGTTGTGATACCCCATCAAACAAAAAAGCCAAAACAACAAAACGAAGCAAACAGATCCACAAGATAGAAAGCAAAACAAACTCCAAGTGGATTTGGAATAAGCATGCTGTGAAATCTACCAAGAATCATCCTGCTACCTCCAACTCGTCCAAATTTCTAAAACAGTCACACCTCTCTAAATAAGAAACCATGTGGAAAAAATAAAAATCACTTGCCAGCTAGGTACTTTTTTATTGTTTGCACTTTCTAGAAGGTCAGTGTTGAGTTGTTTGATTCTAATTGTTGCTATTGTCTACTTTTTAAAAAAGAATACTTTTATTTACTCTGAGTTTTATTTATAAAACCTTCTATGTTATTTCCTAAAGTTCTAACTATTGCTTTGTATGAAGAATATTTCAAAATCTATAGGCTTCCCTACACCAACCTGCAGTCTCTTCACACATGCTCAGTGCTATTTGCTTTTATTACACAAACTTTTAGGTTAAACAGAATTGTGAATTGTCAGAAGGGGCCTCTGGGAGGGAAGAGAATATTTTTTAGACCAGTTTTCAGTAAAATACTGGAAAGTGTAACTATGTCCAAGGACATCTTATTCCAATTCAGATAGAAAAGCACCTTTTCAATCTTTAAGACTGATGTCTCTGGGTAGAGTTCTCTAATCTTGCAACCCCTAGATCAGTCAAAATGGGGCCCAGTAGAACAAAAATGGCTCCCTTTCAAGTCAGGTAGCTAGGCTGAGCTGAGTGGGGCAAGGTGAAGACCAGCCTTGAAGGGCATGGTAAGGATGGCAAGGACGGAGTTAACAGAAATCTGGATGGCAGAGAGGGACTAAGTGGCCAATGGCATGAAGGTGGGCATCAGAACTACAGGTCAAATATTCTATTAGATAAGAAAAATGACTGGCTATATCAAGGGAAGAAATCAATACCTTTCTCTGAACTCATAAATGTCAGCACATACTCACACTTGTTTATTGTCATTCTAGGCTAATAGTTAATTTATGTACACACAACCAAAGAGGCCAATGTTTACGGTACTCCTGAATAAAAAATATAAAATTAATGTCAATGTACTTCTATGTCAGAAAATTCATTTTCTGCTTACAAGGTTATCCAGCTGGATTCTTCTAGTGACATAAAACCATACCTCACCTCAGTATCCTTGACCCAAAAACTGGAGAAATGAAGGATAAGACATAAAACCAACAAACAACCCCCAAAAAATCTCTTAATATCTTACCCTATTCAGTCAGAACATACCATGTATCCCCTGTATGCAAAATACCACAGAGCTACCAAGCATGTGTGCTAACCTTAAGCCTCAGAAAGCCACATGTTTGCTGCTAGAGGTAGGTGTGACACAGTAAGAAAAATACCTCAGAAAGAGATCAAAGTGCTTCAGTAAAGCCTTCAGATTCTTCTCAGAGAAGGACATCTTCCCAAGGATTTCTGGAAGTTTCACTGGATTAAAAACAAAAGCATTTGCAATCAGCAAAAAGCCACAATAGTCAGGACTCATTGTGGGATCATCTAGGTTACTCTTTCTACTTTGGGGACTAAAATTAGCATCTATGCTATCAAATAATCAGTTATTGAACAAAGGTAGAGTGGTAAGTCTATGCGACTAAAGTATATCCAATGCTTTTTCTTTAAAGAGGAAACCAGGTTTCCACATTAGTTACATACTTACAAGATGTCCATAAGCTAGCAAACTGGTTTAAAAAAAAGAGAGAGCCAAGCAATATGAAGCTGCTATACCTGAGGGCGCCATGAGGCCCCACTTCCCTTTGACCATCCATGGAAGTGAATGATTGCTAGGAGGAAGAGACATTTTCTTCAGTGGTGAAACCACTGGTAAATTGCCCTTGCTTCCTTCTGTAACCACATACTTATCAGGAACGCTAACAAAACACACTTGCTCGCAAACGTGCATGTGCACACACCCCACACATGGAAATACAAGAGGTACTGGGGAGTGTGACTATTCTATAAACACACGAAAATATCACAGTGTGTGATGGTTTGTATATGCTCAGCCCAGGTAGTGGCACTGTTAGAAGGTGTGGCCTTGTTGGATTAGGTGTGTCACTGTGGGTGTGTGCTTCAAGACCCTCATCCTAGCTGTCTGGAAGTCAGTATTCTGCTAGCAGCCTTCAGATGAAGATGTAGAACTCTTAGCTCTGCCTGTACCATGCCTGCCTGGATGCTGCCATGTTCCTGCCTTGATGATAATGGACTGAACCCCTGAACCTGTAAGCCAGCCCCAATGAAATGTTGTCCTTATAAGAGTTGCCTCAGTCATGGTGTCTGCTCACAGCAGTAAAACCCTAAGACACAGTGAAATCCACTATTGTATGTAATTAATAGCTGTGAATAAGAAAATGAAAACTGGAAAAACATAAAAAACAGGGATTCTTACCAAATAATCGGAGCAAATGCTGTGCACCATAAATGTATGAAGGGGGAGGGGGCTGATCTCCTGGTGGATAATTGTCAGGTACAAGCTTCCAAGACAGGACCTAGAAAAACATCACTTAAATATTCCTTTATTCCAAATGGAAGACTCCTAGATAGACTTCTAAATCTATGACAGTTAATCAGATGGAAAGGTTAAAGCAATATTGCTACATAGTGAGCATGAGCCTATAAAAATAAATGTGAGGGTCAGAACGACTTAAAATTAGAGTACTAAGATACTGGATTTTAAACTTTTCACCAGTGCTTAGCTTTCGGGGATACATTCCATCTTGGTGGGGAAGGCATGCTGGCAGGATTGGGAGACTGGATTCTCATATTACAACAAGTCAGGAAGCTGAGAGTGAGCAGGAAATCTAGCCAAACGATAAAAACTAAAGGCTCAGTCCCAGTGACCCACTTCCTCCAGCAAGCTCCACCTTCTAAGGGTTCCACAATCTTCCCCAACAGCACCATCAGCTAGGGACCTAGTGTTCAAAAACCTGTCACATTCACACTACCATAGCCACTTAGCCCTCCTCCCTCAAACAGGTAATATTTTTCAGAATATCAAGAGTCCCTAATTCCTGGCTCTTTGAGTCATTATGGAAACATAAGTTGAATCATCTCAGAATTGGTCGCTCTGCCTTTACTCTGATTTTCAGAATGCTAGATGGACTTGGGATTTTGGAAAAAGTGAGAATTATCTTTCAGAACTCTCTGGTAAATTTCTCTAGAAATACCTTAGTCCATCAGCAAACCAGAGCCTAGTCCTCTTTTGTTATGCCTCAGATCTATTACTACAGAAGAACCAATGTTGCAGGAAATCCTCTATGGGAATAAGCAGAAGGGTGCCCACCCACAAAACATCACAAATTCTGGCACAGGCAACCTGAATAAAAGAAACTAGAAGTTCACAAGTGCTCTGAGATGCCAGGAGGAAGGCCTCAGCTTCCTTTCCGCTTCTGTAGCATTTATGTAAATTCCCCATCTCATCCTTGCCAGCCAGTTCTTACATCTTCACACCAACCTGGCATCTAACCTGGTGCCCACACAGGAAGCTTAGAATTGCTCCGGCATCAAGGGTTCCTCAGAGGGAAGAGATGGGCATTTGTATTTAGTACAGAGATTCTCCATAGGAACCAAAGTACATCTTAACCAGCCATGTGATCATCCAGACTCGTCCCAAATACGATCAGCAATTGATATGAAGAAAAAGGGACATGAGTGCTTTGGATAAATAGCCTGGTTAAAACCCATGGTGGAAGAACTTCTGAAAGGTCCTTAAAGTCACTATATAGTCCTGAGTCCCAAGAGCCTGCTGAACTCCATTGTTTATCACAAAGCAGCCCGTTCTACCATTAACCACTAGATGGCAGCACTGACCTGAGTGGAAGTGGAAGTGGTCTTCGCCTGACTGGAAGCCCTTTTTTTTTTTTAAAGCAATACCATTTCCCATAAATACAAAGCCTGTAGTGGCAAGGCATTCAAGTTAATGGGCTTACGGTCTAGCCTAATGCTGGCATTTAGCATGCTTTCACAGGGATGGTTATTAGAGTTAGTCTTCCTGGAGGAGAATCAGAGGGCAAAAATACCGCCTGCTGCTCACAGCTTCTCCAATTGTGTGACGCTTACTCCCATATTGTCCCCAAACTATCCTTATGATTTTTGTTGAGGGCTGGACCGCTTAACTGGGAGCTTTGTCCTGAGGCCTTGGCGGATGGAGAAGGGACATAGTTCGTCCTCTAAAACAAGGAACAGCTTCAGCTCCTGAGAAGCCATCTTTTTCCACCATGGAGATTATGATTATCAGTTCTCACGGCTGCTGTGTGTTTGGTCTGTAACATTCCTGAGATACCCAGTGCTCCCTTTGTGCAACACTGTTTACCTTCCCTCTAACTTAGTCCACTGAACAACAGTTTCCGCTGACTCTGTCCCATTTTACTTCTTAATAAACTTGCTTGGCATAACAAATAGCCCGAGAAAGAAAACCTGTTCCTAAACTTTCTTTTCTCTATATTATATCCTCTTTATCTTCTGATCTCCTGGTCCTCTCTATTAGGACCCCATCACTAGAGAACAACCTGCTGGTTCAGGTTACCTATTTAAAGCTAAAAGAATATTTTTAACTCATGCGTATCATATACTGTTCATATTTCAGTGTCAACAATAATGATTTATTGAAAACACAGTACACATCTATCTCATTTATATTTGTTTGAAGCTACTTTGCAGTTGATTCATCTTAATTGACATCACATGGCCCACAGAACCTAAAATGTGTACTCTTGGGCTCTTAAGAATACAAGTTTAGATATGTTATACAAAATGCAAATACAAGTATTTCAATAACTGGATGATGATCTTTAGGGTAAAAGATCATTAGAATTGTAAAACAAGAGTCCTGGCAGTATTCTCAGATTTGAAAACAGGAACACACTATTAAGCAGAAACCTCTCTATTGCTTTGCTGCTATTTCTTGTAAAGGAACATGATATTTCAAGAACTTAGGGTTTTAAGCAACCCCAAAGGGTAAAGGAACCTTTGGAGTCCAACATCAAGCACCCTACCTCATTGATTTCATTGGTTCTTCTCCCTTCAAAGCCAGCAAATACGGCACTCCCATCCTTACTTGGAGTTAGAGGAACGGGGGAAGATGATCTGCTGTGTACAGGTGTCTCTGTCAAAGAGAGAGTTTGAATCATTTACCCATAAAGTTACAGAGAGACCGAACCGGAGACACTCTGAGGACCCTGATAAACACCAGACCACAAATCTAAAGCAATTCTCAAAAGCTACCAACTGGTTAACAAAAGGTAGCACTTGGAGTGTTATCGTTAGCCTGGTACTGATGCATACATGTTACAACCTTGAGAAGGTTATACTAAGCTGAAAAGGATCCATCACAGAGCTACATATTGTGATTCCATTCCTACATAATATGCAGAATAGGCAAACCAGTGAGAGAAAGGAGATTCATGGCTCTAAAAGTATGGGGGTGGGGTGACTGCTAATGGGTATGTGCTTCGTGTGGGGAGGTGGTTAACCATGTTTTGAAACCATGTTGTGAAGCAGATGGTTCCGCAATCTGTTAATACATTAAAAGCCACTGGATTGGATATTTTAAATGGGAAAACTGTATGATGTGTGAATTACAGCTCAAAAAATTAAAAAAGTAGGACCACTAAATTAGTCATTTTAAAATGGTTAACTTGGATTGGGCAGACAGCACAGAAGTTAAGAGCCACTGGGTCCTATTCAATTCCCAGCACCCACATGACAGATCACAACTCTCTGTAATTACAGTTCCAGGGGATCTGACACTTTCTTTTGGCCTCTGAGGGCACTAGGCACCCCCATGGTGCACAGACATATATGCAGACAAAGCATCTATACACAGAAAATAAAAATACTTCTTAAAATTGATTAACATTACACATGATTTTTACCTAAATAAATAATGCCAAAAAACATACCAGGGGCTGGGGTGGGAGTCAGGGAGATATTTCATGTTTTAGAATTTGTTTTTTAACAAGTGTTTTCTTTCCTAATTAAACCTTCCCAGTTTTCATTCCATCAACTCATCAATTGTGTGTGTGTGTGTGTGCGTGTATGTGTGTGTGTGTATATATATATATATACACACACACACATACACACACTACATTATTTCATTTATATATAAAATATCTCAAACTGGCAAATCTAAAGTGCCAAGTAGATTGGTAGTTTCCAAGGGAGGTGGGGAAGGACAGATACATGCAGGACAGATTTCTTTCCTTCTGTGATGAGAAAATAGGAACTGATGGTGGAGGCGGCTGCACAGTTCTCACTATACTAAAAATCATTCTGAATAGGGAATTTTACAGCATAAGCTGTCAAAACCAGCATCTTATTTGAAAATTTTATTCAAACAGAAGTCTTCAAGTTAAGTTTTGAAAACAGGAACGGAAATGTAGCAATCTACTAGCACAATTTATCTTGAATATGTATAGAAAACATGGGATTCCAATAACTCCACCAGCTCACAAAAGTAGCAAAGAGGAAAGATAACAAATCAACCTTAGACACAGAGCCCAGTCTCGCCTCCCCAGTCCTCACTGAGCTACCAAGCCAGTTGCTTTTCCACCTTTCTGTGAATGTTTTCCTCTTCTTCAAAGGAAGTAGCTTTATAGGAACCTGGGTGAGATCCAGAGAATAATACACGATATACATACTTAGGGAGGCTAACAACAAAGGAAAAAGTGGCTTTCCTTGGCCTGGGGGCAGTAGGGCAAACTCACTCTTTTCCAAGTGCAGAAACAGCTTCGGCATGCTGGCAGATGTGTCCTGTTGCCGGCGCTTTGGCTGAGGTGAGGAGCTGCTCTCAGACAGCCTGTCACAATTGGTGCTGTGCCGCGTGGACCGTCTGAGAGACTGCAGTGCTTCTGGCTCGGTTTTGCGCCTCTTGGGGGTGGCTGGTTCACCAGTCAGTGGCTGACTCTCTGTAGACTGTGGTGTGGATGGATTCAACAAAGGTGGGCTAGGAGACAGCTCCTCCTGGCTCCTGGGCAAGAAAGAAAGTGTTACTGGCAGCCTCTAAAGCTCTGAGGACTTCTGCAAGGCCTCCTAAAGGCAGGTTCACTAATCAACTTGGGAGGGAGGAGGTGACACATACGTATCTCCAAATATACTCAAACACACATTTTTCTTAAGCAGTTCCTAAATAAATGAGGTCACCATAACTCTGCAAGGCATGCTGTTATTAAATAGAGAGTGAAATATCTCTTCTCTGTCTCAGAACAAGTGCTCGGAGGGAGAAGCAGAATTTGGCCCCAGCCCAGAGAGCAGTTTCCAATGTTTGATGACAACAGTGCCAGCCCGATGAGGACCTGTCACAACTGAGGGCAAATATGCTGTTCCCTAGTGGATAGAGACCAGACGTACAGCTAAGTCATGTCCTATGTCACACAGGACAGGCCCCAGGACAGAGAAACTCTGGTCTAGGGAAAAGGATGACCACAGGATGTCTTCAAAATGTAAAAATTGCCAGGACTTGAGAATGGCACACATATGTCTAAGTCTATGCCAGACTCTGGGAATCATCAAGTGTGAAGCAAGCCATTCATGGGGACTTCAACTCAGGTCCCCAGTGAGTTTTGCTGACCTCTTGCCTGGGGTGAAAGTGAATGGAGAAAGGAGAAGAGAAGCTGCCAAAGAGACGGTAGAGAGGTGAAACTATAAAAGGGAGGGGGGACAAAAGGCCGCTAATGCAGGGCACAGAAAGTTATTTGTGACAAAGGAGGTAGAGTCTAGCAAACAAGCAGTAGATCAGAGCAGATGCTGGTTTAACATAAAGGAACACTATTATTAATGCTGGAAAACTTGATCCCCTGGACATGATATGACCACTGCCATCTTGGAATGGGAGCAGCTGTGATGACCCACATGAGATCCTCATAACCACTAACACTGCCTTGTGAAAAGTGGCAGGGCTCCTCAGACACATGAAAGTGTATTTCTGAGTGTGCTTAACCTACACTGAGAGCCAAAGGTTGCTGATCCCCTGTGAAGGACATCATGAACTACTACACACCAGGGAGACAGCCATTCATTCCATACCATATATGTAAAGGCAAGAGCTCAGAAGAAGCTGACCCAGATCCCATAGCATCAAGCAAAGGATGTCAGTTGTACTTCACTTTCCACTCTTCTGGCCCCTGTTGCCTGTTAACTCTTTACTGTCTTCTGAAAGATGGGATAGCTGCTCAGACTCCATTGATAACGTTTGTTATGGTTTGTACATGCTCGGCCCAGGGAGTGGCACTATTAGAAGGTATGGCCCTGTGGGAGTAGGTGTGGCCCTGTTGGAGTAGGTGTGTCACTGTGGCATGGGCTTTAAGATCCTCATCCCAGCTGCCTGGAAGTCAGTGTTCTGCTAGCAGCCTTCAGATGAAGATGTAGAACTCTCAGTTCCTCCTGCACCATGCCTGCCTTGGACATTGCCATGTTCCTGCCTTGATGATAACGGACTGAACCTCTGAACCCATGAGCCAGTCCCAATTAAATGCCGTCCTTATAAGAGTTACCTTAGTCATGGTGTCTGTTCACAGCAGTAAAACCCTAACTAAGACAATGTTCTGTTTACTTGGGAATATTCTGTTCGCCCGCCCTTGTCTTGCTATGTAGTCCAGGCTAGCCTAGAACTCCCTCTAGAGACTACCTGTTGTCAAATTCATAGCAGCCCTTCTTCCTCAGCTTCATGGATGCTAGGATGGCACATGCCATCATGCCTGGCTACATTGGAATGCTTACTTGGGAAAAACTTTCACAACCATGAGAATGTGAATGATGCTCTAGCTAACAGGGGGAGAGGGTGTCAGGGGAGGCACCAGTAAGGACACTCTACAGTGTTTCCCTTCCTTTAGACATTCAGGCCACCGTATCAGCAGATCATACACTTCCACAAAGAAGTGAGTCAGGTCAATGCTGACACTTGAGGGTTAAGATGCACGTCCATGTTGTCACTCACCTATTGGTTGTTGTGGTACTTTCCTTAATAGGAAGAAAAAATTTTGACGATGTCACCCGTTTATACTGAGTTTGTTCATATGGATAGAGCAAAACCAATGGGAGAGTATAATCAAAAGTTATTCGTAAGCCATCCACCATCTCCTTACAAAGGTCAACACTAGGAAGATTGAGAAAAAAAAGATTAGAGATTAGAGACCAAGTAAAGTCATAGATATTTTCCAAACTTCATGATAAAGGTATATATATATACTTTTTAAAGAAAACAGACTTATCTTTATTTTTATTTTATTTTATTTTGAAACAGGGTCTCACTATGCAGCCCTAGCTGGTGTAGAACTCACAATGCAGACTGGGGTAATGCCAAATTCATAGAGATCCATCTGACTCTGCCTCCTTGAGTGCTGGGATTAAAGGTGGGTGCTATCCAGCTGAGGGCAGACTGTTAAAGCATTAGATAACCCCTTCATATAAAAAGAATAAATATAATATAGCAATGATAATAATGAAGAAATAGGGGAATATAGACCATAATATAAACTACAGGCAGTATGCTAATAACTTAAATGTGTCCATATAAAACAAATGAACAGATTCAATATAACCGGAGACATCCCAGAAGCCAGGGCTCCTGGCTTCTGTTTCAATTATAATAGTCTACTTCCCTGACACTGGTCCCGTCAAGTCATGAGGGGTTAGCAGGGTTCTGGCTAAAATAAAGAATTGTTTGGGGGGTGGAGAGGAAGTGGATCAATGGATAAAAGTACTTGCTGTACAAGTCTGGCAACCTGAATTTGGATCCCCCAAATCCACTTAAAAGCTCGATGTAGGGCTAGAGAGATGGCTCAGCAGTTGAAAGCACTTGATTGCTCTCCCAGAGGTCCTGAGTTCAATTCCCAGCAACCACATGGTGGCTCACAACCATCTGTAATGGGATCCGATGCCCTCTTCTCGTGTGTTTGAAGGGAGCGACAATGTACTCACATACATTAAATAACTATTTTAACAAAAGCTAGATGTAGTAATGCACAAATCTTTAATCCCAGAATTCCTGTGGGGAGACAAACTACCAAGATGGGCAAATCTCTGGAAATTCAAAGGCTAGCAAGGCTAGTGGACCTAGCAGTGAACACCACCAGAGGGACTGTTTCAAACAGGGTGGAAGGTGAGAACTTAAACCAAAGGTTATCCTTTGACCTTCAAATGTGTGCCATGACACACATGCACTCACATGCATACATTAATCAATTTTTTAAAAGACCAGTCATAAGCAACCTTTGATCCAGTTCTCATGGCCCATTCTACTTCCTCAAGTAGTTAGTTCTTCTCCAAAGTGGTATCCGTGAAAATGTTGGTCTTGGCAACAAGCTAATGCACAATCAATCTAGCTCTCATGTGAAATTATCAAACACTTAAGCCAAGGCACAATAGTTTCCTATTAGACTGATAAGTGAACCAATGATCCACAAATCAGCTATGAAATAAGAGATGAGTTCAACAGAACTGAACAGAGAAAGGGATCCCTAGTTCTAAACTGGAATGTAGAAGGAAAAATCTGAAGGTACAGCCAATGCCAAATGCTAAGCACTTGCTTAGCATTCATGAGGGCTGAATTCGATACCCAGTAGCAGCGAAACAGCTAACAATAATAACAACAAAACCAAATCCCAAAGACAGAATTTAAAGACTAAACACCCCAGTTACTCACTTCTTTTCTGCTGGGACGTAGTGCACATTCATGTGAGCATGCATCATAGCATGATGGTGACGAGGCCTCTCGTTGGCTGAAAAGGCTGCATTAATAGCAAAATGTTTCACGTAGGATTCCAAAATTGTTATGATGTTTGTCTGGCATGGAAGTTTCACTAACTGTTAGGAAAAATAGAAACATCTGATACTCAGATCCCGTTATAATTAGGCATATATTCCAAGCAGGAGTAGCTATGGTTTTATCAGTTTAACTCTATCAAGGTTGCTCAAGACCTTCTTAAATAAGTATATCTTGAAGATCTTTGATAACCTTCCCTTCCACGGATCATACTCTCACATTACTATAGTCTTACTGTTTGGAATACAAAGAAGCAGGAATCCTCAGTCTTAGTGTTCTATTAGAAAAACAGGAAAGCCTCTCAAAGTACATGGAAGAGAGGTGCACCTAACCCACTAATTAACTCCTATTCTATTTATCCTTTCAACTGGCTGAGACCAGCTGTCCCGGAACTCTCTATGTACAGCAAGCTGGCCTTGAACTTACAGAGCCTCTGCCTCCTAAGTGCTGGGATTAAAGTGATCACATAAGCCATCAATCCTGGTTTCAATCCTAATCGTAGTTGAAACCCAGGTATCAGGATTCTGGAAACCTCACTGAAGGGCTCAAGTGGACGGCATATAGTATATAAGTCTTTAAGTATATAGTATATAAGTCTTTAAGTA
>JADRCH010007686.1:5078878-5116913 GCA_019843965.1 Rhynchomys soricoides
TCTTTAAGTATATAGTATATAAGTCTTTAAGTATATAGTATATAAGTTTTTGCTTAAGTTAAGCAAGAACCCAGCACTAATGTTAGTCAACTTTAGAACTTGACCCAGCACAAAACTGGAAAGGAAACTACCATCCCTCTACGCTGCCTGCTGTTTAACACATTGACCACGAAATGCAGCCAAGAAGAGGCATCCACAACAATCCGTTCCCCCTGCATACCCGTTTCCTCCTGTTGATATAGTAACAGTCATCCTCAAGCTGCTTCTTGAGAACTTCAGGGATATCTATAGTGATTGTTCTGTCATCCATGTCCTTTCTTGAACGCAGCGACAATACCTTTTTTTTCTGCAATATCACAATTCCACTTTTAAGTATTGAGAACAGCGAGAGAGGCTACAAAATCAGCATCTGCCCTGCAACCAAGCTAGTTTATTCACAACAGTCACATCACATGTCCGCTAGTAAAAGACAAAGACACAAAGATAGTCTGCAACATAGCTAAGTGGTTTTCACAGCATTAACTACATGGAAAATTCACTTTTGTTTCTTCCTCGTTGATGATTACCACTGGAGTAATGTTCAACTTGGAGGCATACAGAAGCCAATCTCTATTGCACACCATTAAAAATTAGTCATTACAAAGTATACTTCACAATCTTACTTTAAAAAATAAAAAGATGTATAATTTGTGGAAACACTGTGGGTATAAAGAGTCGGTGATAATCATCCACTGACATAAACAGATGCCTTTTCTTGAAATGTTACCGGAAAATTTATAACATTGGTCCGAAAATTATATATAGAGAGAGAGAGAGTGGGGGGGGAGAAGACTTATTTTATTTTATATGAGTACACTGTCGCTGTCTTCAGGCACAGCAGAAGAGAGCATCGGATCCCATTACAGATGGTTGTGAGCCACCATGTGGTTGCTGGGAATTGAACTCAGGACCCCTGGAAGAACAGTCAGTGCTCTTAACCACTGAGCCATCTCTCTAGCCCTGAAAAGTATATATTTTGAAAAGAACTCCTAACCTAAAATTTTGCCACTACCATATATACGTGTGTGTGTGTGTGTGTGTGTGTGTGTAGGCATATATGTGTGTGTATCAAAGACAAAGTTTCTACAATAAAAACTTTAGTCTTTACCGCTTTAGTCTTTACTTTAATACGACGCTGACGGTGTTCTTTTATTCCTCCATTCTTTTCTCCACAGCTCTCATGACAGGTGCTGCTTACTGCTACATAAAACAAAAATATCAGGCAAACTCCTATTATACACTTTGACAATCCTTAGTTACAAATTTTTAGGTGGCACATGCACTTGACTAGGAAGAATGGTCTGTAGTTCTGCATACATTTTAAATCCTAAACACAAATACTGTACCTTTCGGAACAGAAACTTATTTTGATAAATATAACTCCAATTTCAATGGATATAAAAAGCACACGAGCTAATGATCTGAAAGTGTTTCACCAGCTAGGATCCTATGGTTCACTGTTGGATTCATAAGTGGTGGCAAGGCCCTGGAGGCATCAAGAAGAAAATGGACTGTGAGAAAGGATCTGTTTGGGCTTGCTGGCTGAGATGAGGGCGGTTACTGGTAAGACTCTCATAGAGTCTTATACCCACATGCTGATTGATCACAGTGACTGCAATTTTGATTGTCTTAAACAAACTGAGTGCATATTACAAAGATGCTGGAGTTATACCTAGATTGATGAAAATCACCTAGCTTACCGAATTATCATAGCTGACTGCTTTAAATGTACCCAGAGCACTGAGATTAGCTGACAACTGGGCAAACTCATGGAAACAAAGCTTACCTTGCGAGAGTACTAATATCTCATGTATTTTATTGCATAGTATATTGAAAGTGGAACAAGAAAATTTCATACCATCATAAAGTCAACAAAAATCTTAAACAAGAACATCTGTATGGTAGGAGTTTGCACTGCTTCCCTGTCTATAATTTCAATGACTCTTTCTCTCGATCCTAAGGTATAAAAGGTCTACATGAAAATGATTTTAGTTGAGGAAAGTAAAGTCAAAACACTCACAGTTTTCGTCATTTTTAGTTTTTTCTTTAACTGGCACACTTTTTAAGACAGAGTCGACACCAGGTAACCTACAGCGCCTCTTCTTTTTCCCTGTACCTCTCCTGAAAGTGACAAACAAATCAAAATAAAACTTCATACTGGGCCTTGGTATCCACAGAGGACATAATAAACAATAATTCTTAAAGATGTAGAAGATTAACTGTTAAAAACATAATGATAATCCCCACTACCAAATGGACAACAGTTATTCAGAAAATGTCTGTGATTCTTTAGAATATTATAGAAATGCTTCATTTACTTTAAATATGTAAAATTACTGAAATCCGTCATGTTATTACTTTTATATCATAAAAATCCAAACTAGTAAAAAAAAAAAAAAAAAGCCATGCTAAATAATAAATAACCCTTCCATCAAAAGTTTTTGTATCCTTACAGGCGAGCTATTGCTTTTTTGGCCAATTTGCGCTGTAATCTCCGATTTTCATCTGTATCGTGTAGCACATGATCTTCCGCTGCCCATCTATCCCAACTGGTTGAAAAAAAGAAGAGAACGTAAAAGTCACTATTTTGAAACAAATGAAACTTATGCTAAAAAGCATCATGAAGAAGTGCCCCAGACCTGCTGACATTTTAGAGAGCTATAACAAGACTTCAAAACCAAGAGGATACCAATAAAGTACAAAGGGAACTCAGTTACAGCAACCACGATTTCCAGTGATTACTCATAGATCATCCAAACATAACAGACTTTAAAGTAATCATCCCTCAGAACAGGCAAGCTTTCCAAACAAAGCAGAAGCAGGAAATTAAACTTTTCTACAAGTGTTTCTAAAACTTAAAGTTACAAAATTATCTTGCTACACAGGCGATTAAGTCTAACTGTAACAAGTTCACTGACCTTCTGTTCCAACCATTAAAATGTATCAGATATTCTGGAATCTTTCTGCCCTTTTCGTCTTTCCCGGTAATAACATCGATGATCTGAAACCAGGAAATACTACTCACGCATGGCACAGCAAACCGAAAATTACTATAAGTCGGGTAAAAAAAACTAGATCACAGTAGCTTCTTAAAGAAAAAAGAAAGTATTCATTCCCCCTTTTAGATCGAGAGCTTGGTTGTAACATTCTTCAACATTTTTTTTTCCTCTTTTGCCGGAGTGGTTGCCTCAAAATAGGAAACATCCGTCCAACCAACCCGGGATTGGTCTCTTGAGTTTGAGACCGGGTGAAGCTTCAAAAGTCATTGGTCGGTGGATTTGTCATTAGCGAGGGCCCAGACAAGAAAGAACAGCCCTGAGACCTCTGGGAGTTGTAGTCACCTGGGCCTTGCCATGTACAGTGTCCTGCCTAGCTAGCCAGAGACTTCCACAACCCTTCCCCTCCCCTTAATAGCCATGCATTCCCTGAGGTGATATCTGGTACAAATGAAACGGTATATCCTTCCGTCTCCTAGCGATGTAGCAAGCTGGAGGGATAGCAAAAGGAGGCAAACAGAGTTAAGGGTTGCAGGAGGAACCAAAGGTACATAACCCAGTACAGATCTTGGGGTGTCCCACCGGACAGCACCGCTTAAACGTTGCTAAAGACGCACCTGGTGCTGCTCCAAAGTGTCTCTGCCACCAAGGACTTCGCCTTACCCGAAGGCGACCCCAGCACGCTGATTTTCACCTTCTTGGGGCTCTGGAGCACCTTAGGTGCCCGCCCCTACCCTCCAATTAAAAACTGACAACTGTAAAATATAGCTCAGCCTGGGCTGATCGAGCTGGATACAGGCGAGACACGATTCTTTCCTAGCTCTGTTCGCCTCTTGCCAATCCTTTAGAAAGCGATAGAGCAACCTTGAGCCCCTCCTTTCCCCCAGGAGGATTATGACCCTAAATTTGACCAGGGTCCGGGGAGTATTACGTCGCAAGCTGACAGCTGGCAATAACTGAGGACCAGGTTGAGGACATGGGTGGGAAATTGGTCAGGGTGTCCGCTAGGGAGCCTATGTGGCGAGGAGCCGCATGGGACAAGGAGAGATTTATCGCAAAAGCAGAGGCCTCAGACGACAGTCCTCCTACACCGGGCGCCCGGATTGGCGCCCAGCGCTCAAACTGCCACCCTGGCCTAGCAACCGCGCGTGAGCGACGCGACACGGCCGGAAGCGGAAGCATCACGGGTCCTTTCTAGTTAGGGCAGTCGCGCGCCCAGCGCGTCTCGCCAGCATCCCCTGCCGCCCTGGGCCGCTCCACGCAGGCCAAGGCGCGCCCTGGTGGCTGTCCAAGGCTCCGGGCCACTTGTCCTCCGCTGGCCCCTTTGCCTCCCATCCCTGGAACCCAGTCCCACGTCTCCTCCCTGTCCCCCCCGCGGCGGCACCTTGGCATCGTACAGCACTCGCGCCTTGGTAGGGTCAGGCTCGAAGCACAGCACTTTCTCCCCAGAGTGGAATTGAAATTTCATGCCCTCGCTCGCGCTCATTTGCTCATCGTGGCGGAGGGCGAGGCTCCGGGGCGGGCGGAGTGCGCGCGGTGGGGGAGGACGGCCAGGGAGGCGGCGCTCCGCCACCGGGGGGGCCCGGGAGTGGTGGAGGCTACGACCGCCCCGCCCTCGGCCCCTCCTCCGGCCACCCCGCGCCACTGCGAGGACCTTGGCAGTGGCGATGGAAGCGCGCGGCCCCGCCTGGGCTTGTCCCCGCCCGTCCCCTCTGGGGCTCAGGGAGGGGTGCGGACGGGAAGCAAGATCCCCCGACCGAGGTCTTCCTGCAGAACCTTCTCTCTGGTACCCATGGATTAGGGTTCCCGCGGTTTCCAGGCTGCGCCCACGTGTGCGCCGGGCTGTCACCCCAGGCGTGCGCTCTCTGGCCGGCGCGTGGGGATCTCTTAGGGAGAGGGCTGCTCTGGGGTAGTCACCAGGCGCCGAGGAGGCTGGATGGCGTCTGCCCCCAGGAGCTGCCTGGCCGCGCGCGCGCGTCAGGCCCCTCGGCGGAGCTGCGCGCAGATGAGTGTGGCCACGCGAGAAGGACGCGGTGTTGGAGCTGGCCGGAGACGCGCAGTAGCCTTGGGCAAGGGGAGGAGACATTCCGGGCAGTTAATAGAACACAAGGTCCTCTGAGAGGACCAGCAGGTAGCTGGCCTGGAGGCCCCGAGTGAGCAGTGGGCAGCAAGGCTTATGGGTCTTTAAAGGGTCGTTAACATCTTATGTGTCAGCTTGCAACACTGCTGAATTGCCCCCCACGGGCTGTCTTTAGGGGCTCAAAACCTGAAGAGTGGAAGCACCACTGAGACCGCTGTTAACAGTGTACCTGCACAGATGGGGTGTTCACTAAATATCCTTGAATGAATGACCAGAAGACAGGAGACTTGAAGGGCAGACCTTCAGCGACAGTGCTGGCCGGCAGTGCTGGCCGGTTTCTTCTTGAGTGCAAAACCACTAGGCAGTGTGATTACTAGATTAAGACCTGGCTGGAGAGCGGAGCAGATGGGCTGGGAGGTTAATCCCTCCAGTTTTAGTGAACTGTCAGATTTCCCACACTACTCTCTTCCTGCTTCCAGAAATTTACATCTCCCCTCCCCCATCTCCTGTCACCTGGTACAAGGTCCAAATCTCTCACACCTCCACCTGGGCGCTTCCAAGAGAAAAGTCCCTCAGGCTTCCCTAGAGAACCTACCTGCTCTGCTGTCTTCCCTAGAGGACCTACCTGCTCTGCTGTAGAATGGGTTGTTCATTTGCAAGATGGCCCCACTGAAAGGGTAAACTGCTTGAAACTGGGGGTTGGGGGTGTCTAATCCAGTTCGACATTGTATACTCCCAGCACACAATAAATATTTAATGAAGGAATGGTTGCAGATTTATGAAATCGAATCCATAAAACTCAGTGGCCAATTGGAGGGAAGGGAAGGAGGAATCTTGGAAGACTTCCAGGTTTTCTAGCATAAAGAGCTGAGTGAGGGATGGTTCCACTAGCCAGATAGGGGCGAGGAAGAGGAGGACAGGTTTGAGGAAAATGGCCAAATGATGGCTTGTATCTAAGACAACAAAGTCCATAAGCCAGAACTGGAACCCCGATGCTCTAGGGATATGGATAGTAGATGGTAGTGTTCCCTGCAAATGGCAGAGGCAGCTCTGAAGCAAATGGAACCGTTTGTCTCATGTAACCATAGCTGGAGTAGTTTGGTGTTTCTGGTTCATGAGCGGAAAAGTCTACTCCATGCTCTAACCTTTGAGGAGAGGTGGATTCCTCCCCCCACCCCCTTCATGTCCATCCTTGTGTCATGGGTCATTCTCTTTCTCTGCCCTCCTCCATACAATCTAAGAGTGATACCTATACAGCTATGTGGCATATATTGTATACATATAAGTCTGATCTCTGTGTGTTGGGGGGGGGATTGGACAAGTAATTAGTCTCTGTGAGATGCTTTTGTTATACTTAAGCAAAGAAGTGATTCCTTCTTTATAAGGAGTAAATAATGCATTCAGTGCATTCTGTGTGCATGGCTTTGTTTAGTACCTTGCATATAATGCCAGATAAATGCTTAATATTAGTCATTTCCTATTCATTAACCTGGTCCCTTATTAATTAATGCAATAAATATTGATTGAGCTCCTGAGTACTTGAGGTTAGACACACTAAGCAAACTATATGCATTACTTCTGTCTTCTAGGATGGCACATTTCAGGATGGCAGAGCACCAAGTAAGCAAGTTGGAGCCTACTGCACATGATGATAAAGCTAGTGTGGTAGAATAGAGGTGGCACACATCCTTAATTTTCCCCTAGGAGGGCACTGTCACAGAAATCCTGGAAACTGAAACATGTCGAAGTGTATCCAACATGACAATCTAAACATTTTGGTCCAGCCCTATGCCTATCAGCCAGATTTTTATTTTGTTTTGCTTTAGTTTTGTTTTGTTTGGCGATAGAGTCTTACTGTGTTGCTGAGGCTGGTCTGGAACTCTTGAGCTCAAGAGATCATCTTGCCTCAGTTTCCCCAGTAGCTGTGACTGCAGACCCGGTTCTGCGTGCTCAGTGTCTCTTCCTCAATTTCTTGTGTTCTTGTTCTTGTGTTTGCTCTTCCTGTGGCATAGAATGGACCTGCCACTACGGTACAGGCAGTGGTGAGACTTAATTAGGCTGATACAGTAGCTTTCACTTAGGGATGCATTTGGAACAACTGGGAAATATCAGAGACACATTGTTGCCAGGCATTGTAATTTTCTTTCCAAGGTTTCTAGGTGAGGGCAAGACGAAGGCAAGGCTGAGAAGTACAGATCCAAACCAACCTTGGAATCCCCTTTCCTCTTGCAGTCATTGGTTTAGGCATAACCATATGATCTGCTCTTGGCCAATACGAAGTTTCTGTGGAGCCAGAGTTAGTTAAAGATGCTATTTCTGGCACACAACTCCAGAAGACTTAGATGCAGTTTGAAGTCACCCCTTTCTCTCTAGGCACTATTTAGTCCACTTAGGAATGTTGGTAAATATCACAGACATCTTGATATAGGGGAGTTCATCTTGGTCACCGACACTCTGAGTATGAGATAGCCCATAGGCTTCTTGCTTTGTGGCGTAATAAACCCTGGTGCAGCTAAAAACTTCCTGACCACAACTCTTTGGTAGTTTTAGAGTCACATTCTTTACATTTAGCATATATGCACTGCCAATAACGTTTATGTGAGGCAGGTCTTCAATAATATGATACGTGCTTTTCTGTGGCTCTGCAGACAAAATTGATGGAGTGGAATGAAGAGGAAAGCTAATGACCATTTATGTTGTGCTTTCAATAGGAATGTCCGTTTTACTCTAAAAACAAGTTTCTGGGGGCTGAGGATTTAACTCAGATAGTAAAATGCTTGTGTAGCCTGTGGAAAACCCTGGGCTTTACCTCAGCATTGACCAGGTGTGGTGTCTCATACATGTAAGCCCAGCGTTTGAGAGGTGGAAGCAAGAAGATCAATTCAACATCATCCGTGGCTACATAGCAAGTTAGAGGTCAGCCTGGACTACATGACATGGGCAGCAATGGGGGGGGGGGTAACACACAAAACGGATTCCTGGGCCAATCCATTTATAAAACTAAGAACAATGGAAAAACCCTTTTAATTAGATATTTGGGCAGGGACAGTACTAGGCCAAACTCTACCCTAAAAATGTGGTTTGTAGTTAATGAATATTATGATAAAGTTTAACTGATCCTTTACAATAGTTTCAGTATTTCTTGGTTTTTGTAGCTGCTTCTCAAGTCAGGAGGTATGCTAGTTAATTTTTGTCAACTTCACACAAACTAGAGTCACACTGGTAGAAGGAACCTTGAGAATGAGACCTCAATGAAATACCTTTCATTCCCCCCACCTATCTTCCACACCCAGTCTCATGTAGGCTAGGCTGACCTCTAACTTGCTGTGTTAGAAGATTGCCAAGGATGATTGCCTGAGTTAGGCTGGTCTGTGGACATGTCTGGGGGTGAGACCTTTTCTTGTTTAATAATTGATGTAGGAAAGCCCAGGCAATTGTGGACACTGCCATCCAAGGGCAAGTGGGCCTGGGCTGTATAAAAAGAAGGTAACCGAGTGGCAAGGCAGTAAGCTGCATTCCTTCATGGTCTCTGCTTCAGTTCTTGCTCTTAGCTTCCCTAGATTATGGACCTTTTCTTATCAAGTTGCTTTCAGTCATGCTGTTTATCACAGCAAAAGGAAAAGTAAATAGGACAAAAGTCAGTACCAGGAATAGGCAGTATCACCCTGACGAACCTGACTATGATGGCTTTGGGGGGGATTAGGAAAGAATTTTAGAGGGCTGTGCTCAAAAACACTGTTGAGTGTGCAGAACTTAATGATCTTGGAAGATAGGAGAGTTGAGAGAAGTGCGGACAGTTGGGGGCTTGGTGTGTGCCCTTCAACGAGAAGCAAAAACTCTATCAGGGCTGTCATATTTTAGAATAAGAATCTGAATCTATGAAAGTAAAGCCTTTGCTTTACTGAGACAATTGAAGTGGAGGCTGAAAATCAGCTGGGATTAAGAAGAGCCCAGCCTCATTCAGCACTCACAGGGCTTGCCCAGTTTCAAGCCAGAAGAGGGCCCAGCGATGAGAGGAGGAAGTAGAGATGACTCCCAGCCCTAACCAAGAGGCTATCTACAGTTGACAGCAGCTTGCAAAAAAGAAAAAAAAAATTAGTGTTGTCCAAAGTCATCTAATTAGGTATATTGCTTTGTTTAGGCATTTTTTTCTTTTGCTTGTGTGTGCATACAGGTGAGTGTGCGTGTGTGTGTGTGTGTGTGTGTGTGTTATATTTTTAAATATTTGTTTTCTTATTGTTTGTTTGCCTCAGAGACAGAGACAGAGAGACAGACAGATAGAGAGACAGAGAGAAACAGAGAAAGGGCTTAGAGTTGAGTAGGTGAGGAGGATCTGGGAGAAATTGGGGGAAGGAAAACTGTAAACAGAATTGTGTGTGTGTGTGTGTGTGTGTGTTTTAATAAAAAAAATTTTCACCCAAGGTATATGGGAATGGGGGTTGGGGAAGAACTCCTTAAGACAAACTCTCCTGAGGAGTATTTCCCCAGGGTCAGCACATTCAAGCTGTGGTCCAAAGTGCAGCCAAACTTAGAGGTTCTATAAGAAAGTAGGACAAGCAATCCACAAGGGAGCATTCCAGTAAACAGCATTCCTTCATCGCTTCTTTACCAGGTGCCAGCCTACAGGTCCCTGCCCTGTTTTCCATCAGTGATGGACTGTGGCATGGAACTGTAAAAATAAACCATTTCCTCCCCAAGATGCCTTTGGATCACAGCAATAGAATACCTGAGACAGTGATTGATGTGGGAAGACCTGACATACTGTGGCTGTGCATTCCATGGCCTGGACTGTATAAGAAAGGTAGCAGAAGTCTAGCATGGTGCTTGGGAGACAGATGTAGGAGAATCTCTTATCACTTTGAAGCCTGCCTAGTCTACATGGTAAATTCTAGGCTAACCAGGTCTACATTGTGAGATTCTGTCTCATGTAAACAAACAAACAAATAATCCAACTGAACATATGCTGAGGTAAAAATTCCGAGTATGTCACTATGGAAACAACTATGGAATCCATATAGAAACAACATCAACATCATCATTGACCACAACAACAACAAAAACCCACAACACAAATAGTATAGTCATGATATCAGGTCTTTTGAGGATACAGGCCCTTCCTTAGTGTCAACGTAAGGGAATGCTTGGGTACCTTAGTTTCTAGTATACCGGGAACAACTTAACTGCAACTTCAAGAATGTTTAACCACAGAGACAATTCTATCAGAAGACACATACCAAGATGCAGCTGTGGTGTTCCTTGCTTACCTCATCTCTAACTCCTTACCTGTCTGCTATCAGTATTACATTCATCCTCATCAGATATGGAAAGCGAGACTAATGTATCCCAAGCAGGGATAAGCAGGGGCGTGAGTTCAGACTGACTGTGAAATTCCCAATCACTCTGCATGTGCTTTGGAAGCAAGGGTCAAATAGCTGTCACTTTATAAATAGCAACACTATTCATATGTGCAACGTCTGTCTTGGACTAGAAGCCAATCATAAGCCTGAAACAAATTCTCACAGCATGGCTACATTTTGAAACCATTCAGGCAATGCCGTAGAAAGATTTATATTAACCCTTGGGTAAACAACTCTTTAATAACAATAGCAAAAAACGAAGCTTGGACCACTCAAGGCAGTGGTTCCAAACCTTCCTAATGCTATGACCCTTTAATATAGTTCTTCATGTTGTGGTGAGCCTCAACCATAAATTATTTTTGTTGCTACTTCATAACTGTAATTTTTGTTATGGTTATGAATCATAATGCAAATATCTGTGTTTTGTGATGGTCTTAGGCAACACCCGTAAAAGGGTCATTTGAACCCCCTACACATACCAAGGGGATCTTGATTCACAAGTTGAGCACCTAAGAAGTTTTATGAATCGGCCTAGATCCACTGAATGGAAATTCCAGGGTGAGGTCCAATGTTTATATATCCCCAAACGGGAAGCTTTATCTGTAATTTTAACCTACTGGTCTCTTGGTTGGGTGCTTGTCAGGTGTTTCTGTTTGAAGACCATGAACATCAATGCCAATGCTCCAGTATAGTTGATTCTGATGGATTGAGAGCCAGGGCATGTAGTTAACATTCTCTTGCAACACTCTACATTATTAAGGTCAACTGGTGCTTTAAGAAGGTGGTACCAACGATTATTTTACATCTTTTGTTAAGTGTGAGTAAAGCCCATTCTGCCCCTGGTGATAATTTTTGTAAAGTTAATTTTTAGGCCTCAACCTTATATATTCATGTTGAGGACCTGCTCTGAGCTACCAAAGCAAGTGTCTACAGGCCAGGCTTTACATTCGTTATTTCACTTGCTCTATAAATACTCTGCAAAGCAGATTGTTTTCTTTTGTTTTGATCCCGGGTTTCATGTGTCTTAGGCTGGCCTATGTAGCCAAAGATGACTTTGAACTCCTGATTCCCTGCCTCCACCCCACTCCTACTCAATAATGGGATTACAGATGTCTGCCACCACACCCAGCTTGAAGTTAGATCTTGTCTCCATTTAAAACTAGGGAACCTAAGTGTCAGAACTGTTAAGGGGTTTTCTCAACGAGACCCACAAATGTACATCAAAACAATAAGGTGTTTTGTAAGCTACTCAAATTCCCATGTGCTTCTTTCTCAGTATACTCGTGAGCATCCCAACAAGTTTTACCAGCTTTGAAAATGGCTTGTTAAACTCTGAACAGGTTTCAAATATCAGTGTCTTTTGACAGATCTATAATCTGTGCCCTCTGCACCTGGGTCATATCAAATTAGCACTGGCATGGGGCATATTATTTGCACAAAAAGGACACTAACATTGCAGTCATGTTATCATTTCACTCTTCTTGATATTGAGAGTCCGGGTGCATCCTTACAGTTAGATTTCCAAAGAACTTTTCAGGACATAATTTTCTGAAACTACAAAATCTGAAATCTATTTTTCAAATGATTGAAACAATTATAACAATCTCCAAATACCAAAGGCTAGGAGTTCTTGGAATTTACTAGAGGTGACTAGAAGGGAATATTGAATGTGGTATTCACAGGTACTTTGCTTCACTGAAGGCAATTATGTCCCATAATCTGAATATGTCAGTAAGAAATCATTGAACTGTGAGGCATAGGGCCTCCTGATGCCCTCCTCCATCTATGCTTAGCTGTTGATGGGCCCATTCTTGTATGGGTCCAGTGAAGTCATATGTTGGGTGTTCGTAATTACATGATAGGAAGATGACATCTTGCAGCTCCCTGTTCCTATCTTATGGCTCATATGTTCTTTTCTCCCTCTCTTCATTAATGTTCCCCAAGCCTTGGAGAGGACCAAAAAACCCGCAAATCTCTTGAAGCAAATTTCAGGTGTTCACAAAACTATTTTTTTTGTTTGTTTGTTTGTTTGTTTTTCGAGACACGGTTTCTCTGTGTAGCCCTGGCTGTCCTGGAACTCACTCTGTAGACCAGGCTGGCCTCGAACTCAGAAATCCGCTTGTCTCTGCCTCCCAAGTTCTGGGATTAAAGGTGTGCACCACCATTGCCCAGCAATCACAAAACTATTAATTCAGTCATTAAAAGAATTACTGACCTGTTTAACTCTTCGTTATGCCTGGACAACACATAATAAAACCTATAACAAAAATGACAGTGAAGATTAAAATGGGTCTGGAGAGATGACTTAGTTGGTAAAGTACTTTCTCTATAAGCATGAGGACCTCAGTTCAATCCCCAGTGCCCACATTAATATTCAAGGCACAATTCAATGTGTGGGGTTGAGACAGAAGGATTCTTCAGAAGGATTCTCAAAATATGACGTGGACAGCAATAGAACAAGGTACCCACAATTGTCATCTAGCCTACACACACACACACACACACACACACACACACACACACACATCTGTAAACACACAATCACATTCACAGGCATGGGTGTACCCACACACACTCATCCACCAACATGTGCACTCACAGAAACAAATACATACACACACAGAATGAGAGAGAGAGAGACAGAGAGACAGAGAGATCTTCAGTCTTTTATTCAATGATTAATAGGTCCCACAAATATGACACTTTCAAGACCTCCAAACTTCCAGAGTGCTTCAGTAAGAGAATTCAGCCTCCAGCTCAAGTATTGGATTCTACCCATCACTGCTATGTGGATTAGATTGGATGGTGATAATTATATCTACTGTCTTAGTTTAATTTTTCTTGCTATGAAAAAACACCATGGCCAAAAACAACTTGGGGGAGGGAAGGGTTTATGTTAACTTACAGATTAAGGGAAGCTGTCCTAGATATTTTTTGTTTTGTCAACTTGAGGCAAGCTAGAGTCACCTGAGAAGAGGGAACTTCAATTGAGAAAATGCCTCCATACAATCAGGATGTAGATAAGTCTATAGGATATTTTTTTTCTCATTTAGTGATTGATGGAAGAAGGCCCAGCTTCAGTTCCTGCTTCCAGGTCCCTGCTTTTAGTTCCTGCCCTCACTTTCCTGGATGGCAGACTACAAGCTGTGAGATGAAACAAACACTTCCCTTCCCAAGTTGCTTTTGGTTCTGGAGTTTTACCATAGTAATAGAAACCCTAACTAAAAGAGAAGCCAAGGAGGAACTGAAGCCCTAACCAAGAGAGAGTGCTGCTTACTTATCTGCTCCCCTGGATTGTTCATCTACTTTCTTATACAGCCTAGGTTAACGTGCCTAGAGATTGTAAGGCCCACAGTGGCTGGACACTCCTACACCAAGTAGCAATTAAGAAATTGCCTTACAGCCATGGCTATAGGCCATTTTGATAAAGCAAATTCCTCAATAGAGATTCCCTTTTCCCAGGAATGTTTAGATTTCTGTCAAGTTAAAAAACAAAACAAAAACAAAACAAACAAACAAACAAACAGAAAAAAAACTAACCAGCATGTCTGCCTAACAAGACTTTATATGTTCTTCATTCGGGTAGCAATTATTTCCTGGCCACAGACTGGGCACATGATCCAAAGCTGGCCCAAAGTAAAAATCCCTCCTCCTTATCAAGGTGGTTGGGTAAAAACATAATCAAGATGATTGAATGCAGACCCAATGAGAATCAGACCCCATTCTTGGACCCAGGGAAAAAGTATCACATGGGGAAAGAAAGCAGCCACTGTTCAGATGCCACATGCATACCAGAGTCTGAATAAAGAGAATCAATCTTTTGAGTACCTGTTGATGTGGCCATTTTTAATGAAAAGTGGGACAGTAAAATTTTAGGCGTGTGTGTTTGTTGGAAAGTCTTCATTGATATTCTTTGCCTTATTTTTAGAGACAGAGTCTCTCATTGAACCAGGTACTTGTCATTAAACCAGGGATCCTCTAGGTTATGCCTGTCTCCACTCTCCTGCCCCTGGGGTTACACACATATGTCACAATTGTAGCTGGTCTTTGCTACTTTGTGGGTCTTTCTTTCTCCCACTCTTTATCCCCTATTTATCCTTCTATCACTAGAGAGGGGAGAAACAAGATAGAGGGGAGAGGAATGAGGAAAATTCCTTAATCTAATTTCTTTCCTTTTTTCCCCTTCTTTAATCACAACTACTAACAAACCACAAACAACCTCCCTTAAAGACCAACAACCACAGACCCCTCCTATCAGAGCACTAGCATTTATATACTCTCTGAAAAGTTCCCAGAATTCTAAATGTCATTCAGTTGCAGAAAATATCTATAGCTGGCAAAAACATGCCTCTGCTAGAGCACGAGGCAAATCATAGTCAGCTGGTCCAGAGCAGTCCCATATCCCCACATCTGGGATTTAAATGAGAACATATTCTTATCATATTTCTGTGGTTTCTTTTAAAGAAACCAAAATTCCAAATTCTCACTACATTGTTCTCACTGGCCTTTTATGTGGGTATTGTGGATTTGAACTCATATCCTCACGCTTGTGCATGAAGAACTTTGCCCAATGACCCATCTCTCTAGTCACGTTCTAAGTTATTTTAGACATTTCTTAAACTGAAAATTTGAAGTAAAGGGAATGCTTTCCAGCTAGATCTGTCACAAATTTAACTCTTCACTTTATGGAATTTTTGTTCCAAAAATTCAATGAATAAAATAAATATTAGCTATAATTATGGTTCTAATACCATCCTGAGATTTCAGGTCACTTTTGAAAGTGATACATTTAAGTCTGGCACATGTGCCATGTTTATTAACTATTGAGATGTCCCATTGTAGTCCAGAAAGTATTGTGAAAGATCACTTCTAGGATAGAAAACATTTTACAAGAGCCTACTATGTTAAAATAACTCTACTTTCCCTTCATGCATATTTGGTTTCACTTCATTGGATAAAAATGGTGACTAGTGAATTTGATGTTCAATTATTATATATTTAATATATAAAATATGGAATATATAATTTTTATAGGCCAAGGATATAGCTCAGCTAATAAAATGCTTGCCTAAAGTGCCCAAAGCCCTAGTTCCATCCACAGTACTGCATAAACTGGGTGTCATGGCACATGCCTATAATCCCAGTACTTGGGTGGTAGAGGCAGGAGAATTGTGACTTCATGGTCATCCTAAGCAAAATAGAAAGCTCCAAGCTAGCCTTGAGATATGGATTCCCTCTGTATATACATATATATTATTTGTGCATTTATTATATATATTTAAAAGGTATTGGTTTTTTTCCTCCTGGTTAAATTTGGGAAGGTTTTGCAGACAAGGTATAAATAACTGAAGCTATGTAAACATGCAGCTGAAAACAAGATTGGACTTTGTAGATTTGTATTTTCAGTAATTGGACTCTGCTTTAACTAATGTAAGAGGTCAGCAGACAGGCTACACTAGTTCTTATTGATGGTGTTTCCCCAGAATTCCCTGTTAACCATCCCATTGGGACTAGGAAACAAATCGATAACTCTTCATGATTTTGTCCACACCCCAGGTTTCTTTTGAGTGTCAAATCCCTATCTATCTGCAAAGTGTGTCTGTCTTGTACTCAGAAAATGGATAAAGTACCTAAATAAAATAACTTGTCGTCTTTCCTCGAAAATGTGCCCCAATCTCCATGGCTGTCACTTTCTACCCTATTACTAGGCCATGATTTTTTTTTTTCCTTTTTGGTGTATATGTGTGAATATGGTGTGTGAGTGTGTGTGTGTGTGTGTGTGTGTGTGTGTGTGTGCATGTGGGTATGTGAAGCCATGTGAGCATGCAGATGCTGTGTCCTGCCTGTCACTTATCACTTTAATCTTTTGAGGCAGGATTTTCACTGAACCTGTAGCAATCTGCTGCCCAGTGCTAGGGTCACAGGTGCATGGGACTGCATCTGGCTGTTTTCCATGAGTTCTGAGGTTTGAACTCAAATCCACATGCTGTTGCAGCATATGTTTCTTACCCACTAAGCCATCTCCCAAGCTCGTGTATTTGTTTTATTTTAGCTCTGGAGATTGGACATGGGGCCTATCATACACTAGGTTAACATTCTATCATGTTTCCAACAATTAGGCTGCTTCTCTGGCTGCTGCCCAGTCACTTTCTTTCCTCATCCACAATATCCAACTGATTCTACTTACGTTGCTCTGAGAGTTTGGGTTCATTCATGACACCCCCTTGTCTCAGACCACTCAGTAACCCCTAGTTAAATTCCATCATGTAAATAGCTCGTTAATACATTTATCTTTTAATCCATCTCTTTTGGCACCACCATGTCAGTCAAAGCTCAGTATTCGAACCGGATGCCTTGCACACAATTTGGATTCCACATTATTATGTTTTTTGCATAGTACACGTGGGATGGACTGTTTCTGTGAATAAATCTGTGATGTTACATAGAGTTAAATCTCCCAGGGCCTTCCCTTTGCTTTTACACAGAAAGGTGGAGCTCATAGGCTTTGTTTAGTCTGGATGTGGGTTTTCTCATACGGCTTTTCTCTCTTTTCTTGTCTGTCACAGTGCTATGCTATATCCTAAGTGTGATGTCACATGCTTGCAATGCCAGAATTTGGGAGTGGGGGCAGGGAGATCCAAATTTCAAGGTGATTCTTAGTTACATAACAAATTTGTGTAGCCTGGACTACATAGAACCTGTCTAAATGAATAAATACCTAAATTATGAACAGCCTTCCCTTGAAGAGCTCATACTCACAACTTGGGTGCCTGACTTTCAATGGATCGTCCTTGAGAAGCCCACACTCATGTTCTGAGGTATGTCTTAATGTTCTTCTGAATGTCCTTCTTAATCATAAGCCTCATGCTTAGACCTATATTAGAGTATCTTTATTAAACTTTAACTCAGCTTCATAAAAAGAGGTTTAGACAGGATTCTGGCATTGAGAGTTCTAAAGAGTGTGCACTTTTTCTATCCAAAAGAACTTTCACACTAAGGAGAAAAGTTTACTTTGCAATGAATTAGTGATGTAAATTTTGTATTTTAAAAGAGGTATGTGTACCAGGAGAAAAACAGTGGTTGGAAGACATCAAAGTTAATGAGTAGGTGCTACACTCTGGAGGAGATATGCAGAGTTGGCAGACCAAAGTTGAGTTGCCTGATGTTAGGAATCAAGTCTAGTTGGGTAGACAGATGAATTTCCAACAACAACGATCTGTAATAAAAAAGATAGTATGGAATGTTGGAGAAACATGCACAAGAAACATACCACTTCATGTCCAAGGACAATGGATGCTTTCTTAGAGAAGCTGTGAGCTGAAATACAAGCTGGAGAGGAAAAGTTACTTATAGAGTTAAATGGGAAAAGCAAGTGTAAAGACTTAGAAACCTGGAATGAAGGCTGCTTTGGCTGAAATTTAGACACCTGAACGAGGTTCAGGACTTGCTTAATGTTTGGCATGGCAATTTTGACCACAGTCCACAAGAGAAAAATGCACTCAGGGATGTCACATCTACTGGCCATGTTTCCTAACTAGTTACTGAGATAGGTCTATTTCTTTATATTTAACATACCTTAGATCTTTTCACTGAGATTGGTAGATTGAATTTGGTAACTTTATAGTTTTCTACACCAACCTTCCTTCCCTGCCTTGTTTATAGCCACAATGGAAAAATACAAATAATATTGGATTAATTGTATAAACAAAAAGCGATGAGATGCTGTATAATGACTGTTGTTTCCAACCAGATAGATTAGTACTATCAATTTCTCCTTTTTAGTAAATCTTTCAAAAATTTTCATCCAGTTGTTTACAGAGCAATTTTTAGGATTATACTTGGGGCAAGACAGGCATTCTTAAGTTTCTGTTTAAACTGTGTCACTTCAACTAGACCTAAGCATTAAAGCAACATTTTCAGGCTATGAAATAATGAAATGAGGACTGATTATTTTGCAGATGGACTTATAGATACTCAGGGCAGACATCTCCCAAGCTAAAAGTACATATTCTGACTTTTAAATGCTCTCATAATCCTGTATGTTACGTCTTACAGAATACAAATATATATATATATATATTCAACTTGAACAGTAATTTAAAATTTAGATAAACCAATTTAAGTAATTCAGATTATATATCTTTTCAACTTGAATACTAATTTACATTTTATTATATCTTTTATTTCCATGAATACATATGAGCAACAGTAAATGGACTTGTGTGTGTGTGTGTATGTGTGTGTGTAACAACAATGAAGATGATGCCAGGAATTTGGCAAAGGAAGGGTTAAATGGGGCAAAGAAGGGTGGAAGTGATGTAAATATGGTAATCATGTATGAAATTGTCAAAAATAAAATTAATCTTTAAAATAATTATATATTCTCTATACAAGTTTAATCAATAATAATGCTATTCATACCAGAGTTTTAAGTTCTAGGGGGAAATGTAGCTGATGGATTATTCTGTGTTGTTTAATTTTTCTAGAGAACAAAAGAATATGGCAGCCCTTCCCATTAATTCAGTGATAGATATTATAATTGAATAAATGCAAAACACACAACACTTTCCTCTTCTTAATGATACTTCCTTTAGCCTTGAGAGCATGTTAATCTGTAAGCCTTCATTTTTTACATATGTAATGCCTGTCCCCTTCCAAACCAAAGATGTAGATATAAACTTCATCCTTACTACTTTTATAATTTTCCATTAAAAGACCAAATCTTTCTGAGAAACTATTTCATGGGAAGTTATATTAGTTGATGCTTGGTGACCAAATTTTGTTTCTATGCAATATAAGGACTTTTCATCATGCCATTTTATTAGGATAAGCCATCAATATGTAGGAGTCTCAAGATTAACTTGTGGATTAAAAATTCATATGAGTTGACTTGGAGCATTTATTCAAGCAGTACAACCTTTCCCCTAAAGTAGATGGTGTCCACTTTGTCAGCCCAATGAACTTAAAGATCAAAAACTGGTATCTTCTTTTGAAGGGTACAATACAAAATCTCTTAGGCTTCTTTCCCCAAGAACTCTGATGACCACAGTGCTAAACTAAGCAAGACTGGAGTTTCCTGTCTCTTTGTAGCCCTCCCCTAGTATCTGCTCAGGCACTTTCCTCCCCAAACACTAAGCTCCCTTGGCTACTGTTATCCAAAGCTCTTTGTCAGGATCCTTTGTACACATTTCTCCCTTTACATGTTGATGCTCCCTAGGGCTTTTCTTTCAGGTTTTTCCCCTTCTCATTCTACATCAGAACTTGTTTTAGATGTTCTCTATATGAGATTTTGTTGTTGTTGCTCTAATATGTTCTGTTGGTAAAAATTCCCAAAGTAAAAAGGGGTCAAATAAAAAGTCTCCTTTGCATTCAACTCTTAGCCACCTACTTTTTTTTGTGGGGTTTCTATGTTATGATTTTCTTATATATCATTGCAGAGATATCTCATAGGCATGGATACCAGATGCTATATAAAACCATATGTGTATATAATCATTTTATTGCTTAATAAGGTATTATGTAACTTGTTCCATAGACATACATCTAGGACTTCATCTTTTCTGTGCATGTGGATGGGGAATATGCCTACACCAGGATGTATCCTAATTTCAAAACATAAAATAGAAAGTCATTTCATTTTCTCCATAAAGAGCTTAAGAAAATTAGATGTAATGAGGCAATTCAAAGGAATAAAGGGATAAAAACAATGGGGTTGCTGATTTCAAAGTTGTATAACTATAGCTGTCATCCAGAGATCCAGAGGCTATGGTTGCCATGGCTACAAGAGCCATTATGTGTCACATCCACAAAGCTGATGATGGAAATCAACAGCTACACACACCCACATCTACCTGTCTAACATGGTATGCAGCCTGCAAAATGTCAGATTTTCCTGTCTTGCATCATTCCTAGATACTTTGCAGATGGATTTATTTTTCTTTTTAAGAGCAGCTAACTCATGGCAGAACCCACATAAAGCAGAAAGAAGAGTGGAAAAGGAAATTGACAGCCAATTGAACAATTCTGTCCACTCCTTTGGCTAATTAACATAAATACTGAGTCATAAACATCCCTGAAGTAGCAACAACATGAGTCACACCTTATGGAATATAAGTAAACTTTTATACACATAGAAAAACTTTTCCCCATGGTGGAATCATTTCTATCAATATATGACTCATATCTGGGTATTTTGTTTATTATTTTTTGAGACAGTATCTTATGCAACCTAGGTGGACCTTGACCTAGCCAAGGATAGCCTTGGACTTCTGATCTTCCTGTGTTCCCTCCCTAACCCTCAAGTTCAGAGATTACAGGCATACCTTATTCTGGGTAACTTTTGTTATTCATTTAAATTAATCACAATTTAAATGAATTTTATGCCCTCTATTCCAAGGAGTACCTGTTAATAATGACCATTATTTATACAATATGGTATGAAGTAGTTATAGAAAGGAAAGAGAGAAGTACATATTGATATATGAGACGATCTATAAAATGTCAAGGAATGTATATGCAGTTACTATATTCCACAATTTCAAAGCTAGTCATGAGGTTATAGTCAGTGTTTATAATTATATGGTAGGATAACATAAACAAGTATGGTGTTGAGGTCATCACTGTCATTGAACCAAGTAAGTTAGACAATACCAGTTATCCATCTGACCACCAAATACTGCCTCCGGCAAGATTATATACAGAAAGCAATCTAAGTATTTAAAGCAGAAAAGTGAAAGTAATTCATGAGCAGAAGGCAGGGGGTACCACTGGGTTAATAGTTTAAAAGTCATACCATAATTGCTGTGACAGGGAAATCAGATGTATTCTAATAGTACTGTCCCTACTGCCATTACAGTTGTGTTTCATGCTCACCAGTGGAACAGGTGAGCTCACCAGTGGAACAGGTTCTTGCGCATGTCTTTCATTTTCCTTTCCAGACTCCAAAGTGTCAGAATGAGGCCTCTTTTCTAGTGTGAGTTTCATGCACATGTTGCCTAGTGTGGAAACTAAACCATGTCACAGGTCCCAGATGCATGAGAAAAATCTATCATAAATGTAGCAGTTTTGTCTTGCCACTGTGCTTATTATGACTGAAACTGGCAGCCCAGACAATACCAAGCTCATCTCAAGTCATATAAACTAAAAACAAGTAGGTAATCAAGCAGCTCATCTATATATCTCCTACTGGCTGAAATATGTGTCCACAAGTAGCTGGATCAGTTTTCAAAGTTACTTTTTGATAATTTTGTATATATTTATGTTGTACTTTGATCATATCACCCTTCATTATATTCATTTATCAGCCTTCCCCTCCCATGGAACCCCGTCTTCCCCCCAGTTTCATGTCTTTGTGTCCCACTACATTTAATTGGAGTTTCTTCAAGAGCATGGGTTAGGGGCTGTTTGCTTGAGTGGGAACAATGTACTAATAGCTACACCACTGAGTGACATGATGTCTTAGTTAGGGTTTTACTGCTGTGAATAGATACTATGACCAAGGCAACTCTTATAAGGACAACATTTAATTGGGGCTGGCTTACAGGTTCAGAGGTTCACTACATTATCAACAAGGCAGGAACATGGCAGCATCCAGGCAGGCATGGTACAGGAGGAGCTGAGAGTTCTACATAGTCATCTGAAGCCTGCTAGCAGACCAGGCAACTAGATTGAGGGTCTTAAAGCACACACCCATAATCTCACACCTACTTCAACAGGGCCACACCTTCTAATAGTGCCACTCCCTGGGCCATGCATATATAAATCATCACAGTCCACTTCCTGGCCCCCATAGGCTTGTTCAAACATATGAGTCTATGGGGCTGTACATAAACATAGCATAATGCAAAATACATTTAGGCCAACTTCCATAGCAGTCTCAACAATTTTAAAAGTCCAAAGTCCAAAGTCTCTTCTGAGATTCATCCAATCACTTTATGAAATTCCCAAAGCAAGCATGAAACTAGCTGTGTAAAATCCATATTCTACATCTCCAGTTCTGATGTCAAAGCAGACTTCAGATCTCCAACTACTTTTTCATATTTGTTGACTATATCTCCTGGGCTGGTTCCCTGTTAGTAGCTTTCCTCAGCAGATACCTCAATGCTCTGGCATCTTGAACATCTTGGGGTCTCCAAGGCAACTTCAATGTTACAGTTTCTTGTTTCAATGTCCACACATAATCTTCTGGGCTCCTCCAAAGGGCTGGTGTCATTTTTCCAGCTCTGCCCTCTGTAGCACTCTAAGCAAAGGTTGATCCACTCCACTGTTTTGATGTTCTTGGTGAACATCTTGCGGTACTGGCAAGTCCAACACACTGGGTTGCTACAACTAGGCTTCACCAATAGCCTCTTATAGGCACTCTTCATGGTGCCAAACCTCAAATCTTTTGCATGACCCCTTCAGTCCTGGGCCATCAACTGTAACGGAAGCTGCACCTTCACCAATGGCCTTCTATGGCCTCTCACAGTGCCGACCCTCAGCTGTTCTTCATGAGGCCTTCATGCCTTCAAAACCAGTACCACTTGGGTGACTCTTACACATTACCAAGTACAACTGCTTCAGGAGATACAACCTTGGCTCTCTCTGGAACACAGCTTCTTTGTGCTCTCAGAAAACACTTTCAAGAAGATTTCACCTCAGTGATGCTGGTCTCTTCCTAATCACCACTAATTTCTTAGCTCCACTTAAACAGCATCAATTGTTTTAATAGTCTCTTCTATTCTGGACTCTAAAGCCAGAGTCACATGGTCAAAGCTGCCAAGTTCTGCTGCTTGCTGTGGCTGGTGCATGGCCCCCTTGTTCTATTACATTATTACCAGCTTTCTGTTTTCCAACTCCTTCACTGCCTAAGCTTGGCTGTCTTGGAACTTGCTCCACAGACTGACTTTGAACTCAGAGATCTGTATGCCTGTCTCATAAGCACTGAGATTAAAGGTGTGATCCACCATGCCTGGGTTTAAATTTTTCTTTCTTCACCTAGAACTTGCTTCAGGCTGGCCTTGAACTCAGAGATCTGCTTGTCTTTGCCTCCTGGGATTAAAGGTTTGTCCTGGACCTAAATTTAGCTGGGTGAGATCTTGCTCCAAGGTCACCACTCCCTTAATTCAAATTAATGTCCTTGAACACAGGATTCAGTTCCGTTTCACTTCCTGGTTCCCTTTAATACTCAAACCCTATATTTTATATTTTTCCTTTCTAAGCTTGCTATGCTTGTTTAAAATGCTCTTCATAAAACTTAACCAGAGAACAAAGTTTAGGATGGGCGTTTCTGAGACTTTCTGTTAGTGCAATTAATCTGAGTCTCTTCACCTTAGCCTCAGGCAGACTCTTCAGACAAGGGCAAAAATTATAAACATTCTTCACCAAAATGCCACAAAAACAGTCTCTAGGCCATGTATTGCGATTCTTCTCTTCTGAACCCTCTTGGGCTAGGCCCGCACAATTCAAATCACTCTCAGTAACAAAGTTTTCCATATTCCTACTAGGATAGCACATTAAGCCCCATTTAAAGCATTCCACTGCTTTCCTAATCCATAGTCCCCAAATCAACATTCTTCCAAACAAAAGCATGGTCAGGCCTATCACAGCAATACCTGAGTCCCTAGTACTACCTTCTGTCTTAGGGTTTTACTGCTGTGAACAGACACCATGACCAAGGAAACTCTTATAAGGACAACATTTAATCAGGGCTGGTTTACAGGTTCAGAAGTTCAGTCCATTCTCATCAAGGCAGGAACAGGGCAGCATCAAGGCAGGCATGGTGCAGGAGGAGCTGAGAGCTCTACATCTTCATCTGAAGGCTGCTAGCAGAATACTGACTTCCAGACAGCTAGGATGAGGGTCTTGAAGCACACAACCACAATGTCACACCTACTCCAACAGAGCCAAACCTTCTAATAGTGCCATTCCCTGGGCCTAGTGTATATAAACCATCACACATGACTTTTCCTTCCTCAAGTATTTTAGTTAGAGTTTCATTGCTGTGAAGAGACACCATGCAACTCTTAAAAAGGGCAATATTTAATTGGGGCTGGCTTACAGTTTCACAGGTTCAGTCCATTATCATCATGGCAAGAAGCATGGAAGCATGCAGGTCAATATGATGCTGAAGAAGTAGCTGAGACTTCTATCTATGTCTTGATCTGAAGGCAACCAAGAAGACTGTCTCTTCCTCATTGGACAGAGCTTGAATATAAAACCCCAAAGCCCACTCTGTCAGTGACATACTTCATACAACAAAGCCACACCTATTTCATCAAAGAAACACTTCCTAATAGTGTCACTCCCTGTGGGCCAAGCATTCACAAATCTAGGATGCCAAACCTATTCAACCTACTACTTCAAGCAATCGTTAACTGCCTCTAGTTCCTCAGAGAGGTTGTGGTCTCATGAGTCCCTTTCCTGTCAGTGATGGAATGTTGATCAGCCAGCCCAGTCTTGTGCAGGTATCCAAGGTTGCTGTGAGTCCATGGATGCAAAAACCATGTCATGTCCAGAAGACAGTATTTGACAATACTCCTTCCCATTCTGTTGTTCTGTCCCCCTCTTCAATGACATTGCCTGAGCCTTGATGGGGATGATATAAATGCCCCATTTAAAGATGAGTACACAACAGTAACTTACTGTCATCATCCTGACTATTTAGTAAACTCTGCTCTGAAAACTGCCCCCTGACAAAAGACTTTTCCTTGACCAAGGCTGAGAACAGCATAGATTTATGGGGTAAGTATTTAGGATGGATCATTCTGTTGTTGTTGTTGTTGTTGTTGTTGTTGTTGTTCTCTCATACAATACATCTTGGCTACAGCTTCTCCTTCCTCTACTCCTGTGAGTCTCCATTACCTCCACGCTTTCCCAGATCCGCTCCTCCTCTATTTCCCTTCAGAAAAGAGCAGTCTTCTCAGGGCTATCCACCAAATATGGCATAGCAAAATGCAATAAGACTGGGCATATACCCTCATATCAAAGCTAAATGAGACAACCCAGTAGGAGGAAAGGGGTCCCAAGATCAGAAAAATGAGTCAGAGGTACACCCACTGTTAGGAGTTCCACAAAAACACCAAGCTAAACCAACCATAACATATATGCAGGGGACATAGTACATAATTACACAGGCTCCATGATTGCAAGTTCAGTCTCTGTGAGCCTATATAAGCCCTGGTTAGTTGATTCTGTAGGTTTTCTTGTGATGGCCTTGACACCTCTAGCTTCTACAGTTCTTCCCCTCTTCCTCAGCATTTCTAGAACTCCAAGAAGAGGGATCCAATGGGGATTTCATTTGGGTTCTGTCAACCTAATGTTAGGTGTGGGTTTCTGCATCTGATTAAAATGGAACGTTTTTGAAAGAGATGGATGGGGTAAGTCTCCTGCATAGCACTGACCCTCATGTCTCATCAACAGCCTTACCTTCATCCTTTAAGACTACCAGCATCTTCTCATATACAACACCTTTAGGCAAATACTAGAGTAGTTCTAGCATTGTTACATTGTGTGTGTGTGTGTGTGTGTGTGTGTGTGTGTGTGTGTATGTGTGTGTGTGTATTTTCATTGTTTGAGAGAAGGCCTCACTATGTAGCCCTGGCTTACCTGAAACTGCCTATGTAGACAAGGCTGACCTTGAACTCACAGAGATCCACCTGCTTCTGCTTCCCAACAGGCAGGGGCAATAAAGACATATGCCACTACAGCTGGCTTTACTGGTATATTTATTAATTAGAGAGGGGGGAGGAAGAACAATATTCTCAAAGAGAAAAGGGGCCAAAAGCTATATATAAATGTAAGGAAGCTTTGAAACACACTGTATCAGACTTGGAGAATTGTAACTGAGTTCAAGAAGGAAAGTGCGTTGTTCACTCACATAGTCATCTGTACTTAAATAAATGCAAAGAAAGTATCTCCTTTCTTTTGAGGCAGAATTTGAAGAACTTTGATGAAAGCCAGGAACCAGAATATTGCTGTTCATGAACCAAATGTAAAAGGAAATGCACTTTGCATGCATTTTCATGATGACCTGAGATGTGGCTTAGAAAGAGAAAGGAAACCATGTGGTGGCCAGATGATGAAGGAAGAATGTGGAGCAGAATTGGGGCAGATCATGAATTTCCAGAAGGAAGCAACTCTCTAACTCATCTTTGTTCTCCTGGTCTTAGCTGTCTCTTATAGATGGCACAATCCTGAGTGATAGTTTAAGGGGATCTGCAAATGGGAAGTGCATGTTTCAATTCTCACAGATCTCCAGTAGAAAGAGTTACTGGGTTAGCCCATTTCCCACTACAATAATGGAATAGCTGCCCAGATAAATGATAATAGAAGTATGCTTGGCCACTAGTTAAAGAGGCTAGGACATCAAAGACTGGAGGACAGCAGCTGGCAGAGGCTGTCTTGCTGCATCTGGATGTGAAAGGCTTGAGAGATACAGAAGCTTTTAAACTAACTCTCCCCAAATAGTGGTCTTAATCCATTCATGAGGTCAGGAGGTCAGGGTTCTCATGACTCAGTTGTCACAGGCTGGGACAATGGAACTCAGCAGTTAAATCACACTTGCTGTGCAAAGTGTGAGGAGCAGAGTTTGGATTCCCCAAACCCATATGTCCTAATTTGCTTTCTGTTGCTGTGATAAAACACCATGATCCAAAATCAACTTGGAAAGGGAAGGGTTTATTTTATCTTAATTTGTAGTCCATCAATCCAAGGAAGTCAGGGAAGTCGAGGCAAGTATTGAAGTAAAGACCACACAGAAACAATGTTTACTGGGCTTTCACAGTGGCTGGAACTGCCCACATCAATGATTATATAAGCAAATGGCCCACGGGTATACCTAAAGTCTAATCTAATGGAGGAAATTCCTTGAGATTTTCTTTTCCCACATGACTCTATTTTGTAGTAAATTGACAAAACAGCCAGTATGACACATAAATGCCAGGTATATGATGTGGCTGGCCTGTAATTCCAGCTTTGGAAGGCAGGGGTGAAACAGTAAAACCCCAGCATGTGCTGCCTAGTGATACTAGCCATATTGGTAAGCTCAGTGTTTAAATGAACAGACTTTGTCTCCATTAATAAGGTGGAAGAGAAGTCAAGGATGATTCTCAACATAACCTTGGGCCTCCACATCATACACATATTTGTGGCCTCACGCACACACAGTTGCACACATATGCACATACATATACATAGTAAGTGGGAAAAGGAAAAGTCCCACCTCTTAACACTATGCCGTTGGGGATTAAGCTTCTCATAGAAGAATTCAAATTCAAATACTCAAAGTATTACAGGTGTGTAAACATCACATGCTCTTAAAGGCTCACACCAGTGGCTTCTATGTATCTATTGCATATTGATGGACTAGTATAGACTCAAGATTCTCAAGAAATCTGTTGTTTTCACGAAGACCTACCTCAAAAGAATCACTTTCAGGAACTGAAGATGGAGCATAGTTGTAAGCATACTTATGTACCCTGATGTTGACCCCTAGCACAGCATAAAACATGCATGGCAATATCCTTGGGATAGTGGAGACGGGGATCAGAAGTGAAAGGGCATCCTTGCCTACATAGAGAGTTTAAGGCCATCCTGTGGTACAAGAGTACTTGTCCCAGAAAAAAAGGGAGAGAGAGAGAGAGAAAGAGGGAAAGGGAGAGGGAGAGGGAAAGAGAGAGAGGGAGACGGAGAGAGGGGGATAGATTCCTTCAGTCATCTTAATCCTAAACATGTATGGAAATAAGTTAAAAGGTACCATTTATAAGTAAGGTTAACAAACTAACTCAGAGTCTCAATCAAAGTGAGACAGTGAGTGCTGGCAGAATTCTTTGGAAATGTGAGCTATAATTACAGTCATCTAGTGTTGTGTGATTTGCCATTCCCTTTCACACCCGTGTTTGAGTTGCTGTGAGACTTGTGGGGGGACCACTCAGTAAATGAAGCAGTTGGCACACATATCTATCTAGCCACCCCCTTTAGTGCCTCTAAGTGGATCTCACTTCTCTTTGGTGGTATTGGTGGATGGAAACTCATCTATCATATCTTGCACAAGGAAACCTTTGCTGCTAAAAACTGTACATTTACAAAATGATAGAGACATATGTGGCCACGAGTGCATTGCGATCTTAAGCTTGTTAATAGAATGGGGAAATGACAATATGTCAAAATTCTGATTTAGTTTGATGTTCAAATAACAATTTCTGCCATAATCTTCTAAGAAGTTTTAATTTATGTATTCATTTGGGGGGAAGGCAACGCAAAAGCACTCATGCCAGTCCACACATTATATAGTACAAGCGTTGAGGTCAGAGGGCAAGTTTGGGGTGTTGGTTCTTCTTGTCTTCCATTTTACTAAGATGGGGTCTTTTTTGTTGTTGCTTCTGCTGCTTTGTTATACTCCAGACTAGCTGGCCCATAAACTTCAGGCCAATTTTCTTATCTCTACTTTTGATTTTTCCATAGAAGTATTGAGATTACAGATGCGAGTTCTGCTCTTTACATGGGTTTTAGGGTTTGGACTTGGGTTTTTAAGCTGATGTGGCAGGCACTTTTACCTGCTGAGACATCTCCCTCTCCCCTCACAAAGAATTAAAAGTCCTTATCACAATATATAGTTACTTCAGACCTCTAAAAATTTCTTTAGTAGAGTTCAAGCATCTCTCAGATTTGTCTCATCACATTTTCTATGCAGTTGTTTACTTATGTTGGTATCAAGATAGTGTAGGTGCAGAGACAGAAAAGGAATGCTTAGAATAAGAATGGTAATCTGGAGGCATGCACACTTTCCATTCTCTCCTAAGACATGGCAATGGTTAGACTCTTAAAAGCGTAGGTCACACAAAGCCCCACAATCTTCAACACAACGCCCTAAAGAAACACTGGATTTATCAATTTTGACAAATACGTTGAAAAATCTATCATCTGTCTTTTTGGCCTTTAATAAGGAAAAATATCAAAGAGGTACCTGATCTGGCTGTACCACAGTGGCGGAGTGTCAAACAGGGGCAAAAGGAAGAGGCCAAAGCACAGTGACCAGTTGGACAGTCCTTAAGCACACAACCTAACAGCAAGCACTGTGTGTAGGAATGATCAATGATCTGGTTGGAATGCAGTTCTGACTCATATCTTGGGAAGGGCTCAGAATGCTACATTTCTCAGGGTGGTTTGAAAGAGAATGTCTCCATAGTCTCAGGCATAAGTACATATGACCCAGACTGTGGTGTTGTTTGGGAAGGTTTCGGAGGTGTGGCCTTGCTGAAAGAAGTATGTCACTGGGGCCCGCTTTGAAAGCTTAAGGTTTTGGCCTCTCCTTGCAGTTTGCATTCACTGCTTTTAGCTTGTGGTTTGAGACTCAAGCTATCAATTTTCTCCTCCAGCCACCATGCCTGTTGTCACACTACCCTGCCATGACCAACCTTTATCTCTCTGGATGAGCACAAATAAACTGTATCTTCTATACATTATTACCTTGATCATGGTGTTTCATCACAGCAAGAGAAAAATAGCTAATCAAGGTGTTAACTGAAGTTGGTAGTCCAGGACCATCTTTTGAGCAGTGAGGAAGGTGTTAGTTAATGAGACACTCATGCCTCAGGCTTAGAACTCTTTGTTCTTTCTGTTATTGTAGAGGAGGGAGAACAAAGTAGAAGTCAGAATATCCAAATTTAATATTGAGTATGCCATTTATTTTTTGACCCCAGCCTTTGAGACCAATTTATTTTATCTGTAAAGGGAAAGAAACAAATTCTACGTACCTCATGCAGTGCTCATAAAGATCAAATAGATACCATGTTCATGGTATTAGTAAGGGCTCAATAAATGATAATTAACTCTGAACTAGCCATAACCAACAGTATTGGGAAAATCCACAAGCTATGGCTACAAATCTACTTGATATCCAGAAGAACAATTTTAGTCAGCTTTCCAGATGGAAGTTGACATGATGCTAAACATGTAAATATTTGGAATGCATTAAAAACACATTCAACAAGTAACTCTCCCTTTCAGATGGGCCTTTGACTTAAAGAAATAGAAGAGCAAGGGGATCTTATGCAAAAGGATGCTATCTATCTAACTTCGCTGGTTCCTTTGTATACTTTGGAGCAGTTTACAGACAGGTTGGAGAACGCTAATGCATGAAACATGGATAACGTCAGTTTTCAGAAAGCCTTTGATATTGTTCCATATAAGAGGCTGCTTAAACCAAAGATAGCAGGGATTCTTGATGAAACCTTGGGAAAAAAAGAGATTGGCTGAAGAACAAAACAAAAAGTTGAGAATGAAACAGAATGGAAAATAAAAAATGGGGTTATTTTCAAAGATCAAGGGTAGAAATATAGATGCTGCAATTGTGATTAAGATACAGGTTGATACACTGGATGGAAAACAGAAGTCGTGATGGAATCATGGCTCAATTGTGCATGAGCATCAAGTTGGGTAGTAACATGCCATTTATATGAAAACATCTTTATGTTATAAGAACTAAGTATTGACATGATTAGAAGAATGTTAAGAACACTTAAAATGATATGAAATCACTTACTATTAAAACTATCCAGCTCCAGGCTAGATGAAATTTTGTATTTAAATTAATTAGTCACTAAAACCCCAGGGTACTAAAAGTATATGTTGTTATAAATTAGTAGTCCTTAATGGAAAGGTGGATTTTGCATGGAAAATTTAGCAATATCTGGAGAGGTTTTTTTTTTGTTTTTCTTTTTTGAAAGGAGGTTGTCATATTCTTGAAGGAGACATTTCACGAGTGGAGATGAAGGGTACTGAGAAACATCCTGAAATATGGGTTACAGGAAAGGTACTTCAAAGGGAGCAGTCTGAGCCCAGAAGTAATAAATACCAAAGCTGAGAACCCTGATCTAAGTCATTGATATATACACAGGAGGGAATGGTTATAAGGTAAAAATCTTCTAGACAACCATCTGGGAAAGAAAAGTGTCATTTGTGGTTGCAAGTATTACTTATCACCAAACCACAATAGGGTGCTTGAAACTAAAGTGAGGGGCAAGGACATAAGAGAACAGGAGATACAATGAAAAGTAAATTACAAGAGACAACGATGACTCTTTCAACTTTGTTGGAACCCCAGTTTCTCTCTTGCCTCCACACTCTTCCTTGTGGATCTTCTGCTCAACTCACTTTAAATAGACCAGTCTGGAGTTTGCTACAACAGAATCCATAAAAAAAAGAAAGAAAGATAAAAGGAGTTCCAATCTGGTCCCCAGATGCTTGACTCTGCACATGCTGGCCAGTCTCTTAGAGAAAAAAGTGGATTTAAGTAGAGAATGAGGAAGGTAATTGGGGAAAGTTTTTAATCCTCTCTCTCTCTCTCTCTCTCTCTCTCTCTCTATATATATATATATATATATATATATATATATATGCTTATTTTCTATTACTTTCTTACATATAACTTATAAAGGAAAGCAATTCTTTTAACTGGGTTTTCCTATAGGTATACTAAATGTCAACTCTATCCAGCCTTCAATGACTGATTTCTAGGAAAGGCGAAATGGGGTGGGCATATCAGAACTCAGGCATCACTGTTAACCCTATCTTTGGACATTTCCCAGTTACTGATTCTTTCCTCCAACGTTTTGTCTCCTATTGTGACATGAATATTTTACGCAAGGATCCTCCTTAAGCAGGTTATTCTTCTAACTGCACTGATTAATTAACCTTACATGGACCTGAACAAAACAGAGCCTGGGAGCTGTAAAGAAGCCAGAGAAAGGAATTCTCACTGAGATTAGACAGCAGAAAGCGTGTCTGGTTTCCCATGTTCCTTAGAAGTCATTCTTAATTGTAGAAAGGCAGTGCCCTAAGTCATTCAACATTCCACTCTATACTTTGGGTGCGCAAGACTATTTATTATCAAATCAAATAAAATGTTATTTTAAAATATTTTACATATATTTATTTGTGTACATATGCATGCTGGTGCATGAACCATGGCATGTGTGTGGAGATCATAGTGTAACTTTTGGGAATCAGTTCTCCTTATCATGTAGGTTCTGAGGATCACACAAAGGTCATCAGACTTGGTGACAAGAGAGATTACTTGATGATCCACCTTACTAGCACCATTTTGGGGCTTTTTTTCCCCTGAGACATCATCTCATACAGTCCAAGTTAGCTTCAAACCCATTGTGTAGCAAAGGATAACCTTGAGTACTATGGAGAACCAAACCCAGGGCTTTGTGCATGCTATGTAAGTACTCTACCACAGAGTTAGATCCCTAACCTCAATTTAACTTTAAAATGAAAAGAATATATTTTTAAAGTAACATGTGTGGCAGTTTGAATGAGAAATAATCCTCATATATTCATGTATTTGAACACGTGGTCCCCAGTCATTGGAGGTTATGTCACATGTTTGTGAAACCTTTAAGAGGTGGAGTTTTGGTTGTGAGCCCACACAATGGAATACTACTCAGCTATTAAAAACAATGACTTCATGAAATTCGCAGACAAATGAATGGAACTTGAAAATATCATCCTGAGCAAGGTAACGCAGTCACAAAAGAATGAACATGGTATGTACTCACTGTTAAGTGGTTATTAGTCCAAAAGTTTGAAATACTCACAAGTTACTTCACAGCAACCGTAGGGCTAAGTGTGAGGTCCCAGATGGAGGAGTTGGAGAAGGGACTGAAGGCGCTGAGGGAGTTTGCATCCCCAGGGAGGTAGCAACAACTCAAATGGAGTTTTTGCACTCACTCCATTTTAGGTAACTGCAATAACATAGTATGTGTTATACTTTCTCACACATTCTGAATATTCATCAATTCAAAGCACTCAAGTTACAGGAGTTCTTTGATACAAACAGTATAGTACACCATTATGAGTTCAACTTTTACAGATCTCGCATATAATTAAGGTCATATGCTTTTTGATTTTTTCTGCTTGGCTTATTTCATTTAGCATTGATTCCTCCAAGGTTAGTTATGCTGTTCCTTATGACAGGAATTTCTGCTTTATTTTTAGTTTTAGGACTGGATAGTATGTGTATATGTATTTATGTATATATTGCATTTATTCATTTATTACATTTTATTTATCTACTCATGAGTGGGTGGCACTTTGTTTGGGTGTGTAAGTGAATGTAGCTAGTGTTTTCGTGAATGTGGGAGTGCAGTTGTTTCTTTACCACACTGATGTCAAGACCTTTGGCTACATAGTCCATAGTGGGGTTGATGGATCTTTTTTCTTTTTCTTTTTCTGAAGTAGCTGTACTGTTTGAAATTACTGTTCTAGTGATTTACATTTCTTCCAAGAGATTACAAAGGTTTCCTTTTATCCAGTTGATCAACACTTATCTTTCATCTTTAATAATAGCCATCCAAACTGAAGTGACACCTCACTATGTTCTTAATTTCTCATATGGTTAGCCATACTGAGCATTTTGTTCGTATACTCGCTGACCAGTCATTTGTCTTCTTTTAAACAAACTCTTGCCAGGCATGGTGGCACTCACCTTTAATTCTAATACCCAGAGGAGGTAGAGGTAGGTGGATCTCTGTGTCTTGGATAGCCTGCTCTATGCAGTAAGTTCCAGGATAGCCAGGGTTACATAGGGAAACCCTATCTCAACCTCATTTTTCGCCACCCCCTAAAAAGAAATATCTGTTCAGATCTTATACCCATGCACTAATCATAGTGTCTCCTTGATATTAGTTCCCTATGTATTTTGCATATGAGCTTTTATATCAGATAAATTATTTCTAAAGGTTTTGCTTTTTAGATTGTATTTTCATGCTGTGGATTTCTTTTTCATTTGGTATGCAACGGAACCCTAGTTTGCTGTAAAATGTACTTTTTTATTTGTTTTTCAAGATGCAGATGTATAGCATGTTCCTCAGATTTGCAACAGTCCCTCCTAACTGAAACATTTGCTGAAGAAAGGAGGATAAGGCAGGGGAGCCTGAGGTGCTAAACAGAAAGCATACAAAAGGTCACATATCCGGGAAGAACAACAGTTTACAAGAATCTTGAAGGCTCCTATCTACATTATCAACTGGAGTATTCTAGGGCTGTAGACAATGACTAGAGAGATTTGGGACAGTGGAGCTGCCTGTAAGATGCTGAATAAAAAGCCTCCTTGGGTTGCAGTTTTGTGGAGTCCTCACCCATGTTGGGGTGGGCTTTGCGCAGTGATGCAGCTGCTTTTGAGTTATCCCTGTTCCTTGTACGTAACCTCTCATCCACATTCCTGTTAGAAACCACAATAAAAAATCCCATTGGTTCACCAAATGAGACATTAATACAATTATTATTGTGGTCTCTTCTGAGTCTGCTGTGAGTAGATGTGTGTGTGTTGCATCTCCCCAGGAAAAGTATATCACACAACAGATACATATGTTTTCAAGAACACACACACACACCATCTGACATATCTTAAGATCTGGCTTTGATGAGTAATTTCTTTTTTTTTTCTATTTTATTTCCAACTTCTTATGGTTTATGTTAACCTAAATGTCCACATTCGCTATATTAAGCCCTCTTATTCGTTACCTGATGGATCCTAGTTCATCATGGAAAAAAAAATCATACTATAGTTTGCAAGTTGGAAAGACTAAGAAGACTATGATGAATTAGTGCCACCACTTATCCTTAGCAGATGCCTTGGCGACAAGGATTGACCAAAGCATCTCTGTAGAAAATTTGGAGGCCATCTTGTAATATCGAACAGACTGTAAATGGATTACTAAGAAAATATCCAGTAGGCCACATATCAAGACCAAGAGGAATCCCATAGTAGCCCATTACCTGACAGTCTGAAGCTAGCTGTTCTCTTCACATTGCCTACAAGGCTGACTGACTAAGACTTCCTTGATTATGGAGAGTTGGAATATTTTAAATCCTGAGCCAAAGTTTTTTTTTTTTTTATCACGAGACAGGGTTTCTCTGTGTATCCCTGGCTGTCCTTGTACTCACTCTGTAGACCAGGCTGGCCTCGAACTCAGAAATCCTCCTGTCTCTGCCTCCCAAGTGCTGGGATTAAAGGCGTGTACCACCACTGCCCAGCTGAGCCTAAGTATCTTAAGCTATTTGTCCCAACAAACAGTTGCCTTGGCCAGAGACTTTTCACTGTAAATGGAAAGTAATATCTTCAATAAGATGTGGAAAGCAACACTCCTTTTTTGGTATATCAAAGAGTGTTAACAGGCCACAGTCCAGGCAGCCTTCAGGCCACAGTAGCCTGCTGCTCTAGCCAGAGGTCTCAGCTGCCTCTGAATTACTCATCCAGCTGCCACTGCCACAAGCATTGGGGGAAACAATGGCCACAAGAAATATAGCACATAATGCACAGAACAGTATATGAGTGCCTAGTGACTTGCCAATACAAAGCATTTGCCAAGTGTATTACTTGCTTTTCTGTTGCTATAATAAAATGCCACGTTAAAAAACAACTTAGAAGAGAAAGGGGTTAATTTTGGCTTACAGTTCCAAAGGGACAGAATCAAACCTGGCAGAGAAGCCACAACAGCAGGAGTGTGAAGCCAGCATAACAGTCAGGAAGCAGAAAGATCAGATTTCCTCTGCTTATGGGGAAAAGGTGGGTACAGGAAGGTGAACAGGGGTAGATAGAGTTATGAGCTTTTCAAAGCCTGTCCCCAGTGACACACTTCTTCAGCAAGGTTCCCTTCCTAACCCTTCCTAAAGTTTCGATAACTTTCCCAGACCCTGCCCCTGATTGGAGGCCACCTGTTCAAACACCTGAACTTATAGGGGACACTTCTCTTTCAAACTACCACAGAAAGAAACAACGAAAGAATTCATTGAGATAAAAGCAAGTTTCCAGGAAGGAAGCATTGAACTGAAGTCCCTGGCTTTATAAAAGGGCCTCACCTTTGTTAAAGATTCTACAAGGCTGGCTGATTATAGAGAGCTGGAATATTCCATGTCTTGAGCCAAATTATTTTGGGTTATCTTTCCCCCCTCAACAGCCATTCATTGTCTATCTCTCTGTTTGACATAACAACCTTGACTATCAGGTGAAGTCCTTCTGCAGGTACTAACAAACTACCAGCTTCCACCAACCCAAAGGCTAAAGTGCCATGAGCTAGCATCTGAAACCTTGAGCAAGATTTCCCCAGATTTGTTACCCTGGTACCTGATATTCCTACCAATGAATTTTTAAAGTATTTGTTCTATGTCTTTCTTACTATGAAACTTGGGAAATTGTGACTGTATTGGGACATACTACTTGATGTGGTCTAAATCCATGTTCCTAGGGTATGGTCACTTGTATTTGGCTCCAGAATATACTATCTTATTCCCTAAAGAAAATATATCAATCATGGTGATGTACACTTGTAATCTCAGGATTGGGAATGAAGAGATAGCAGGATCCCTAGGACTCCCTGGATAACCAATCTAGCCGAATCAGGGACTTATGAAAGACTCAGTTTCAAAACAGATAGATGGCATCCCTGAAGACTGCACCTGAGTTTGTCCTCTGGTCTCCACACACACATATGCACACATGTACTTGAACACACAGGCATGCACAGACACATACATGGACATGTATGGACCTGTGAGAATGGAGTAAGTAAATGAGGCAGACTAAAGTCTCATGCTATAGCTAATTTGTTTTCACAGCACCAAGCGGTTTATATTCTGAGGATTAGGAGGGGTGGTCCCAGGAGTAAAGTGTACAATCACAAGGACAAGCTACATGTTGCAAACAGCCAAAACATGTTTTATTCCATAGAGGCCTATAAACAAATAACAGTATCCACTTGTAATGAATAATCCGGTTAAGAGCACTGACTGCTCTCCCAGAGGACCTGGGTTCAATTCCCAGCAACCACAAGGTGGCTCACAAAGTAAACTCACTCTTATCTGCTACACCTGGGAGGGGCGTGAAAGCAAAATCCAAGAACAATTCTGTGTTTTTGAAGAAGCAGAGATCTCAAGACTCTTGCCTTGATTTCTTGGAGTTTTCTCACAAGCACTCAGAAATCTCCTCACATGACTTCACTCTTAGACTGTGTTCCAACCATAGAGAAAAAGCCATTTGCAAATAAAAAGAAGTGGAAGTTACTGGTGGGTCTCTCTTGGTCTCTGCTGGTTGTTGACCTGGGGAGCAGAGACTATAGTTTCCAGGACTTAACCTTAAAAGAGATGACATTCAAAGGAAGTCAGAGCAGGAAGTAGTCTGAGGCTACTAAAGCCACTGACTGTTGCTTTGAATGTTCAATAATGACCCAAGGGCAATTTTGGTCTTCCTTTGACACAAACTCATGTCTTTATTATTGGCTAATATTATACTACTAGCATGAATTTATGTTTTCTGGTTAATATTTTAGAAAAGTCTCATTTATTCCTTTTTCAAAAAGGAATGATAATTTGTAAAACTCTCTCTCTCTCTCTCTCTCTCTCTCTCTCTCTCTGTGTTTACATCAGAGGACAAATTGGGTTGTTGGTCCTTGCCTTCTACATCATTTAAAGGGGGACTTTGTTTTTGCTGCTACATATGTCAGACTAGCTAGGTGGTGAGTTACTGTAGATTCTCTCTCTCTCTCTCTCTCTCTCTCTCTCTCTCTCTCTCTCTCTCTCTC
>JADRCH010007686.1:5116923-5168492 GCA_019843965.1 Rhynchomys soricoides
CTCTCTCTCTCTCTCTCTCTCTCTCTCTCTCTCTCTCTCTCTCTCTCCTATGTCACTACAGGAGTGCTGGGATTTCAAATGCATGCTACCGTGTCTGACTTTCACGTAGGTTTTGGGATCTGAACTCAGGTCCTCATGCTCGCATGGCAAGCAACCTCCAAATGAGTCATTTTCTCTTTTTATATTTTGACAAAATTGCTCATATACATTATGTATTTTGGTCATTTTCTCCCCCAATTCTATATCACATCCCACTTCCTCTACTGAGAAACCTCTTCTTGCCAACAAGTGCCCCTACAATGCAATAATCTTAATTCAAACAAGGACGTTGTGAGTAGAGAGCAGACAGGAAAGATGGGCTCCAAGTAAAAAATAACACAATCACTCAAGAATGAGAAACTACTCGATGTTCATGGAAATTTGTTATTAATCTCACCCTGTTTATTAGTAAAATAGATAATAAATTATCATATAACAGTTTATGTTTTGATTTTCCACTTCTGTTTAGCAATGTATGACTCTCTCTGTTCTATAGTTTGTTCTTCTCTTCAGAGCTCTCTCGCTTCACAATTCTCTCTCTAACTCCGTCTATTTGGTTATTTAACTCCCTTGGTAATTCCTCTGCTTGAATTAACAAATCTGATTATTTTATTATTTTTCATGCTTGCTATTATTCATGACATTTGATTTCCTTTATGCTTTGTAAATGTTGTGAGTTCATCTTTAGAAATGGCTCCAATAAAGCTCCTCTCTTCAGCCTACTCTTTGCTTTCAGGGTCACTTGTCATGGATCTATAGGGTTCAACTTTCATCAACCAGATGATTGGTTATACTCACATCTCCACATTAATTTTCTGAGAGGCAATGAGAAGCTGCCCAGTTCACAGAGCAGTACACTTCTATCACAATCTTCCAGAAGGATGACAATAAAGAAGGCAGTTCATTTAGGTTAGACTGGGGTCTACAATCCATGATTTGCTGGCTACTTCCCGTCTCTTGTCTGCCTTTCAAGGCCTATAAACTAAGAAGGCTTTTTTACATTTTAAATGTTTTCCATTTTCCATTATGTGATTATGATTGTTTGTGAGAGTGGGTATGTGCATGTGAGTGCAGTGTCTGAGGAGATAGGAAGCTGTCGTTGAATAGGAGGATGTAAACTTCCCTATGTGGGTGCTGGTAACTGAACTCTGGTCCTCTGCAAGAATAGTACTCTCTCTCTCTTAACTAGCTTTCTCTTTAGTCCCTGAGCTTTTATGTTTTCAAGTGGTTGAAACAAATATGAACATTCGGTGACATGTAAAAATGACATGAAATAAAAATTTCAGTATCTATAAACAAAGATTTCCAAAAAATAAAAAATAAAACAAAATAAAGATTTCCTGGAGAACACCATGTCTTGTTACATACATATAACTCTAATCTTCCAGAAGCAGTGCTTCGTAATTCAACAGAGACCATATGGCTTACCGATTTTGCTAGATCATTTAATTACACTCATTCCTGGTTTGAAAATGAGAGCATGCTCCTTAGATGTCTGTTAACGTTCTCTGCTGGTATAAGAAGTAATAAAGTGAAAGAACAAATGGAACGCTGTGAGTATTGTCAAACCTTTGAAATATCACAAGGACTTAAAAAAAACCCCTCTGTCCACCCAGAAAAATATGCCGTTCCCCAGCATGGCCACCAGATGGAGACTCCAGTGTCGGTTCAATGGTATCAGCATTTTACTTAGGGAAACACTTTGTGTGTAATTAAAAAAACCTCTCAGCAATATGCACTTTGAGATGAGCTAGATAATGCCAAACTCAGAAGAGCCTTAGTGGGAAAACGGGACAAGGCTTAAAGTTTATCTTTTGCGGAAGTGAAACCTTCCCTGAAGTAAGCATCTATGCTTACTGTCAAAATATAACATACAAAGAATATACTTCCTAAGAGGGCAGATACCAGACTATAATGTTAGAGAACTGTCTTTTAAAAATCTCCTTGAGAGTTAGTTTTTAAATGAAATTAATTTTTTATTTTGTTTTTACATTTTATGGGAGGGCTGTCTGTGTATAACTCAACATCTAATGTGGGGGTCAGAGAATGATTTGGGAGGTGGCAGAGGTTGGTTTATTCCTTCCAATATGTGGGTCTACAGGATCAAACTAAGGTCTTCAGGCTTGGCAGCAAGTGCCTTTATCCACTGAGCCATCTCTTTGGCCCATGACTTCATCATATAAAAGCAACACTCTATTTGGCTCTGTTGTAGGTGCCGTAGTTTCAATATGAGATGAGCATGTTCATCAAAGGATCACGTGCTAGGAGCTTGGTGGGCAGGGTGCCACCCTCACTGGGGTCGGATGCAGTTATTTCAGAACTGAGTTTCTTCCCATGAGAATGGGTTAGTATACAGCTGGTTCAGTTATCTCACTTCCTGTCTAATTCACCTCTCAATCTCCACTTCTTAGGTATGTTTCCACCGTCATGATGCCATCTGCATGAGGTTCTCACAGGAGTCAAGACATGTCCTTGTAACACTTTAGAGCAGTGGTTTTCAACCTCCCTAAAGCTGTGACCATTTAATGCAGTTCCTCATGTTCTGGTGGCTCTCAGCAACTACACAACTGTTAAGAATCATAATGTAAAAATCAGATATGCAACTCCCAAAGGGGTTGTGACCCACAGGTTGCAACTGATATTCTATTTATTTTTATTTTATGTGCATTGGTGTTTTGTCTGTATGTATATCTGTGTGATGGTGTTAGATATCCTGAAACTGGAATTACAGACAGTTGGGAGCTGCCATGTGGGTGTGGGAAACTGAACTCAGGTCCCTTGGAAGAACAGCCAGCGCTCTTAACTGTTGAACCATCTCTCCAGCCCTTTTAAATTTTATTTATTTTTATCATAGAGAACTGCTGTTCTAGATCCTTAAGAAGTAGGCTAAATATCTTTCCTTTATGCAGTGTTCAATTGGAGGTATTTTTGTTATAGCAGCTTGAAATAACAGATGTTCTGAAGATCACAAACTTAAAAATATTGATGTCTTGTATCTGGGCCTGACTGGAAGGACGGTTGATTGATCAAATTTCCACCTCTAATCAGATCCAAGGAAATTGGGGCCTACTTCATGGGCAGCTGCTCTGATATGTGGGTAAGAGTGCAGTAAGCCTGTCTCCAATTCCAGAAAGGGTAGCCAAGGCTCCATGCAAATGGAATGACCCTCAGACAGAATTCTCTCAGTAATGCTGTGGCTAGAACATAGTTTGGGGAAGGGTTAGATGGAATGAAGGCCTCTATGATGAGATGCCAAGTATAAGAGCAATTGGAGCTGTCCTAAAGATGCTAAACTCAAGTAGAATTGGCTTAGGTTGAGTCAGGTGGGGTTAATCTAGAGCCTGAGTGTTGAAATGTATTTTAATTTTCAGGATAGCAAAGGATTTTGTAATAGGCCCATTCCTTAATTCACTGACTTCAAAATGCGTGTGTCTTCCAAAAGCTACATAACCCCTCATGGTATATGTAAGTGTAGAGGTTTCTAGATGTTCATCCTTCCAAGCACCTTCTCCATTCTTAGCATAGCATTTGTTTTCTTCTGCATTGAAGATTGAAGCCAAGACTTTATGCATGCTAGACCAGCACTCTTCCACTGAGCACTATCCCCAGCTTCTAAGAATAATATTCAAAGATGCTTCCAAAACATACCCAAGCCCGTTAAAGGCCTGGTGCAAAATGCTTTAAAATGAGTGATTATAGGACTGTAGAATTTCAATCATGATTTCATATGATGAGCTCATGTAAGTGCTTTAAAAATGGTCTTAGTGTGAATTAAACAAAGAGTAAGTTTCCTTTGATTTCTTTTTTTGAGACAGGGTCTGCTTGCTGGGCCTTGAATTCCATGTACTGGTAAAGATGACCTTGAATGTCTGCTTGTTCTGCTTCTACCTCCTGAATGTCAATACATGCCACTATGTTCAATTTATGCAGTGCAAGGGATTGAGCCCAGAACCTTGTGTATGCTAGGTAAGTACTCTATCAACTGAGCTATATGTTGAGCTCCAGAGTTCTTTTTAAAAGAAATGAAATCAATTTCAAGAGTATAAAGGAGGCCTTCTTAGAACACGAAGGTTCTAGAAGAACAGGACGAATACACTGAGAAGTGTCATAATACCCATTTATACACCAGAGAGACTGGTAGCTTCCCAGAACAAGAAAGACCAATGATGCAGTTCCTGCTGTAGGCTTAGAAGCTTCCTGGTGTATGCCCACATTCAAAGATTGAAAGATATCATTCAATGTTCATGAGTAAAGGCAGCAGCAGTAGACATACTGGCTCAAAAGAAATAAAGCAAGAGCTGTGTGAGTTAGTTGTAATGCTGGAACATGAGAGGCTGAGGCAGAAGGATCAAGAGGAGCCTAGCTTGTCTGTTCTTTGAGAGGCTTCACCCAGCAGCTGACTCAGACAGATGCAGACACTCATAGCCAAACAGTGGAAGAAGCTTGTGGACTTTTATGGAAGAATAGGAAGAAGGATTGCAGGCCCTGAAGGGGATAGGAACTCTACAGGAAGACCTACAGAGTCAACTAACCTGGAACCTTGAGGCTTTCAGAGTCTGAACGACCAACCAAAGAACATACATGGACTAGACCTAGGCCTTGCTGCACATATGTAGCAGATGTGCAACTTGGTCTTCATGTGGGTCCTGGACAACTGCAGTGGAGGGGGGGCTAATCCCAAAGGTATTGCCTGTATGTGGGATATGTTCTTCTAGCTGGGCTGCCTTGTCTGGCCTCAGGGAGAGAGGAAGCTCCTGGCCCCGCAGAGACTTGAAGGTCCAGACTGGGGGGATACCCAGGAGGTCCTCATCCACTCAGAGGAGAATAGGAGGGAGGAATGATTGTGGAAGGGTTGACCGGGAGGGGCCAGTGAGTGGGATGTAAAGTGAATAAATAAAACATAAAATGAAATTAAATTCAAATTATTTTTTCAGTTCAGCCTAGGTTATGTAGTAAGACCCTGTCTGAAACACACACACACACACACACAGAGAGAGAGAGAGAGAGAGAGAGAGAGAGAAAGAGAGAGAGAGACAGAGACAGAGACAGAGACAGACAGAGACAGAGAGAGACAGACAGAGACAGAGAGAGACAGACAGAGAGACAGAGACAACTTCAGTCATCGGGAGCCCCTTGTCTATATGGCACTGTGCTGTCCATATTCAGGGCAGGTCACCATCCCCATCAGTTTTGTGCCTCCTGTGCTAATCATTTGTACATACACATTCACAACACTAATTTAGGTATCTCTCAAATTTACAATCCAGATGAACTGTGGCAGGAAGATTAACCGTACACAGTGATGTAACAGCCTATGGTAGTTTAAATGTAATGGGCCATGATAGGCTCATATGGAATTACACAATTAAGAGCCATGGACCTTGCTCTACTATTTTCATAGCAGCCATATTTATAATAGTCAGAAGCTGGAAACAACCCAGATGTCCTTCAACAGAGGAATGGATACTGAAAATGTAGTGCTTTTACACAATGGAATACTACTCAGCTATTAAAAACAATGACTTCATGAAATTCTTAGGCAAATGGATAGAACTGGAAAATATCATCCTGAGTTATGTAACCAAATCACAAAAGAACACACATGGTATACACTCACTGATAAGTGGATATTAGCCCAAAAGCTCAGAATACCCAAGATATAATTCACAGACCACGTGAAGCTCAAGAAGAAGGAAGGCCAAAGTTGGGTACTTTGGTCCTTCTTAGAAAGGGGAACAAAATACTCAGCGGAGCAAATATGGAGACAAAGTGTGGAGCAGAGACTGGAGGAAAGTCCATCCAGAGACTATCCCACCTGGGGATACATCCCATATACAGTCGCCAAACACAGACACTATTATGGATTCCAAGAACTGCAGAAGCCTGATATAGCTGTCTCCTGAGAGGCCCTGCCAGAGCCTGACAAATCCAGAGGCAGATGCTTGCAGTCAATCTTTGGACTGAGCATGGGGTCCCCAATGGAGGAGTTAGAGAAAGGACTGAAGAAGCTGAAGGGGTTTGCAACCCCATAGGAAGAACAACTATATCAACCAGCCAGATACCCCAGAGTTCCCAGGGACTAAACCAAGCAAGGAGTACACATGGAGGGACCCATGTCTCCAACAAGGCAGAGGATGGCCTTGTTGGGCATCAATGGAAGAAGAGGACCTTGGTCTTGTGAAGGCTTGATACCCCCAGTGTAGGGGGATTCGAGGATGGGGAGGCAAGAGTGGGTGGGTAGGTGGGGGAACACCCTCATAGAAGAAGGGGGAGGAGGAATGGGATAGGGAGTTTCTAGGTAGGGGACCAGGAAAGGGGATAACATTTGAAATGTAAATAAAGAAAATATCCTATAAAAAAGAAGTATGGCCTTGTTGGAGTAGGTACAGTCTTGCTGGAGGAAGTGTGTCTCTATGGAAATGGATTTTGAGAGCTCATATGTTCAAGTTGCATCCAGTGTGGTACACAGTCTCCTTCTGCTGTCTGTGGATCAAGATGTAGAACTCTCAGCTCCTTCTCTAGCATCATGCTTACCTACATGCTGCCATGCTTCCCCCCATGATGATAATGGACTGAACCTCTGAAACTATAAGCCAACTTCAAATATTTTCCTTTATAAGAAATGTGATCATTGTCTCTCTTTACACCAATAAAACTAAGAAATTGAAGAAGACAACAGACAAGGGAAAGTCGTCCATGCTCATGGGTCATCAGTAGGATCAATGAAGTGAAAATGTTCATCTTGCCAAAAACCAATTTACAGATTCAATGTAATTCCCATCAAAATTCCAACACAAATCTTGAAAGAACAATTCTCGATTTCATATGGAAAAAAAAAAAAAACTTAAGATAACCAAAGCAATCTTGAACAACAAATGAAATTCTGGAGGTATCACCATTCCTGCCTTCAAGCTATACTACAAGATAATAGTAATAAAAACTACATGGTATTGGCAGAGGAACACGCAGGTTGATCAATGGAATCAAAATTGAGACCCAGAAATAAACCCACATACCTACAGACACTTGATTTTTGACAAAGAAGCCAAACTATATAATGGAAAAGAGAAAGCATCTGCAACAAATGGTGCTGTTCTAACTGAATATCTACATGTAGAAAAACAAAAATAGATCCATATTTATCACCCTGCACAAAACTCAAGTCCAAGTAGATCAAAGAGCTCAAGGTAAAACTAGACACACTAAATCTAATAGAAGAGAAAGAGGGGAATAGCCTTGAACAAATTGGTACAGGGGCCAACTTCCTGAAAAGAACACCAATGACTCAGGCACTAAGATCAACAATTAATAAATAGGACCTCATGAAACTGAAAAGCTCCTGTAAGTCAAAGGACACCATCAATAGGACAAAACACCAGCTTATGGACTGGAAAAAGATCTTCACTAACCCTACATCTGACAGAAAGCAAATATTCATATATATAATGTTAGACACCCACAACCCAAATAACCCAAGATTAGCCTTGTGCAAGCTGCTAAGCTCCAATCAAGAACTTCGTGGGTTGACAATATTGTGCATATATCCTTAATTGGTTTCAATTGAACAATTCATTATGGAGTATAAAGAAGTTTAATACTTGGACAAATCTTTGGCGTTGCTCCATGCATCTCTCCCTTCATCTGGTTCTTTTTTTTTTTTTTTTTCAGCTTTTTTACTATAAGAAAAATGTTCTTGTACAAAAAAAAAGACACTGCCATTTTGAGGGAATTGGGAATGAAAACAAGATCATCATTGAACGATACATTTGTCAAACGCCCTCCCTTTGCATAGATTTCATCATCAGCCACATATCCTTTGGCCAATTTTACCCAAGGATGGGAAATGAGGCCCAGGAAGCATTAGGATGTTGTTTTGTACTCTTCATATTGACATCTGACAACCTTTTCTCTTTCTAAGGGCAGCCTTAATGAAGTGTCATGTACCAGGTGGCTTTCAGTAGAAAATATTTATCATGTCACACCTTTCAAGTCCAAAAGTCTAAAGTGAAAGTGTCACTAGGGCCATTCTTTACCTAATGTCTCTAGAGGCGGACCTTTACATGCAATCCTTGGTTAGAGATGGATCATTTCAATCTAAGCTATGCTCTGCTGTCACATGCCTGTTTCCACTCATGATCTCTCTGCCCTTTTACAAATACTAATCAGAGTGAAGGAAGAGACCACCCCACGCCATTGTAACTTTAATTCTAGTTCTAGTATACTATTTCCAAATAAGTTTAGATCCTAAGGTCTGGGACTTAAAACTCACAATCTGTGATGTAGAAAGGCTAAAATTGAATCTATAGTAATTCCTTTGATTTTTCTAGACTGCTTTGAGTTCAAGGAAACTACTCATTTTGTTCGCATATAATCCATCTACTTTGTCTTCCATTATGGAGAGTCAATACCTGAAAGAACCAGAATAACCCAGCACTACACTTCCCAGCTACCCTTGATGATGGGCACACAGTGTTGCTTCTCACACATCACACATGGATAAAATGGAGCTTCGTCACTTTAGCTTGGATTTTCAAAGAAACTGATGCCTGGACAGTGAGGTAGCTCAGCCCGTCCAGACATGTCCCACCAGGCCTGATGACCTGATTCCTAGGACCCACACAATAGGAGAGAACTTCCGTGCTCAAGCTATTTTGGGCACACCCAGACTCACACAAAATACACAACACACATGTAATTTAAAATGCAACTGATGCTATTTTTTTTCTTGAGTAGAAAACTTGGGGGCTTAAGTGTGGCAAATACATGTGAAGGGAAGCTGCTTGCCTAGAGACTGTAAAATATCCCAATTGATGTGTGGTGGGCGCACTGAAGTTCTGTTCTCTATCTTTAATCGTTGAACTTAAGTGCTTTACTTGTGACAGCAGCTAACATTGCCCTCACAAAAACATTCAAATGACACAATGGATTTTCTGGTCACTATGATCATAGTGAGTTGATTGCTAAATGCGCCTTTAAATTCTAATGTGAGTTTAAGGCCATAATTGAAAGAAAGGAAAAAGAAAAACAAACCACAGAATGTAATCTCCAAAACTTTGGCAGGCCATAAGGATAAATATCATATACTGTGTTTCGTTCAAAGCAAATTGTCCTTAGGTGTTTCAAATATTTTCTTTCTTTTCCTTTTATTTTTCCCCTGAGAGGTCTGGTCGGGTCTCATATATCCCAGGCTAGGCTCCAAGGATAACTGGGAATTTCTGACCCTCCTGCTTGTACCACTCTTGGATTTTATGTAAGGTTGGTGGTCATATCCAGGGCTTCATGCTGGTTAGACAAGCATTCCAACAATTGATCAACGTATCCACCTTAGCAACATAATTTTTAAAACATATTTTTTGTTGTTTAACTATACACTGCTATTAATAACGGAGTAACACACATGGCCTTTATATCACATATAGGATAGGATTGAAGATGTGGAGGTGACAGTGTGTACTTCACAAATAATTTTATTTCTTTCATCATTTCATTATTGACTGTTCTTATCCAGTTTCTAGATGCTAATGGAAAGATGTATTAATTTTAATGAAATTCCCTGGCTCAGACATCTGACACAGCTAATTCCAGCCATTTCAGGGATGTCAAGAAGCACATGGTGAGGTTTAAGAGACCTTAGAAAACAATGTCACTTCACACTACAGAGAAGTTTTAGACTGTGGAAAGTCTTTAGAAAGGACTGTTCTTATGGTTTTTGACAGACCTACCAGGTGTAGAGATTCTACTTCTGCCCCCACAAGGCATAGTTGACAATGATAAGGAGTATGACTGACTGTCACCATGTGTAGGGCTTCTACTGACATCTACCAGACAGAGGCCAAGGATCAGCATCTCATAGTGGAAAGGTTAGTTAATGGATTCAGTCTGAATGCCAAATGTCTTCCACATGCCCATGTATTTCAATATGTTGGTCTCCAGTGAGTGGCACTATCCGGAGATACTGTGGAGCTCTTAGGAGGTGAGATCTCACTGGCAGAAGTGGATCTCTGGGGAATTGACCCTGAAGTCCCTGACTTGGTTTCACTTCCTGTCTGTGTCTGCTTGTTGTTCCACAGCATCATAACAAAGTTTGCTGTCAAGTCTGTATTGCAGCTGCAACCACCATGCTGACCCCACCAGGAATCTATCAGCTGAAATGTAACCTTCTCCCCTAAAGTGCTTCTTATCAGGTATTGGGTAGTAGAAATGAGAAAACAATTAATATATCCTCTTCTAAAGAATTTCCTAGTTCCTAGTGCATGAGAAACCATAACCCAAAGAAACATGTGAAAAGAATCTAACTTAAGGACTTTGACAAAGTTTTTTCCAGAGTCAAAACTGAAGTTTCATAGAGTAACTATGAGAATTGGAAGAATAACCAGGATTAATTTTGCCTGAAAGCTGTTGATGTGCCAGCTACTATAATAGCTACTTTCCATGGGTGGGAGTTCTTTACCTCAGTGATAATGTAGTAAGGAATGATCATTTTTCTTTTACAGAATATTAAACTGTAGGAGCTAAAGTCAACTGTCAAACCTGTATGATTCTGATTCATTGCCTTTAAATAAGCACACAGACAAGGATATTAAAAATGGAAATACTGAATGAAATGTACTCAGTGTTTCTTGGTACTGAAGTTCTCTTTTCTACCACTTAGGTTTATTGTGTACATTTTCTACATTGAGTGTGTATCATGAACTACAAAATGGGGCAAGGAGGGAAAGGAAGCAGAGAAGGGAGACAGAATCTCTTTGAGTTACCATTATTTCACAACAGATCTATAGTTAAACTGTTTATGTCTATTCATCTTGGCTTTGTTGATGGATTCTATGGTACAGATGTGGTGGTATAAATGATCCTCCATATCTGAGAAAATCTAAGCAAAACATGATTAATTAGTTCACCTGTCCAAATGTACATCGGAAAACATAACTCTTTGCTCTTTTAACTACTGTTGTATTTTCTTTTGCATTTACAAAAGACATAACTAAACATTAGCTACAAGTATGTCAAACAATCTTAGGCTAAGAGTGGGCACAAAAAGAAAAAACAGCCTTTTAAAGTGTTATAGTAAATACTTCCATTACTAACAAATCCAAATACCGATTGTTGACAGCTTTGGCATTTACCATTTCCCAAAATTCAAGTTTGAGAGAGCTCCCACCTTAGTCACCTTAGAACATTGGCTTCTGACCACAACAGAACTAAGATTAACAGTGTGGAACAATTGGACAAAACCCTCACGAGTTTTATCTTTCTACTTAGGAATGCTGACAGATACAGTAGAATCCAGGAATCTTCTTCATTTAGTTCTAATAGAAATTTTAAAGATTCCTGAAAAAAAAAATTTAGGAATGTTCTTCCCGAAGATAAAAATCATCTTTTCCAAAATGAAGCTGATGGGGTTTTAGAAATTAGCTCTAAGTTTTATATTGAGTTAGTCAATTGAATGTTCTGATTAACAATGTTAAGAGTCTAATTTCTTACTTTTTCTTTATTATTATTAAAACACCTAATCAACACCTGTTCACATGTGGTGGTAGTCTTACTATTTTTTATAAAAAAAAGCTTAAACAATATATTCTAATCACAGTTTCCCTCCCCCACCTCCTCCCAGATCCTACCAGCCTAACTCGATATTCTTTCTCTCTCTTTAGAAAACAGATAAACAAAAACAAATCAGAATTTAAATACACACATGTAACAAACACATACATGTGCACAGACACACTGCACACCTACAAAAAGGAAATCAGAAAAACACAAAAGCAGAAGCTATAATATACAAACAAGAGACCAGTACGACAAAAAAAAAAAAAAAAATTGCCCAAAGTAATGTGAGACAAGTCTGTAAAATATCATTGAGTTTGTTTTGTATTGGACATCTACTGCTCTGTGTGGGGTTTACCCTTAAGTTACATTATGGTAATTTTGACCTTCAGTTGACATGTGGAGATGTTCAGCGGCAACTTTTGCTTATCACAACTTGGAGGTATGGTTACTACTGATATCTTGGGTGGATGCCACAAACACTAGCTTTGAAGTATTCAGTAGATACACTGATCCTATTCACAAATTAGACTGGATATTTTAAGATATGTATTACTACAAATTAGCCATTGGATGTGTCCAGTCCATAAATCTAAGAATTTTACATACAATCCTTGTGATGTATGAATAATTAATAAATGTAAAAGCCAATGGCTTTCTGTAGCTTAAGTTAGTATGTATTCTAATGTAGAAATTTTTCTTGGCTCTTGAAGCTTTGGGTCTATAAATTTTACTTCAATTGTTCACTCCTTAGTAGGTATGATATAAAATGGGAATGGGGAGTACAGGGAGACTTGGAGGGAGGAGGGTTCTGGTCTTTACTGTTTATTTCTTGTTCCTGGCATCACTTGGTAGTAGTAGTTAGTACAAATTTCCAGCTTCTTCTTTTCTTCAATTTTCCAGAGCCAGCTGTACTGCAACTCTCAGAGCTATCATTACTAGCTAACCAGTGTTCCTTTCAGAGTTCTGAGTCTCAGTTCCATATGACCCTCACTCAGTTCTCTTAGGCTCTGATTACCCCAAATGCTAACCCTTATTCCCTAAGCTCTGTGGTCACTGTACCCCATCTATCTTAAGCCCAATGGACCCTTCATTTTCCTTAAGTACCTTCATACTCATTCAACTCATTTCTCATATTAAACTCTTTCTGCTCAAACATGATATGATGGTTTTCATTTTTCTAAATGGACTCAGATTGACTGTATATGCCTCTTTTTAAATTAAAAAGTATATGTATATGGATGTTTTTCCTACATGTATGTCTATACAACATATGCATGCAGTGACTTGGGATACTAGAAGAGAGCATCAGATTCTCTGGGACTGGAGCTACAGATGGTTGTGAATTACCATGTTCATGCTGGAAATAGAAGACGAATCATCTAGAAGAGCATCCAGTGCTCTTAAGCACTGAGCCACCTCTCTAACCTCAGTATAAACCATTTTATACAAGTTTATCACAGTAGTTATCTTGAGCCAAAATTATAAAGTAATATGAAAAACATAATTTAATTTTTTCCAACATAGTATTTGTATGGATTCTTTGGAGATTTCACATCATGCACCCCTATAACATTCACTTCCCAGTTTTTCCTTGTCACCCCTCCTCATTCTTGTTACTTTCTCCCCAGGGGGAAAGGATCCAACTTCAGTTATCTTAATATTCAGTGGGGTGTGGTCAAACCCTCATGAGTTGAGTTTAGTAAGAACAAAGAAAATTGAATGTTGCAGGAGATGAGCACCAAGTAACATGTAAAGATGGATCCATCTGATCTAGGAGATTTCCCATACAGGTTGTTCCTTACTTTGCAGTTTTGCCAACTTGAGAATCATGTGTTATAGAGTGTTTCTTCCTTGGTTATATTTGCCTGGGTTCTAAGTAAATGTGGTCTGGTAAGTAGTCCAGCATTAAACAAAACACCCTTGCAGTGAGCACCAAGAGACTGAAAAGCAAGGAATGACAACAAATTGAAAGACTCTTTACTGAATGAGAAATTCAGAAATAGCTGGTGTGGCCTCTGTTGGGCCACCAGATGACATATCTACATTGGTCCCCCCACCCTTCTTGCACACACTATGTGTTCAAGATGTTTTGTTGAATAATTTTGTAACAGCCTAATTTCTTTCCTTCCATGGCTGTCTTCCCAGCTCTATGTTGGAAAGAAATATATTTTTAAAGTTATGTTCAAGCTCATGGAGAAAGGTGGTAGATTAGAGGCACCCAGCATATTACTGCAGCTCTGAATCTGGAGCAGAACATCAGGAACATGGCTGCAGGATCAGGTGGGTGGTATTGGAAGGCACAGGAGTCCAACTGTAACAGTAGATAGCATCAGGTGAAGTCCAGAAATTGTTAACTTCAGATTTGTTAATCAAACAATGGAATCTGCAAAATCACAGAAATGGGGAACAATCCCACTTCATGCGGCTTTAAGCAAAAGAGAAAGGCTCACCATAGGCTTACCAGTGACACAGTCTAGAACTCTGAAAAAAACATACTTTAAGATAGAAGATGACATATTTATCACTTTGTACAAAGCTCAAGTCCAAGTGGATCAAGGACCTCCACATAAAACCAGATATACTGAGTCTAATAGAAAAGAAAGTGGGAAATAGCCTTGAACTCATTGGCACAGGGAAAAAAATTCCTGAACAGATCACCAATGGCTCAGGCTCTAAAATCAGGAATTGAAAAATGGGACTTTATGAAACTGAAAAGCTTCTGTAAGGCAAAGAACACTATCAATAAGACAAAATGGCAACCTACAGATTGGGAAAAGATCTTCACTAACCATACATATGATAAAGGGCTAATATCCAAAATATAAAAAGAACTAAAAAGGTTAGACTCTAGACAACCAAATAACCCAATTAAAAAATTAACTACAGAGCTAAACAGAGAATTCTCAACTGAGGAGTCTTGAATGGCTGAGAAGCACTTAAAGAATGTTCAACATCTTTAGTCACCAAGGAAACGCAACTCAAAAGGACCCTGAGATTCTACCTCATACCAGTCAGAATGGCTAAGATAAATAACTCAGAAAACAGAAGATGCTGGTGAGGATGTGGTTAAAGATGAACACTCCTCCATTGTTGGTGGGATTGCAAGCTGGTACCACTACTCTGGAAATTAGTCTGGCAGTTCCTCAGAAAATTGGAAACAGACCTACTTGAAGACGCAGTTATACCACTCCTGGGCACATACTCAAAAGATGTCACACCATATCACAAGGACAAGTGCTCCACTATGGTCATAGCAGTCTTATTTGTAAAATCCAAAAGCTGGAAACAACCCAGATGTCCCTCCAACAGAAGAATGGATTCAGAAAATGTGGTTCATTTACACAATCGAATACTACTCAGCTACTAAAAGCGAGGACATCATGAATTTTGCAGACAAATGGATGGAACAAGATAATATCATTCTGAGTGAGGTAACCCAGACCCAAAAGGACATACATGGTTTGTAGTCACTAATAAGTGGATATTAGCCAAAAAGTTTAGAATACCCATGAAACAACTCACAGACCATATAAAGTTTAACAGAAGGAAGGCCCAAGTGAGGATACTTCGACCCCACTTAGAAGGGGGAACAAAATAATCATGGGAGGCAGAGGGAGGGAGGGACATGGATGGGAGAAGGGAGGGAGAGGGAAAAAGGAGGGCAGGATCCGTTATGGGTGAAGACAGAAGAGAAGCCCAGAGGGCCAGGAGAATAAATAGAAATATATATGCAGCAGTGTGGGAGATGGCGGGAACCTCTAGAAAGTCCCAGACACCAGAAATGTGAGAGGCTCCAAGAACCCAATGGTGATGACCTTACCTGAAATGCCCAACTGTGAGGAGATAGAACCTGAAGAGACCACTTCCAGTAGATAGACATGGCTCCCAGTTGAGAGATGAGGCTACCCACTCATCTCAAAATTTTTAACCCAGAATTGTTCCCATCTAAAAGAAATGCAGGGACCAAAATGGAGCAGAGACTGAAGAAAAGGCCATCCAGCGACTGGCCCAACTTGGGATCCATTCCATGCACAGGCACCAAACCCCGACACTATTGCTGATGTCATGTTGTGCTCGAAGACAGCAGCCTGTCATGGTTGTCCTCTGAGAGGCCCTACCATCAGCTGACTGAAACAGATGCAGGTACTTACAGCCAACCATTGGACTGAGTTTGGGAACCCCTATGGAAGAGTTAGGGGAAGGAGTGAAGTTGCTAAATGGGATTGCAACCTCATAGGAAGAACAATAATATCAACTAACTGGGACGTCTCAGAGCTCCCAGAGACTAAGCCACTAACAAAAGAGTATTATACATGTGCTGGTCCATGGCTCCCGCTATATATGTAGCAGAGGACTGCCTTATTTGGCATCAGTGAGAGGGAATGTGCTTGGTCCTATGGAGGCTTGATATTCCAGATAAATTGGATGCTAAAGGGCTGAGGTGGGAGTGGGTAGGTGGGTGGGAGAGCACCCTCTTAGAGGCAAAAAGGAATGAAGGTGGGGTGGGAGGCATATGGATGGGGAACTGGGAAGGGGGATAACATTTGAAATGTAAATAAATAAAATAATTAATAATAAAATGGATGGAAGATCATTGATCAAGAAGATGCAAAGGAACCAAACCAAGATCATTGTATGTCCTGAAAACAAGCTGTGACTAGGATGACCTATTTCTACATGGTAGGAAGGGCAGGTCATCCTCAAGAAGGAACTGTGGCCTAATTCCTGGGAGAAAGAGAAAGTCTGTGGTAGGGGTATAGGCAAGGATAGAGCCTAGCATGGCCTAAATAAGCGGGATCCCTCAGGGCCTACAGCTCACCATAAAGTGCAGATTACTTTGGTTTGACTGTACACTTCCAGAAATCTACAGACATTTGCTGGAAATTCAACTGCTGCCGAATATTTCCTAGTCCCGTGTAGGTACGAGGATTATCCAATTGGGCAGTCCGTGGTTCTAGCTTGACAGGACAGCCTTGCAGATCAGTCCCATACTCACACATTGCTAGGCTAGCTTATGAAGAATGCTAGCAGGAATTCAAACCAGCAGTAGCTGGAGTTGCTATCTCTTTCCAGAGGAAAAGGCAGGGTGGGGCCCAGCCTCCAAACAGCCCTTTCTGGTCTGTCCTGTTTGGACTTCACAGAGAAAAGAACTCAATACCTCTGCTCTCTTTCGAAATAAACTGCAAATGGCAAGCCTGGGGCAGGGGTGGGGGAACAAAGTATTCCCATCCTCAGAAAGGAATATTTATTGACTGTTTTTTCTAATTGTTTGTCTTGCTCTGTATTTGTTTTCTTTTTATTCTTTATTGTTTCTCATAACTTTATCTCCTCTCTTTTGCATTCTCCTCTTTTCTAGATTATAAATTCTTGTCTCCATTTCTCACTCTTCCATTTAATTAATTATTTATACTATAACATTCACTCATTTTTTTTTAAATTGAAAATGCATTGTTTCGTACAGTACATTCTGATAACATTTCCCCCAATTTCCTCCAATATCCTCTCCATGATCCAACTCTATGCCTTCTTTCTCTTTCCCTTTAGAAAAAAGGCAAAAAAACCCAAACAAACCAGAATAGAACAAAACAAAACAAAAGAAAAAGTATGAAAACACACACATACACACACACACACACAGAGAGAGAGAGAGAGAGAGAGAGAGAGAGAGAGAGAGAGAGATTCATTCCATAAGTTCTATTACTGTAGAGACCCCTGACTAATACACTTGGTCATGATGTTTTATCATAGCAACAGAAAAGTAACTAATATTTATATGAACAAAAGTGCTTTTGCAAATTGAACATAATTTTTCACATAATAGATCTTTCAGAAATATTGATTAATTAGTAGATTAATTAGCTAACTAATATTTGGAAAGAACACTAATAAGGAACTTAGGAGGAAATTTCCTCTGTTGTAAACAAGGTTAAGAGAGTAACTGTATGTAACACTGTCTGCCATCATAACTGCCAGTGCCATCCTGATCACAGGTGCTAGAATTACCAGCAAGAAGCCCTTAGCAGCTCCAGCCTGTTGACATTCCCTCATAGGAGGAAAGAATGAGGAGGATCATTAGACCCTCTCCTGAGATTACAACCCTCCCTCCTGTGCCCCTCTACCAAATGGAATTAATTCTATTCCAGAAACAGATGGCTTCCAAGTTACTAGAGAGTAGGCACAGAGTGTGGCAAGGGGTACTCCATCTACATAGTAACATTCCTGTAAGTAACCTCGAACCCAGTGGTTCTCAATTTGTGGGGCACAACCCCTTTGGGGATTAAACTCTGCTCCCACAAGGGTCACATATCAGATATCCTGCCTATTAGATATTTTCATTACAATTCTTAACAGTAGCAAATCTAGAGTTATGAAGTAGCAACGAAAATAATTTTATGGTTTGGGGTCACCACAACATGAGGAATTGTATTAAAGGGTCGCAGTATTAGGAAGGCTGAAAACCACTGCTTTAACCTCTACTACAGTAACTAAAGCTAATAAATTCATCAGTTCACCAAGATAGACACAACTGGAATCATTCCTCTTCCCAGCTATGGGAGCTCTCTGCTGTGAGTAGATGCCTATTCACATCTTCCCTGGAAAACTATAATATATGGTGTGACTCAAAAATGCTGTTTCTGAATAATTAACAATTAAAACTCAATACAAAATATGATGATGGTCACCCCCTCTGCAGTGAATAAATTTTATTCACAGGGAAAGTTTGTACAAGAAAAATGAAAAGGAATTGTCTTGTAAATGATATTATCCTGTGTACTGGGAAAGGGAATGGACTAATTTTCAAAGAACACACAGAAAATCATTTCCCAAAAAACAACTTCTAGATCACAAATGAAATAGAAGTGTTAGTAATTACATTTAAAAGGTATGCTGAAGAGATAATTCCCTGTTAAGGGTGCTGGTGCTCCCACCCCATGGCATCTGATTTCTCCAGAGGATCTGTTGCCTTCTTCTGGCCTCTATAGTCACCTATTTATATGTGCATGCTCACACACATACAGAAAAAGAAGCCATGACTTATTTTTAAATGAGATTATTTTAGAGACTAAGCGATAGCATCATACATAAAAGTCATAAATGCTGTCTTTGAGCCTTGACTCTTTCCAATGTATGCTACATGAGCCCCATTCAGGTGGAATGTAGTAGGCTCACCTGCAATCATCTCCCTGACTGACTCATTGGAAATGGAGGTTATTACAGATTATACTCTCAAAACCCAGTTTTAGCTTGGAAAAAAAATAAATGATAGTTGCCTAACAAATATTTAAACTGGTTGTTGCTCTTGGCACCTCATCCAATGTAAATTGTTCCTCACATTTTTCATGCCTGCACAGTGAGATATAATTTCTCAGTGTGCAGGTGGTATTAAGGCAGTAATGTTTAAAAACTTTGTAGAAAAGAAGTATCTGCTTACATACAACCTCTTGGCTCATTTTTCAAAGGTTAATGTTTGTATCACAACTTTGCTATAGTCTATGGGTTAGTATAAACTACTCCCTTCCTTTTGAAAAATGTGGACCTTCAAATCTAGGATTAATCAGATTTATTTGAAGAAGAATCCAAGTTTTTGTTTGTCAATCAATGGTGAAAGTAAAAAATTAACTTCTTACCTATGTGTTAAACTTTATTATGATGCTTAAATTACCAGGTTACTGTGGACTATGAAAACATGTTGCTTCTGTTTCCAAAACAGTCACACAAATTCTGTATGACTGTGAATAAAACTTTTAAAAGTAAATTTTCTATCACAAAAATAGGTTTTTTTGTTAGTTTACTATTCAACACACAATTGCAGAATAAGATTGACAACAAACTTTAACTTTTAATATACTTTTATAAGAAATAAATCTTCATTTAGTATATTAACAAAATAATTTCTTGTGCATATATTCATTACTACTATGGAGTTTGGTGCAAAATCACTCTTCTATATATTTTCTATAATTATTTAAGATCCTATAAAAACTGTCTTTGTCCCATTCATTCTTCATGTAGTAATAATTCGACCCACATGAATATGTGAGTTGTGTGGTCTTTATTAATATTTATGAATTTATTTAGCTGCATTTTCATATTTAAACATCAGATGGTGCAGAAGACTTATTACATAAGGCAAGTTCAAATGCAGTTCATACCCATCCCCTAGATTCCAATGTGAGGTATTTAGGGTATATTATTAAATGAAAACTGTGAAGAACGTAAGAGTATACATAGAATGCTATCTTCTGGGGGGGGCGTGGCAAAGATGGAAAACAAGCAGTTTGCATCTCTTTTGTTATTATAATGTCTATTATTGAAAATTTCTTGCATGCATACGATGACATATGATCATATATACCTCATATCCTCCCATCATTTTTCAATCCCAACTTTATGTGCTTTTTTACACAACCCAACAGGTCCATGGTGCCTACATGTACATGGGTGTGGGACTATCCACTGCAGCATGGGAAAGCTAGCACTGAGAACACCCTCCCTCCCCTAGCTACTATCAAGTCACAAAGAGCTATTGTCAGTTGATAGTAGGTAGGGGAGGGAGAATCATTCTCTTTCTGTTCTACCTGAAATGAGATAATCTTTATCAACACTCTCCACCCACATCAAGTCTCTGGGCACATCTTGGAACAAGAGACAGACAGACAGACAGACAGACAGACAGAGGGGAGAGAGAAAGAAAAAAAGGAAGGAAGGGAAAAGAAAAGAAAGGAAAAGAAAAGAAAAGAAAAGAGGAAGCTGGAGGATGGGGAAGCGTGCTGTGAAATGCTGTATTCAGGACATAGTGCAGCTATTGCACTCATGAACTCACAGTCCAAATGTTTCAATCGGAAAGCTAGACATATTACACTTAGCATTATTATCAAGAGGTATGTGCTTATTCTAGTTATTTTGTCAGGTCCCCCTTCCCCTTGGTAGTTTTAAGTATACTTTGGTTTCTGTTTTTCCTTTCTGCTTCATTCTTCTTAGAGGTTTGCTGGTTTACTGGCTTAAAAATATTGGGTTCATACTTAATTCTCATTTTTTCCTCTATTCTTCTTGGAAGATTTATTTATTTATTATTTTTGTTCTTTATATTTATTTATTTTTTTAAATAATAAAATTTAATTGTTAGAGAATTTTAGAGAAATGTTCCATATAACAGTACAAATCAATACAGTACTTCCAATGAACAGTTTACCAACAAGAACCAAAGTATAAATTGTGCATAAAATTTTATCTTGTAAACTTATTTCTAGGAATTTATGTTGACAAAATTATGTATGTACTGTGTGATATCTATCACAATATTATATACAATGGTAAATTATAAGAAACATGTCAAAATTAAATACAGAATTGATAAATTATGAAATTACTTGTAGACATTTCTATAATAATTAACATGCTATTTTTTGGTTAAAACTTTAGAAGCCAATATTATCATCATCTTATACTTTCATATTATCAATATGATTAAAATAAATTAAATCACTTTGTAAAAACATTATGCAATTGGAAATTATTTCTGACAGATCAACTCTTACAGTTTTATAGGCCATTCATTTTTTCTCCTTTGAAATGACAAAGGAAAGTTGACTTCACTTAAAATAGCATACAACCTAATCTTATAAATCACAGGTTTAATGTTACTTGTTTTCAGTAGGCTTTGAAAACGTTACTATTGTCACACTCAACTAGAAATAAGTTGACAACTTCTGAAGAAATTTAGAGAAAATAAATACTAGTCTTCTAAAATATACAGGACTCACCTCCCTAATGTAAACATAAAATTCAGATACCTCCAATGTTCTCCTTTGAAGCTATGTTAGCTTCACTCTGAGCAAAGAGCAACATTCCTTTCATTTCCCAAGGCCATTACACTGAGACTCATCAGATACCTGTAACACTTGCTGAAGTTACCCCTTAAATATTTCTATTTGACCAGTATGAAGTATCCTTTCTTATCTTTTTTGATAACTTTTGGTTGAAAGTTGATTTTATTCAAATGGCTACTCCAGCTTGTTTCTTGGGACCATTTGCTTGAAAAATTGTTTTCCAACCTTTTACTCTGAGGTAGTGTTTGTCTTTGTCACTGAGGTTCGTTTCCTGTGTGCAGCAAAATGCTGGGTCCTGTTTACTTATCCAGTCTGTTAGTCTATTGCTTTTTATTGGGGAATTGAGACCATTGATGATAAGAGCTATTAAGGAAAAGTGATTGTTACTTCTTGTTATTTTTGTTGTTAGAGGTGGAATTATGTTTGTGTGGCTATCTTCTTTTGGGTTTGTTGAAAGATTACTTTCTTGCTTTTTCTAGGGTGTAGTTTCCCTCCTTATGTTGGTGTTTTCCATCTATTATCCTTTGTAGAGCTGGATCTGTGGAAAGATATTGTGTAAATTTGGTTTTGTCATAGAATATCTTGGCTTTTCCATCTATGGTAATTGAGAGTTTTGCTGGGTGTAGCAGCCTGGGCTGGAATTTGTGTTCTCTTAGGGTCTGTATGAGATCTGCCCAGGATCTTCTAGCTTTCATAGTCTCTGGTGAGAAGTCTGGTGTAATTCTGATAGGTCTGCCTTTATATGTTCCTTGACATTGTTCCCGTACTGCTTTTAATATCCTTTCTTTGTTTAGTGCATTTGGTGTTTTGATTATTATGTGACAGGATGAATTTCCTTTCTGGTCCAGTCTATTCGGAGTTCTGTAGGCTTCTTGTATGTTCATGGGCATCTCGTTCTTTAGGTTAGGGAAGTTTTCTTCTATAATTTTGTTGAAGATTTCTTCTATAATTTTTTCTTCTATAATTTTGTTTAAGTTGGAAATATTCACTCTCTTCTATACCCATTATCCTTAGGTTGGTCTTCTCATTGTGTCCTGGATTTCCTGGATGTTTTATGTTAGGAGCTTTTTGCATTTTTCATTTTCGTTGACTATTGTGTCAATGTTTTCTATGGTATTTTCTGCACCTGAGATTCTCTATTCTGTCTCTTGTATTCTGTTGGTGATGCTTGCATCTATGACTCCTGATCTCTTTCCTAGGTTTTCCAGCCCCCTGGTTGTCTCCCTTTGTGATTTCTTTATTGTTTCTGTTTCCATTTTTAGATCCTGGATGGTTTTGTTCAACTCCTTCACCTGTGTAGTTTTGTTTTCCTGTAATTCTTTAAGGGATTTTTGTGTTTTCCCTGTAAGGGCTTCTAGCTGTTTACCTGTATTCTCCTGTATTTCTTTAAGGGAGTTATTTATGTCCTTTTTAATGTCCTCTATCATCATCATGAGAAGTGATTTTAGATTATAATCTTGCTTTTCCAGTGTAATGGTATATCCAGGACTTGCTATGGTGGGAGAACTGGGTTCTGATGATGCCAGGAAACCTTGGTTTCTGTTGCTTATGTTCTTGCGCTTGCCTCCTGCCATCTAGTTATCTCTAGTGCTACCTGCCCTCTCTTTATCTGACTGGAGCCTGTCCATCCTGTGATCTTGATTGTGTCAGAACTCTTTAGAGACAAGCTGTCTCTGGGATCCTGTGATCCTGAGATCCTGGGTGTGACAGAGCTTCTGGGAGTCAAGCTGCCTCTGCAACTCTGAAATCCTGGTGTGACCAAGCTCCTGAGAGCCTGTGGTTCTGTGTTTCTGGGCGTGTTAGAATGCCGGGGAGTGAAGCTTCCTCTGGGTGTTGTGGGACTGGCTGAGGATTTCTCACCCAAGGTCTGCTCAGGGCACAGGCCCAAACTGGAAGGAACCCTTGCCACACTGGTCCAGAAGGGTTCCTTGGTCCTTTGAGATCCTGTTGGTCCCAGTTACTCTCAGTGATGGGACAGATGTTGAGTTCTCCTTACCTCTGATCCTATGCTATTTTTTATTTTTATATTGTGTTTTTAGATGGAGTCTCACTTCATAGCCCTGGCTGACCTGGAACTCACTCTGTAGACCAGGCTGACTCACAGAGATCCACCTGTCTCTGTCTTCCAAGTGGTGGGGATAAAAGAATGTGCTGCCACACCCAGTTCTTTCTTGAGATCTTGTGATTGTGATTATCTTTCTCTTACATGTATAAAATAACTTTGACATAATATTGGTTGGCATGGTCTCTCTCTCTCTCTCTCTCTCTCTCTCTCTCATTTTTGTTTTGAAACATATCATTCAGTGCTTTCCTGATTTTTAGGATTTCTGGAAAGTTTGCCTTGTCTGTAACTTAGCCCCTCTCAGTGCATTCAGTAATCTTTCATTATCCTGTACCCTTACCATTTTAACTATAACATCATATGGAGTGATTTATTTAGAATTCCCAATGCTTCATGTGCTTAGATGTTCCCATCTTTCCCTAGATTTGCAAAAGTTCTGCAGTAATCAGAATGTATATATTCTAAATACATTTGGTTGCTATCTAGCCCCCTCCATTGTTGTTCCAAAGGTATTTAGTTTTGGACTCTTGATCATGTACTAGTGTTCTTGAAAGTCATAGTCATTATAGGTGATTCTTTTTATTGCCACCTTACTGTTATAATTCCCCAACCTTCTTTGATCCCTGATATTATTTCTTATACTTGATCAAGTATAGGATAAGAGGTCCAAGTCACTTCTGGATGAAAAAAGTTACCAAAATCCACCAATCCCTAAGCATGAAAACCCATCAATCCCTTGACATAAAATTCCTTCACCCCCTGGGCTTGGCTTGAAATCCCACCAATCCCCACCCTAGAAATTCTCACCCTGGAAAACTCTGCTACAAACACACCCTATATACGCCTACCTCTTGCTCAGTTCCCTGCTGCCTCTCACCTGAGCAGAGGCAGCCACCCTCGTGTGTCTTTCCCAATAAATCTCTTGTGTGAAGTTTGTTGTTCAATGTGACTTTGTGGTATTCCTTGGTTCCCAACTGCCAAGATACCTTTCCCTTCAGAGTTGTAACACTTACATCAAGTATTTGTCAGGTTTTCTGGTGCCTTTTAAATTTAATTCACTGACATTTTCATTACCAAGATTTCTACTTTCATTCCCCCAATATTATTTTGCTGAATTCCTGATCTAATTCAATGGATTTCTTGTCTCAGCCTTCAATTAAATTCTCTATTTCCTCCATCTTTTCATTTTAATACTCTCTTACATAGCTGGTAATTTTTTAACTAGACATTTGAATTACTTGTTTGTGATTTCAGCCTATTTAATATCTTTGGTTTCAATTCTTAAAGTTTTATGAATTTTTAGAAAACTCATATTGCCTTGAATTTTTGCATGTTTGTGTTTCTACATTGTGATTTATACATCTATTTGAATGGATATCTCTTTTAGATTTCTATGGGAGTCTTGCCAGTCTCTATACCCACTTCCATTCAGTGGAAAGAAAATGTATTGCATGCAGTAATTGCAACAACTAAAAACAAAAACCAGGTATTTAAGTGCCATGCGAAACTGTTGGAAAGAATAAGTATTTTCCCATATTGACAGAAAAGAAAGGCACTAGAATACTGGTAGAACAAACTGGGAATTCAAAAACTAATGACAGTTGACTCTCACTAGCATGGAAAACACATCAGTGTCTTGCTCAGCTGTCATCAGAGAAACTTCCTCCTGAAGCAATACTGATACCCACAACTAAACAACATGCAGAAAGTGAAAGACCTTGGAACATCCAGTCTTAGACATGATGTGTCCATCAAACAGCTCTCAGAGGGCTCAGGAAACTCTATGGGAGAGGAGACAGAAAGATTGTAAGAGCCAGTGGAGATGGAAGATACCAAGGAAACAAGGCCTTCTAGACACAACAGAACTGATGTATATATGAACTCACAGAGGCAATAGCAGCAGACCTAAGCCTGTTAGGGTCCCAGCACTGGGAGAGGAAATAGACAGATGCACCCATCCCTAAGAAGCTCTCTCCAATTGGCAATCACATTCAAAGGAAATTCAAAAGAAAAAAAAATGAATTTTCTTCAATGGAGTCTCACTGGGGAAACAAGCCACATTTAAAGGCAGGCCCCATGCCAAACAGTAGAAAACCAACTCAAAAAAACAAACTCAATGATATTTTTGGAGATTTTTGTCTCATAATCTTTTGCCTGTATATTTTTTAAATCTTACTGGCTTTTTTGTTTATATATTATAGTTTCTGATTTTGTATTTTATGTGTGCTTTCTTTCAGTCTCTCTCTCTCTCTCTCTCTCTCTCTCTCTCTCTCTCTCTCTCTCTGTCTTTCTTCACTTTGAAATAAGTAAAAATTCCTCACAGGTGTGCCTGTACCCCCCATTTTTTGTTTTTTGTTAATTCCAGATGTAGTCAAGTTGACAACCAAAAATAGCTATCACAAAGCCACCCTTTGTCAACTTGACACACAATTATATCTCCTTATATTGTGATTAGTTTCCAAATGAAAACAATAACCAGGCTGTAATAATGCCCAAACATGATATAACTGCCCCACATACAATCACAAATACATTATCTATTTAGCCAGGTCATGCTTATACCTAACATAAATATTCCTTATACAACTGAAAACACATTATAAATCTAGAATAAGTGGCAAAGTTCCTCAAGGGACATTTTTTACTATGTCAAAATTAAATGTGATAACCACTGATATTCTCTTAACTGATGTTATATCACATGAGAAAGAAATTCGAGGGAAGAAGACAAAAATGTCTGTGCAAATACATTCTTAACAAAATATAACAGAAATACTCATGTCAATTATAATCCATATTTCTGCAACAGGCCATGTGGTGTTGGCTGGTATTTATAACTACCTTCCTATACTACCCATTCTGTACGTCATTCACCATAAGCAAACACCTCAGCAGCTCTTGCTGCTTCTCCTGGAGGAGCTAGCTTCCCATACATTCATTACTGAAGGGCCTGTGCCCTTTGTCATCCTGCCTGGATTGGGTTGTTCCTGTTTCCCATTGATTTTAATCACAGAACAAGATAGCACCAAGACATAACCTAAAGGATCTCCTGCACTTCAAACATAAATGTTCTTACCTCCATTGTACAGAACCAATCCAATTTCCCTGTGGTAAGTTCGGTCAATCACCCCCTTCTAACTCTCTTATTCTTCTCTCAGCCTGATGGCTTAAGAGTATCAGAAGCCTAAAGTGGCCAGTGGAGAAATATCAGCTTCTAGTTTGACAAGATGTTTGTTTTGGTTCCTGGCATGAGTTTTCTCCTCTCTGGAACCAAATTTCCTAAGCTAGTAGAACTTAAGGTGACAGTAACAGGAAGTAAAATTTTTTTCTAGTGGTCAATAGAGGTAATAGCAAATGGAACTAGCCCCTTTCCACCCTTTGATTCCTAGACCTCTGGAACCTGGCTATGGGAGAAACCACCCCATTTATTGAACACTGATTCAAACCATACACTGGCATTCTGGAGAAGACTGCCCCAATCCCCAGGCTGCTGCCACCTAATTGGTGCTGTAACTGTGTCTTCAAAGGGCCATTCCATCTGTCCAGCTGCTTTAGGATGATGAGAAACTTGGTAAAACCATGGGTCCACTGTTACACTTCTTTGACTGTGAAGTGAGTTCCTTGGCCAGAAGCAATACTTTCTGGAATGCAAGGACTGTGGATAAGGCATTTTGGAAGTTCAAAGATGGTGGTTTTGGCAGAAGCATTATGTACAGGAAAGGTAAATGCATATCCAGAATAAGTATCTACTCCAATAAGGACAAAGAGTGTTGTCCTTTCTGTGGAGAAAGTAGTCAACCTACCCCCTGGGCAATGGTACATATCTGGGGCCCAGTGTTAGTCTCTGATGTTGGCAGATTCAGCACTTAACAGCAGCTGTACCCAGGTTAGCCTTGGTGAATAGAAGTCCATATTGTCAAGCCAATGCATAACTCCCACCTCTGTCAACATGATACTTTGTTTATAGGCCCATTGGACAACAGCAAGAATGGCTGGCAAAAAAGCTGAATGTCCACAGAATGGGTCATCATATCTACTTGATTATTGAACTCCTCAGCTAAAGTCATCTTTTGATGAACATTTGCATAGGACACAAGTATCTTCACATCCTTTATGAGTTTGGAGAGATCTATCCACATACTTCTTCACCAGATGTCTTTTTCACTAATTTTCCAATCATGCTCTTTCCAAATCTTTGACCAGCCAGTTCACTGGCTACGGCCCATGAATCAATAAACAATTACACATATGGCCATTTATCCTTCCAAACAAACTGTAATACCTTGAGTACTGCCCAAAGATCTGCCCACTGTGAAGATTTCGCTTCATTGGTATTTTTCAGGGTTGTCCTAGAGAGGGGATCTAATGCTGCAGCTATCCACTTCTGGGTTGTGCCTGCATAATGTGCAGGAATATCCATAAACTAGACCTTAGTTTTCTCTTTCTCAGTCAAATGATCATAGAGGACACACCACAAAGCTATCTGTATACAACTGTAAGCAGACAGCATTGTAACAGGAGTATAAACCACAGCCCAAACCATTTGGGCAACTTCTTCATGAAACTTGCTATGTGTCTTCAGGACCTTCTCAGAATCAATCAAATATATATACTACTTCCATTTACTAATAGATTGCTGCTGTGCATGTCCTACTTTATGATTTGGTGGATCAGATAATACCCAATTCATGATAGACAGCTCAAGTCACACTTGGTGGCCCATTGTCAAGTGATCAGTTACCAGTAAGGCCCAATAGCAAGCCAAGAAATACCTTTCACAGGAAGAGTTGTCTGCAGATGATGGTAGAGTTTTGCTCCAAAATTCCAAATTCTCTTCTGTGATTAACCTATATGGGGGCAAAAGCTCCAAGCAACATACCTATATGCCACTTCAACCTCAAGTATCATGGGCTCTGCCAGATCATATGTTTCAAGTGGTAGTGAAGCCTTCACTGTTACCTGGATCTATTGAAGAGTCTTCTCTTGTTTTAGGACCCACACAAGGCTACCAGCTAGCTATCCAAGTCAATTGGTGTATAGGCCTGAGTAATACGCACAAGTGAAGAATATGCTGTCTCCAGAATCAAAACAGGCCCATAAATGTGCTTCTTTCTTGTTGGTAGGAGAGGCCAGGTGCAATAACTTATTCTTGCTCTTAGAAGGAATACTTCTGCATGCTACCACACCACTGGGACTCCTAAGAATTTCACTGAGGTAGAATGGCCCTCAGAATTTGGTTAGATTTATTTCTCATCTTCTACTGTACATATATAGTACCAATGAATTCAAAATGGTTGCTACTTCCTGTTCACTTGGTCCAGTCAGTATAATGCCATCAGTATAGTACACCATTGTGATATTTTGTGGAAGAGACAGGATTGGAATCCCATCTAAGTTATGACATAGGATTGAAGGTAAAATTGACAGGGGATACTCCTGGCCTTTTGAAATCAAATTACTTTTGGTGGTCCTTATGGACACCTACCAAGAAAAGGGTGTTTGCTAGATCGATAGCTTCATAACCAAAATATATGTTAACTTGTTCAAGTAAGAACACTACATTTGGTACAGCAGTTGCAATCATAGTCACTACCTAATTGAGTTTTCTTCTCCATGCTCCCTCTGTCTTCTGCAATGGCCAGATAGGAGATGTGTTGAGAAACACCAACCCTGCATCTTTCAAATATCTTTCAAATATTGTGGTTCTAATTTCTGCCATTCCTCCAGGGATGTGATACTGGTTTTGGGTTACTATTTTCTTTGGCAGAGGCAACTCTAAAGGCATTCATTTCAAACCACAATAGCTCTCACTTCACAGGTCAGGGAACCAATGTGAGAATTCTGCCAACTTTTAAGTATATCTATTCCAATTTTACATTCTGAGACTAACCTGTGGAAATAACCACAGGATGAGTTCAGAGATCCACTGGACCTACTGTGAGTCAGACTTCAGCTGAAACTACATCAATTACCTGACCTCCTTACTTTAACTGGACAGCCACAGTTTTTCTTGAGATCTCCCTCAATCAGCCTCAAGTCAGAACCAATATCCAAAAGACTCCAGAAAGTTGGATTGCTTCCTTTCTCTCAGTGTACAGTAACCCTTGTAAAACACCTTAGGCTCCTCTCTGGACAACTAGAGAACAGCTAACAGTAAATCTTTTAGGTATTTTATCAAGGTCCTTCCTCAGGGAAGTCTGGCTGTCCCTTCATTTAAGGGGTTGGGTCCGCAAACTGGCTCAAATCTGGAAATTGATTCATGAGCTAAGATTGCCTTTTGCCATAATTCAATGTAGCCTTTCTTTCATTTGTATGAGATTTTTTTCCTGCTTATATATATCAAACAAAACTGCAGTAGGCTTCTTACCTTGTTCATGCCTGGAAACACCTGGGATTGGTTAGCCAGTACCAAAGGTCCATTTGAGATATGCCACCATAAAATTCACATTACCTTTGCTGACAATTCTGGTCACTATAGATATTGCTTTGTCAACACTGCCCATTACCATAAATATAATTGCATTGCCTTTGACAAGTCAATGCTGCCACCTGGCCCCTTCTATCCTAGTGCTTAATTAAACTCACGGCATTTAATACATCCACCTGAGCAGCAGAGTCTCCAGCCCTCATATCTGTCACAAGAAAAAGGAAGACAACAAACTCTTCAAAGGTGCTGGTGTCCCTCTCACCATTTTGTGTCATGTAAGATTAGTGAAGGACATGCCCTTTGGGCCTTCCCATTGTGGAGGATTAGGTTTTACACAGTGTACCTACTCTAGCATTGCCATTTTCTTTAGCCTCAAAACTCCCTTCATCTACACTAAGCCACGGCATATCAGGGATTTATCTCCATTTCCTTTTTAATATGCCAGCTTTAGACAAATGCTTCAGCCAACCACTCAAGCAAAGTTGTGACACCTTTTTAAAAAATGTGTGAGTTTATATATTAAACACAGAATCTCCACTCAGATGGCCCACATCAATAAGCTCAGCCTGATCCAGTTTTATCTTTCTTCCACCCTTATTTTCCCACACCCTTAAAATCCATTCCCATACAGATTTCCTGGACTTTTGCTTGAACAAATTAGCAAACTCATTAAACTCTTAACAGTGTAGAGCACCTCCTCATAGAATACATTTTCTGTCTCCCCTCTAGGAGTCTGATTTGCCTTAATTCTGGCTATAAGTGTAGAAGCAACTACTAGTGGGTCCTGAGGGACATCAGTATTGTCTTGCCTGGCATCTCCTTCAGAGAAAGTCACTGCTGGTTTGGCAGAAAATAGAAGATTAGGGTACTCAGTCAGAGGTGAAAATGGCAAGATTACAGGGTGGGGGGGGATAAGTAGATCTGCTGAGGATGGAGAGATTAATTCTTCAGGTGAGAAAAACCCTTCGGAATCTGAAGATTCAGAGTTCTCAGCTTCAATATATTCTTCCAAGACATTTCCACCCCAAGTTATAGGATCTTACTGTTTACCAAATAATGTGCTGACTTTAACCATCAATACCCTCCAAGGCTGAGACTTAAATTTTTTGCTGTAATTCAGCAACCTTATAATGAGGGCTTCAATTTGACTTTCTGTAACTTGAGCTCTGTAGTTTCTGGAGAAAAGATTCTCTTCTAGGGCACACTTAGAAACCTTTAGACCAGTGGTTGCCAACAGGTAGGTTGCATATCAGATGATCCTTCTACATAGGGTCATCTAAGACCATTGGAAAACACAGATATTGGCATTATAATTCATAATCGTAGCAGTATTACAGTTATGCAGTTGCAACAAAAATAGTTTTTTGTTTGGGGGGGGTCACCACAACATGAAGAATTGTATTAAAAGGTCACAGAATTAGCAAAGATGAGAACCAATGCTTTAGACTGTTTATGTGCAGCTGGGGTTGATCAGTTTTAATTACTGTCTTACTTAGGGGTTTCTTGCCGTGAAGAGACACCATGACCATAGCAACTCTTACAAAGGAAAATATTTAATTGGGGCTGGCTTACAGTTCAGAGGTTTAGTCCATTATCATCAAGGTGGGAAGCATGCTGGCATGTAGGCAGTCTTGGTGCTGAAGAGGTAGCTGAGAGATCTACATCTAGATACACAGGCATCAGGAAGTGACAGTGATACATTGACCAGGCTTGGGCTTCTGAGACCTCAAAGCCTACTCTCTAGTGACACACCTCCTTCAACAAAGCCACACCTACTCCAAAAAGGCCATATCTCCTATAGTACCATTTTCATTCAACCCTTCATAAGCACTAACATATTGCCCCTCACTATATTCTGAGATGGTAGAAGTTAGTTGATTTTATTACAAAGTTCGTTCCTTTCCTTTGTTAATTTATTCAGAGATGCTAGGGGCAATCAACAAACCTCATGGATTTGCTTATTTTTCCACAGACTCTCAAAAGTTTTGTATACAGTGCCACCAAATCCATTGCTGCTTGCAATTATTGCTAATCCAACAATGACTGTCTATGAATGAAAGGTTCAAGAATCCAGTAGTTCTTCAATCCATGAGGCTGGATGTCTCAGCTCGTCTTCAGTACTCACTGGAATCTGGAAGATGTAGGCTCTAATGCCAGTGAAGGTATACACATGCTGGTAAGGCAAAATCAAGCAGGCAAAGAGCAAAAGCTTCCTTCTTCTATGCCCTTATAAAGGCATCCAGAAGAAGGCATGGCCCATGTTAGAGGTGAGCTTTCTCAGCTCAAAAGATCTAGATTAAAGGTATGTCTCCTTACTTCAAAGATTTGGATTAGAAGTATATTTTTCCATTTCAAATAAAGCCAAACTTTCTCACAGATGTGTCCCCCATTTTTGGAATTTCAGTTAATTCCAGATGTAATCAAGTTGACAACTAAGACTACCAACCACACCAAACCAACATCTGAGAAAATGTATTTATGTGGTTTCAAGAAGGTTAGAATCCATGATGGTGGGACAACATGGCAGCAGGTGGCAAGCATGAAGCAGGGAAAGCAAACTAGAAATTGTGAGATTTTAACTTTCAAAGCTGACCTACAGTGACATATCTCCTCCAATAAGGCCATGCCTCAAAGCCTTCCCAAACAGTGCCACTATTTAGGGAAAGAATACTCATATATCTGAGTCTATGCAGGATATTCTCATTGATAGTCACCATACACACATGCATACAAACATATATGGTATAACAAAATAGTAAGACATGAAAATAGAAATTTAAAAATAATATATGAGAAAAGAAAAAGAATATGTATTAGGCAGACTATTCCTGATACTTCATACATGGAGTAACCATACACCATGGACATTCCAAGAGCATGCCTGTATAGCACAAAGCAGTGTTGGTGGTTTCATCATGATGGAGACATCAACAGAACATGTGGGGCACAAAGGATGGTCGATAGCAAGAGGAGAAGAAGCCATCAGGCATGGAGGTACTCAGTAAGAAACTGTGGTGATGGTGAGGTGGTCCTTCTTTGGAAGGCAATGATAGAGCAGGTAGGCACTTAGGGGAAGGGGCTAGAAAGCCTGGAGAAATAGGGTTGGGGTTAGTCCATGCAATTTAGTCAATCTGAGAATAAGGAAAATATTGGAATTTTTTTCTTCACACTTGAGGATCTGCTCATTCACTGTGTGTTTATGGAGGAGCTGGGTCTACTCCCAGGAACTGACAATGCAACAAGAAATTGCACAAACAACTGAACAAGATTATTGTAGATAATAACAGTGGTGAAAATAATAGAACAAGGTGGTAAGAAAGAGGGAGGCTGAAAGCTAGGGATGCATTCTATCTTTAATAAAGCAAGGAACTAATACTATCAAAACAATGCCATAGGAAGTCTGTAACTGCAGGCTTTTCCACCTGGTCTCTTTGTTCCCCAAAATAATTACTCTGAGACTAATTATTTATTAATGAATGCCATAAGCCAAGGCCATAAGCTTCAGCTTATTTCCTGACTAGCTCCTTACTTTTATAACCTGTTTATTCTGTCTTTCAATGTTTGGTTACCTTTCCTCAGGACTCATGTGACAGTCTTCCTCAGAGTTCTGGAGTGAATCTCGCACTCCTGACTTTCCCAGAATTCATTCTCTCTCTCTCTCTCTCTCTCTCTCTCTCTCTCTCTCTCTCTCTCTCTCTCTCTGTTTTATATCTATCATTTTTATTTATTGTGTATGTAGGGTGGGGATCTACAGCATACAGGTGTAAGTCTTTGAATACCAGTTACCTTCCTTCATCATGTGGGTTCTGGGTATTGAACAAGGGCAGTCAAGTTTGGTGCACACTGAGCCCTCTTGGTGGCCCTATTTATTTCTTTTATTAATTCTAAGTTGCTGAAGGAACTAGGAATCTCAGAAAAAAAGGCAGAAGAGGCCCATGTTAGACCTATTGTGATGGTTTGAATGAAAGTAGCCCAGTGTTGCTCTCTCTTCCTGTTGTCTGCAATTCCACATATAGAACTCGTGGCTACCTCTCCAGCACTCTGTCTGCCTGCATGCTGCCATGCTTCCCACCATAATGACAATGGACTAAATCTCTGAACTATAAGCCAGCCCCAATTAAATGCTTTCCTTTACAAGAGTTACCATGGTCATGATGTCTCTTCACAGCAATATAAAACAGTAACTAAGACACCTATCCTTGAACCACACAGTGTAGTCCATTGTCTGATACATTCAGATCTGAATATTCTCTCTTGATTATATTTGTGGAACATAACTGCTCCTAAGTAAAAAAGAAACACCCCCTCCCCCACTCTTGTCCATTTGGGTTTATGTTTTCATAGGTTATGTGACTCAGTTCTGTTTTAAGCCATTCAGATTTGCCCCTGGCCAGATGTGTGATGCTAAGCCAACAACACAGTCATTAGAACTGTCTGTGAATGTGAACAAAACTGAATTTTGGAGATAAGACGTAATTTCCTGAACTTTATCTCAGAAAACTACTGCATGAGCAGAGAATTCCAGCTGTTTGGGAAAGCACATTGACTTCATAAAGTTGATTGCTTCTTTATATATAGGAGCTTTAGTGTGCATCTAAATCATGGGTGTGCCTATAATTTGCTGTGCAAAATGTAGCCTCATTTTTGCCATAGTTTTGCATTACATGCTCTTGAACTGTAGTAGCCTTTGAACTCTCTAATCTCAATATGCCCAGAGGTGCAGACCTTGGTCCTTCATTCCATTCACCCTTCACTATCAGAGAGAGTACCTTCCCTACCGTCACAACTTTAGTTCACTTTTTACCTCCTACCAAGGAGCCAGAGAACCAATGTAGTTCAGATGGAAGTGAGATTTCCATGCCTGCCAGATGGCTCAGTGGGTGTAAGCCCTGATGACTTGAGTATGACCTCTGGATCTGCAGAGTGGAAGGAGAGACTCAACTCAACTCTTGAAGGTTGTCCTTTGATCTCCATACAAATGCAAGAATGCTCCCACATACTTATTATGGGCACAAAAGAAAGAAATTAAAAGGACACACAAGAAAAAATTCACAAGAAATGGGCTTTGATATTGTCAAGAAGTAGGTTTAAAAAAATCAACTCTGCCTAAATGTCTCTGGGGTCACTTTCTTTCTTAAGTCTCATTTCCTTGACTATATCATGTGGATGAATGATCACATATAACCTTATTCACATCTGGAATTGAAACAAAATTGTATCTACATATGATATTACAAAAGGAGTCTGCAATTGAAGCTCTGACTCTGCACCACTGTTTTGCCTATAATTGCTTGTTTTGAAAATTACTTTTATTCTATATATCCTTATAGAATTATTTATGCTCCATGTTTCCAGAGAACTATGATATATAAACTTTAATTTGCTTACAAGTTTCACTTGAGGATCTTGCTAAAATGTGGATTTGGATTCAGAGAATCCAAAGTACTTATGGCTCTGTATTTCCAGCAATCTTTTCAGTGTCGTTCAGGCCATTGATTTATAGACTGAAGTGGAAACTTCAGGGTTCCTTGGAAAGTCAGTTGTGCTGGATGGTGTTTTGCTAAGGCAAGCACATGAAGTAGTGTTTTCCTGAAGTGGGCACAGGTGGAAGGCTAAGGCAGACTTGTGAAGGAACATTTCACTGAAGCAGAGGTAAGTGAAAAGATTTTCTGCTAAAGCAAACATGTGAAAAGACACGTGATGGATTCTTCACTAATGACATGCATGTATTGGTTTGCCTTATATTGCACAGTTGAGCTCCATTTGTCAGGACCCCAAAGAAAGAAATGCACCAAAAACCTTCTGGTGTTGTGCTGCAGTCTCTTGCCACTTCTCTGTACTCAGGCTGATGGACAGAGTAAGGTCATCTGACACACTCATGTGCTGGGGTAAGACCCTTGGAGGATGGACACATGATGTTTGGAGGTAGTATAAATATGGTGACAGAGGCTGAGAGCTTGAGGCAAAGCTGAGCTTGGCTTGTTTATAGAGCTAGCCTGTGCAACTCTTGTTGGTCTCCCTTCGCTGAGAAAGGCACAGCAGAGAACTTGTCCTGGCATCCCTCCAGGTCCCTCTTGCTGACTTATGGTGAGATTGAGGCCTGGCTGACTCTGCTAGGTAGTGCCACTGCTACTTATTCCTGCTTGCTATCCTGACTATACGGAAATAGACTGCTGATGTATTCATGAAGTATTTGCGAGAAGATGGAGCTGCTGCTACTGACTCCTGTGAACTGAACTCCTGATTTCCTGACAAGGTAGATAGGATTTGCTCCCAAGAACCCTTTCTAAACAGATCCACTTCCCCCATATCCTTTCTCCTCCACTACCTCTGGTGGATGATGGGCTAGGAAGGAGGTTAAAGCGTTTAAGAACCATCATTAAAATTGAGGTTCAAAAAATTAAAGTTATACGTGGAACCCAATGTTAATCTGTGTTCTCAGGAAATCAACAGTTCAGTTCACAGAAGTCAACAGAAACAATGGGCCCTGCTTTGAATAGACAAATCTCAGAAAATTCAAGTACATGGTATTAAAGCTTTAGCTTTGTGAAACAGAACACCAGCTACAAGAGTCTTATGGCAATTTCTTCTCTCACATCAAGAGAGCTGGGAGATGACCACTAGCACAGATTTTTATGTTCTATTTTTATAAAACCAGTCTGGCTGCAATTCTCTTGATTGTGAGTGAATGGGCACAAAATGGTCACTGTAGATTTAGATCTTATGTCCAGATTCAGGGAATATGGCCTATGCCAGCCTTTAAAAAATATTAGGAAAGTAAGTGTTTATTCACAACCCCTGAAAACATTGGACATTGCCCTTTATCATCTTAGTGTCTAATAGCCAAGGTGAAGAGAGGATATTAGATACACAACAACAGGGGCTGACTTGGTTAGGATATTTACGCTTTCCCTGTCTGACTTCTTTGCTTCCTTTCTTCTTTCTTTTCTCCCTTCCTCCCTCCCCTTTTCTCTGTTATGTATCCCAGGCTAGGAATAAACCAGGATGATTTTAAACATCTAATAAAAAACATAACCTTGAGTTTCTGACTTTGCTGCCTCCACCTCCAGAGGGCTGGCATTATAGAGATGTGACATCATATTCAGTTTATACAGTACTGGTGGTTGAACCCACAGCATCATGCATGCTGGGCAAGCACTCTATGAACTGAGTTACATCCCTAGATCCATTTACCCCTTTCACATACACTTGAATACTTACTAACACTTTGAGGATTTACTTTCTACCTCCAAAGGATCTGTTGCTTTTAATAGTTTTTATGTCACAAAAGAAGTTTTATGCCACACAACACAATATTCAAAGTATTAATCAATACTTCATGACTACACAAAATATAATTGTCATTTAATATAGTCAGCTTTCAATTCCCTAATAAAAAGTTTGCATTCATAGTAAATACAGACCGCACAGCTTGATAGTAGTTCAGTCTCCTAAATTAAATACTTTAATTTATATTTAAATGACACCTCAGTGAAGAAATAAGATGTCAAACATAGTAGGTCAAAGGGAACATGGGAATGCTAATCCTCTGGCTATAAATAGAAGACCAGTGATACACAGTAAACACGGATCAAAATTAAGTTCAAAAGCCAAGCCTAAAATAGACTTTTGAAATGGGCATTCTAAGAAGGAATTATTTTAGCAAAAATAACTCTAGTTTCTATTTTAAGAATTCATACATCTTACACATCATATTTAAGTAATAGCAAATAAATGAGATGTTTATTGCACAAGTAATTCTTTAATGAAAACAAATAAAAAGGTTTCCCTGTAAGAAAGTTGAATACATTTTGTGGAAATGGGAGAGATAAACAAAATTCATACAACACAGAGTCATATGAGTGTTCAAGAATAAAATCAGGTTTCAGTTATTTGAGAATAAATTTGCATTTCACTCTAGGTTGCATAGCCTTCTGAAATGTATGTTCTAGTAGCTTGTCCCCCAGTAAGCAGCACTGATAGGTGGGATTTTTGCAGGCTTTGAGGGCTCTTTTCTCATTAGTAGGGTAAGACATTTTGTATTTATGTATAGGTGATTACAGCAGAAGATTTGCTACCAATGTGGGTTCCTTCTGGCATGATTGTCCAGTCTCATCTTCTGATGCTTTCTTCTATGTTATGATGTGATCAAGTGGGTCCACAACAGATGCCAAGCAGGTGCCAGCAACCTCTTCTTAAATGGATCTGTTTCTAGAGCCTTTAAACAAAACAAAAATAACACAAAGAAACAAAGAAAAACACCCTCTCCAAAAGACCAACTTCTATTCTTTAGAAGAATAGGTCTCAAATATTTTGTTATGGCAACAGAAAACAGTCTAAGCTGAGGATGGTGGTGCGCAACTTTAATCCCAGCACTGGTAGAGGCAGGTGGATCTCTGTGAGTTTGAGGCCAGCCAGGTCCACATAGTGAGTTCCAGGTCATCTGGGACTCTAGGGCTACACGGTGAGATTCTGTCTCAAATAAAAAAAATAAAATAAAACTAAAATCAAAGCAGTTGTACTGCTGCATGCCTATATTCCCAGTTACTTGGAACGCTGAGCCAAAATGATCACTTGAGTTCACAAGTTTGAGACTAGTCTGGAGAATATAGCAAGGCACTGTCTCAGAAGAAAAGAAAATGGCACCACCACCAAAAAATAAAAAATCCCATCAATTAGTGCCTGAACTTGAGTGATCATACAGCTGCAAAGATAATTTTCAGATAAGGTGGGTTATCAACACTCAAGAAATGAGAAATACTTTATGCTTGATGTTATAGACTCAAAATAGCACATTCTCTTGGATAATATAGATAGCCTCCTTGCTGATTGTTCTTAACATATGGACTCAAAATAACACATTCTCTATTTAAAAATTACTGAATTGGTTGATTTCTTCTCATATAATATAGATAGTCTCCTTGCTGATTGTTCTCAATGTTAAAAAAAAAAAAGATTAGTTAATTCCCAAAGCAAGATTTGGAGGGGGAAATGGTATCGTATGATCAATTAATTCATTAAGCCCAGTCAATGTCTGATCAAGGCTTTAGGGGCTTTTCACGGGCATAAATATAATTGAGATTTGAAATGAAATTTATGGATCTAGAAATACAAAGTGAGATACAAATAGAAATACAAATAGAAATCAATACATGTTTAATTAAATTCCCAACTTTGTCAGTTTCCATAATTAATACATTTAGTATCTGTAAACATTTCATTACATTTTAAAAACCATCTGTAAGTTGTATTTTCTCAGTCTATTAATGAGGGTATGCACGCAAAGTGGCTGCTGAGAAATTGTAACCAATTCATAAATCAAAATTTACCTGTTGCCAAATATTATAAACTATAATTACAAAATCATGGCCATGTGTTGTTCATTAATGAACTATGCTTTCTGAGGGATGTGGGGTTATTTTACTGATTTTTTTTTTTAACATAATGTAGAAGAGAGACTTCCTAAGTGAAAACTTTGGGCTACCCCATATTTAAATCAACCCTGGAGACAAAGACCTGCCTATACATAATATATGTTGAATGAATGAGCTCATGTCTTATAGAAAAACTGTAATTGAGAATACTAGCAACTGATAGGTAATTAATGTAGTTATTTGCAAAAAAGTCTCTAGGTTTTATGTTTTAATTAAAAAAAACCTTTGATATGCATTGTCTTGTCTGATCTTTTATCCAAATTCCCATATTTCATGACTTCCAATACTAAATTCTAGACTTGGCTCTCATGGCATTTACTTCTCACCAATCTAATTCTCTACATCTGCCAGACTAACACTTTGTTCTTCCTCCAGACACCGACATAACCCTTTCCTGTTGCCCATGTAAACAAATCTTTCAAGGTCTAGAGAAAGAGAGCTTTATGGATAAAATGCTTGCCACATAAGCAGCAGGACCCAAGTTTACTCTCCTGCACTCATGAAAAAAAGCCAGGCATGGTGGCAGGTGCTGGTAATGCTAGTGCTGGGGAGGTGGAGGCAGAAAAATCCTTGGGATTTACTGGCTATCCTGCCTAGCCTAATCAGTGAACTCTAGGTCTCAGTGAGGGACTCTGTCTCAAAAACTAAGGAGCAACATCTGCCATCACACACAGCTACACACAAATGCATAAACATCCACAAAACAGACATATGCCCACACATACACTCACTCACACATAAATAAGTAATAATAAACAAACTAGCAAACAGATGCAGAGACCCACAGCCAAACATTAGGTGGAGCTTGAGGAATCTTTTTTTTTTTTTTTTTTTTTTTTGGTTTTTGGTTTTTCGAGACAGGGTTTCTCTGTATAGCCCTGGCTGTCCTGGAACTCACTCTGTAGACCAGGCTGTCCTCGAACTCAGAAATCTGCCTGCCTCTGTCTCCCAAGTGCTGGGATTAAAGGCGTGCGCCACCACTGCCCGGCTAGAGGAATCATTTGGAAGAGGGCGAGAAAGGATTGTAGGAGCCAGCATGGTCAAGGGCACCATCAGAATCAACTGCTGGGCCCATAGGGTCTCTCAGAGAATGAACGTCCAACCAGAGAGCATGCATGGGGCTGACCTAGGCCCTCGACACATACGTTGCAGATGTGCATCTTGGTTTTCATGTGGGACCCTAACAGCAGGAGCAGAGATTGTCTCTGAATCTGTTGCCTGCCTCTGGATCCCTTTCCCCTAACTGGGTTGCTTTATCTAGCTTCAACAGGAGATCTGCCTAGTCTCACTACAACTTAAGGCTAATTGATATCCAAAGGAAACTTCCTCTTTTTTAAAGAGAAAGGGAGGAAGAGTGGATGAGGGAGAAGGGGGAAAAGAACTGGGAGGATAAGATGGGGGGGGGCTGTAGTCCGATTGTAAATAAGTAAATACACGCTGTACTGGCTGGTTTTGTGTGTCAACTTGACACTAGCTTGAGTCATCACAGAGAAAGGAGCTTCAGGTGAGGAACGGCTCCATGAGATCCAATTAGTGATCAAGGACGGAGGGCCCCTTGTAGTACCGTCCCTGGGCTGGTAGTCTTGGGTTCTATAAGAAGGCAAGCTTAGCAAGCCAGGAGAAGCAAGCAAACCAGTAAGTTACATCCCTCCATCAGCTCCTGCTTCCTGACCTGCTTGAGTTCCAGTCCTGACTTCCTTTGGTGATGAACAGCAGCATGGAAGTGTAAGCTCAATAAACCTTTTCCTCCCCAACTTGCTTCTTGGTCATGATGTTTGTGCAGGAATAGAAACCCTGACTAAGACATATGCATACATGCACACATGCATACACACACACATACACACACACACACACACACACACACACACACACACACTATAAAAAAGAATGCCGGGGGGGAAAAAGCATAGCAAACAAATCCTTCATCTGTGTCTTCCCTTATCTTTAATCTTTATTTAGAACAAATTTACTATGTGCCACACAGAATGCTAGGATTTAAGAATTTAAGGGTGAAACAACATGGTTCCTGTCTCAGAGAACTAAGATGTATCACACCACTGTTCAACATGTTGCCTGTCCACCAGCAGTAATAACAGAGCTATCTCTTGATAAGAATGACAACTCTTAGGTCTCTCTCAGATCTTCCCTGAGAGGATTTTCCCTTTAACTACAATCATAGGTGACTCTTGTGTAAATACCTGAGAAGCATGGAAATGAGAGATGTCAGCCAGGTAGATAGACTGCTACTTTATGCAATGAATGAAATGCAGTTCATGTGCTCCTCAGTGGCCTCTGTTTCTATATCCCTCCTGAATTTTTTTCTCCACCCTCCACACTCATACCCATGATAGTATTAATTGCCAACTGTATACAAGTTATAAGGACCTGGGGAATGAGCTTATCTGTGGGGATTATCTTGACTAGGTTCATTAATGTGGGAAGACCCATCTTAAATGTAGGCAGAGGATTTTTGATTGTATAAAGTGGAGAAAGAAATATGGGCTGCAGTAAGCATTTATTTCTTTGTTTATTGATTATGGATTTGATGTATCCAGCTGCTTGAAGTCTCTGCTGCCCTGACTTCCCTACCATGATGGATTGATTATACCTTTGAACTGTGAGCTAGACTAAATCTTTCTCCCTCATGTTTCTTTTGTCATTATATCTTATGACAGCACTAGGGGAAGAAATGAAGAAAATAGCCATTTCTGAATACATACAGAACAGCCTTCTACAAGCCTCATAGCCTTTCAGTACAGAGCTTGCTCTTGTTCACTGTTGTATGCATGGGCTGCCCTTCTTCTTCACCGGCCTTTACACTAGTTAAATGCAGAATGCTTTTGTAGCCTGTGTAAACAGCTAACATTTTCCAAACCTGTCTAATTAGATTACATATTTCATTAGCATATATTAATTATGCACAAAGGGCTTCATTATGGCATTTCCATACACATATCTAATGTACTTTGATCACATATTTACTCTCTCCATGACCCGTTCTCTTCCACTGTGTAATTTCCATCGATGCCCTTCTTCTTCTTAACTGTCTACCTTCGAACTTCATGCCTGTTGTTCTTTGTTTGTTTTTGTTTCTTTTCTTTTCTTTTGGTGCTCCAGTGTCTGTTTCATTAGGATTGCTTACAGGGTAAGGTAAGATAAAAAGGTTTTACAGCAAGGGTAAAAGGTTATTTCTAGAAACACACACAGCTTACCAGTGATTAAAACACAGAAGAAAATGTCTCTCCATCTCGTTCTTAGGGCGCTGTGAGATATCAGGAGCCCTTCCCTACTCCATGACAGGATGTTGACAGACTCAATTTCTCAATATCCTCAAATGAAAGGCTGGTTTGGGAATGCTTATCCTTCTGAATGAATGCAAATGAATAGATGCAAGATACTTCCTCTATTTCCTAGAGTTGATGCAAATAATGAGGCACGGTGCAAGCAGACATAACTCATGCTGGCTGGTAGGATTTGATGGGAAGAAATAGAGACAGTAACCAATGTGTGGGCCTGCAAATACCCAGTTACACATCAGAGCAATGTTCAGATAGCAAAATATAGAAATGAATCTTAAACCATCTAAAGTACAGTAGCAGTAGAGCAAGAAGAAATACCCCAAGTGGGCCAATGGCAAAAGTCACAACAACAAAACAAATCTAATTAGTTGTGTGATTACAATTTTTTCTTAACTTGTCTAGATTTTTTTTTCAAGACAGGGTTTCTCTGTGTAGCCCAGGCAGTCCTGGAACTCACTCTGTAGACCAAGCTGGCCTCGAACTCAGAAATCTGCCTGCCTCTGCCTCCCGAGTGCTGGGATGAAAGGCGTGCGCCACCACTGCCCAGCTACTTGTCTAGATTTAAAAACAAACGAACAAGGACACCAGTGACCTAGCCTAGTGTGAATGTAATCTGAGGGCTCTGGAAGCAGATTCAAGAGGTTGGTGTGATGTTTGCTTAACTACATGATTCTAACCTAAACTATAGTATGAGACACTGTTTTGAGAAATCAATAAGCAAATGAAAGTTAAAAGGTAATGATGATCTGACCTTAAATTTTTTTTAGAAAATGTAAATAATATTTATTGATTAAACTACACATATGTAAAATAAAAACCACTGAAATGTTGTAATTCACATGATTGAAAGAATCATATCATATAAATATCAATCAAAAACAGTTTGTACTATCCATAGTACAGTCATACTGTACTATGGATAGTACAGTCATATGAGAGAAGTAGACTAGAAGGTGAAACGGATGTTCAAACAACTGCTTGCAAAAGTCAGTTTTCTCCAATGGAGCCTTACTAGGCATATAAAGCAAACTTAAGGGTAGGCCCCATGCCCAACAGCAGAGTGCCAACACAGAAGAAATTCGATGGTACTTTTTATAGATTTTTTTTTTGTGTGTGCCGTATCTATTTGCTTGGGAAGTTTTTATTTTACTGGACTTTTGCTTGTATCTGATGGTTTCTTATTTTGTATTTTCATGGGTGTTCTTTATGTGTGCATCTTGTGCTTTTTCTTTTTACAAATTGTTTTGTTTTTATTTAAATTTGCCCTTTTATTTTTCTAAAGAGAGAAAAGAAAAACAGAAAAATGGGTGGACGGGGAGGTGGAGAGGGTATGGAGGAGTTAGGGGAAGGGCAACTGTGATCAGAGCATATTGTATGAAGAAAAATTATGTTCAAAAGATAATAAATACAGAGAAAGATATCAAAGCCATAAAATAAAAGTGTGGCACATACTGTAAAGTTACCAATAAAATATTATTACACTCTTTCAAAAAATGTATGTCTAAGGATAACATATATTACTGAGACACTTGTAAATATACACATTACACAAAATGACTGAAGCACATACTAAATGGCTGAAACACATTCAGAATTTGACTGTTTTTTGAAGCTAAAATAATCTCAATACATGCATAAAAATCCATTATCAAATATCTCATTCTTTTTTTAACACAACTACACTCAAAATTAAGAATAAGTAAGAGAATGAAAACTAAACATACTGTGCAGTTTTAAATGGTCACAAAATATCATTGTACAGGTAATTTTAGATAGTATGAAAAGCTTACAATTTAGTGCAGTTATATAGTACTTGTCAATTTGGAGCTAGGGTGAAGGTGGTGTTTGACAGAAGGCCTATTGAACCAAATGCTTATATTAGGAGACTAAAGAGAACCTAAAGTTCTGTGTTAAGGAGTCTGAAAAGAAACAGAACAAATTCAAAGCATTAGCTGAATGAGAATAATCAATAGAATAAAACTATGATAGTGTATTAAAAGCTAATTTCTTTACTTTATAGGATTAACAATAGGACCAAAGAGATGTCTCAGTTGGTAAAAGCACTTTTTGTGCAAGAAAAGGATGTAAGTTCAAATCTCCAGCACCCATGTCAAAAATTGGACATGACTCTGTACATGTGCCTATAACCCCAGAACTGTGGCAGGTAGAAATAGGAGGGTCACTGGTGCTTACAGGCTGCCAGCCTAGCTCCAAGTTTAATTACAATCCCTGTCTCAAGGAATAAGACAAGGTAGTGATAGAGTAGGGCACAAGATGTCCTCCTCTGGCTTTGGTATGAGTGCACAGGTACATGAACCCACATACACATGTATTCTTATAACACACACACACACACACACACACTTATAAAGATAAAACAACTAGCAATAGTGACAAACAACTGTTAAAACAGCCAAAACAGAGTGGAAAACCAAAGCAAGCAAGTGAAATACCAGTGTTGGTAGGAAGATAAAACACAGCCACAGATGCCACAGAGATTTCCAAGATGAGAACCATGGGACAGAATGGAGACAGCTCTTACACAAAGCTGTGCAGAAGTGAGGGGGCCTGGCATAGATTTAGTGCTGAGAAAACACAGGCCAATCCTTGAGATTTTGTTAAATAGAGTAGCAAGCAAAAGGACCTCAGAGGAAGAGGCAAGGGCCTGTGCTACAGAGCACTGGGATTCATGGTTTATGCACAGTCTTGCCAGACATTTCTATTGCATGAGAAAGATTTGACAAAGCTTTGGGGGTTATTTCAGTTTCCAGTAAAGATGCCATTACAGAATACATGGGAACTCTTCTTATGAGACAGTGCTTAGTACAGCAGAGCTGGCTTTGGAGAATGAATTTTACTAAAATAAAAACCACAGAAAGATGATTAGGGATGAAAACAATCATACATTTTGAACAAAAGGATGTGACTTCCAAGTAAATACATGTCGTTTGGTTGTAAACTGGCAAGGAAGGCCCTTTGTATAAAAGAGTTGGAGATATGGCTTAGCATTTAAGAGCCCTAGCTGCTCCTGCTGCTGCTGCAGCTGCTGCTGCTGCGACTGCTCCTCCTTCTCCTCCTCCTCCTCTCCCTTCTCCTCCTCTTCCTCCCCTCCTCTTCTTCTTTGATGGTTTCCTTTTGTTTTTTTAAATTGGGTATTTTATTTATTTAAATTTCAAGTGTTATCCCTATTCCCAGTTTCCCCTCTACAAACCCCTTATCCATCCCCCCTTACCTTGCTTCTATGGGGGTACTCCCACCCACCCAATCCCACCTCACTTACCTAGTATTCCTCTACACTGGGGCATCAAGCCTTCACAAGACCAAGGGTCTCCCCTCCCATTGATGTCAGATAAGGCCCCTTCAGCTCCTTCAGTCCTTCCCCTAACCCCTCCATTGGAGTCCCTGTGCTCAATCCAATGGTTGGCTGTGAGCATCCGCATTTGTATTGGTCAGGATCTGGCACAGCCTCTCAGGAGACAGCTGCACTTCTTGGCATCAGCAATATTGTCTGGGTTTGGTGTCTGCATATGGGATGGATCCCCACGTGGTGCAGTCTCTGGATGACCTTTCCTTCAGTCTCTGCTCCACTCTTTGTCCCTGTATTTCCTTTAGACAGGAACAATTCTGTGTTAAAATTTTGGAGATGGGTGGGTGGCCCCATCCCTCAACCTGGGGAGCCATGCTTAACCTCTGGATACGGTCACGACAGGTTCTCCCTTCCCTTTGTGGGGTATTCCAACTAATGTCATCCCTGTGGGGTCCTGGGAGCCTCTTGCTTTCCTGGCATCTGGGACTTGCTGTTGGCTACCCCCAGTTCCCCATCCCCCATTGCTACACACCCCTGTTCAATTTCCTGACCCTCTGTACATCTCCTCCATCTCCTCCCATATCTGATTCTTCCCCTCTTCCCCCTCCCTCCTCTCTTCCTCCCAAGTCCCTCCCACCCTCTACTTCCCTTGATTATTTTGTTCCCCCTTCTAAGTAGGACTGAAGCATCCACACTTTGGTCTTCCTTCATCTTAAGCTTCATGTGGTCTGTGAATTGTATCATGGGTATAACACACTCTTTGCCTAATATCCACTTCTCAGTGAGTACATACCATGCGTATTCTTTTGTGACTGCGTTACCTCACTCAGAATGATACTTTCTAAATCCATCCATTTGCCTGCGAATTTCATGAAGTCATTGTTTTTAACAGCTGAGTAGTATTCCATTGTGTAAATGTACCACATTTTCTGTATCCATTCCTCTGTTGAGAGACAACTGGGTTATTTCCAGCTTCTGGCTATTATAAATGTGGCTGATATGAACATAGTGGAGCATGTGTCCTTATTACATGTTGGAGCATCTTCTGAGTATATGCCCAGGAGTGGTATAGCTGGGTCCTCAGGTAGTACTATGTCCACTTTATAGAGAAACTGCCAGACTGATTTCCAGAGTGGTTGGACCAGCTTGTAATTCCACAAGCAATGGAGGAGTGTTCCTCTTTCTCCACATCCTCGCCAGCATTTGCTGTCACCTGAGTTTTTGATCTTAGCCATTCTGACTGGTGTGAGGTGGAATCTCAGGGTTGTTTTGATTTGCATTTCCCTGATGACTAAGGATATTGAACATTTCTTTAGGTGCTTCTCAGCCATTCAAGTTTCGTCAGTTGAGAATTCTCTGTTTAGCTCTCTTCCCCATTTTTAATAGGGTTATTTGGTTCTTTGGAGTCTAACTTCTTGAGTTCTTTGTATATATTAGATATTAGCCCTCTATTGGATGTAGGATTGGTAAAGATATTTTCCCAATCTGTACATTGCCATTTGGTCCTATTGACAGTGTCCTTTGCCTTACAGAAGCTTTGCAATTTTATGAAGTCCCATTTGTCGATTCCTGATCTTAGAGCATATGCCATTGGTGTTCTGTTCAGGAATTTTTCCCCTGTGCCCATGTGTTTGAGAGTTTTCCCCCATGTTCTCTTCTATTAGATTCAGTGTATCTGGTTTTATGTGGAGGTCCTTGATCCACTTGAACTTGAGATTTGTACAGGGAGATAGGACTGGATCAATTTGCCTTCTTCTACATGTTGACTGCCAGTTGAACCAGCACCATTTGTTGAAAATGCTAGCTGCTCTTCTAAAGGATCCAAGTTCAAGTCTCAGAATCCACATGATGACTCACAACCTTCAGAAACTCCAGTTCCAGGAGAACCAATTCCTTATTCTGGACTCTTTAGGCACCAGGTACAAATGTGGTGCACAGACTTATATGCAGGGAAAGCATCTATACACATAAAATAATTTAAAAAACAATTTTTACATATTTTAAGCAATAACAAAATATTAAGAAGGTTGTTTCCCCCACTGGTGGTTATGATGGAAAGCTTACTCAATTCCTAGGATTTATTCTGTTGTTATCATTATTATTTCATGTTTTGAGATAAGGTTATATTGTGTAGACCAGAATGGCAGAGAACTCAGTATGTAGATCAGGGTGGCCTGGAACTCAATATGATTACCAAATTGACCTCACTTGGGGCAAGTCTCCTTCCTCAATCTCCACAATGCTAGAGTTACATGATTATGCTGCAACTCCTATGTGTAGATGGTATTTTTTTAAAAAGATTTATTTATTTATCTTATATATATATGAGTATACCATTGCTCTCTTCAGACACACCAGAAGAGGGCATCAGAACCCATTACAGATGGTTGTGAGCCACCATGTGGTTTCTGGGAATTTAACTCAGGACCTCTGGAAGAGCAGTTGATGTTCTTAACCGCTGAGCCATCTCTCCAGCCCCTAGATGGTATTTTTTAAAAAAATACCTTACCTATGATGATTGGGTTTTGGGGGTGCGTATAATGAAACAGATGGTCAAATCCACTTATTTTATTTTTCAAAATTGTAGTTATTTATTAATATTTAATATCTTGGTTATAATATTTCTTAAACATTGAGGGAAACAAGGTTTGTATCTATACACATATATACATACATACATATATAGATATATAGGTATACACACACACACCTCAAATGCACACAGAACAATAATATAATAAAGTATAAAAAACATAGGAGTGGTCTAGACCATTCACAATTACTTCTATCTTAAAATCTCTCCAAGTGATATTAAAGAAAGCATAGCCACTAATGGGTCACCATGTTGGCATAAAATGAGTAATGCATCTCTTCCTTATGTTTAATTTTTTTCCCTTGTAATTGTTTTCCCAGATTAGGGAAGCATCTTGTGAATGGACTGAACTAACCAAGCTGGGAATGTGAAGGTTAGTTTTCTTCGTACTGGCAATCAGCAAAGAATATCTTCAATGATCCTAGAGCCATCAGTTTTATCTAGCATAATTTATGTCACCACTGTTCCATTCCTGAAGCATCACAGTACAAGAGTGTTTTATACTGTCAGAATGCAATCCTATAATATGAATAGAAGGAAACTGACTTATTAATGACTTGAAGTTTATGGTTTGTTGAGACCCGTGCACATAATGAACAGAGACAGGAGCCGCACAGGTCTGTACCAGATCAGACCTTGGAACTGAAAGGAGGAATAGGCACATGTCCCCATCCCAAATGTACAAGCAATCTCTAATTAATACCCACTTGCAAATGAAAACTTTGTTTCCTCTAAGGGAGTCTCATTGGTGAAACAAACCACTCTTAAGAGTAGGCCTAATGCCCAGCAATAGATGGCCAACAGAAAACAAACTCAAGAGCATCTTTGCAGTTTCCTTGTCGCTTAATGTTGTGGTAGGACTTTTCATGTTTTAAATTCTTATCTTATTATTTTAAATTTTAATTTTTTATAATTTTGCCTTTCTCTCTTTACCCTACAGGTCCTTTGATATATATTATGGCTTCCAATGTAGTGTCTTTGTGAGATTCCTAAGTTTGAAAATGAGTGTGTCTCTGTTTCTTGTGCCTTCTTTTGGGCTTCTTTTCTTCTGTTTGTTTTGTCCAATTTTGATATGTTAGTTTTTGTTATACTAATTATATTATATTCCTTTAGAAACCTGTTTGTTTTCAAATGAAAAACAAAAGAGAATGGATCTAGATGGGAGCAGAGATGGCGAGGAACTTCCAGGAGTAGAGGAAGGGTATATTGCAATCAGGATGTATTATATGAAGAAAGAATCTATTTTCAATATAAGGGAGAAAAGAATGAGCAGAGAGCATCATATAATTATAATTCAGTTTAGAAACTTATTTGCCTTAACACTACATGCATAGTGGTAGGATAATAATTTGTATCCTGTATTCCTGTTGACACAGCCAGTAGCTCCCAGAATAGTGTTTTTCTTTTCCTTCTCATGAAAAACACATATTTAAAGTTGTATTTACTTACTATCTTACTTATTTACTTATGTGCATGTGTTCATGTTGTGTTAAATAGAGTGCAAGTGGGTCATAGGACAACCTGAAGGAGTACGTTCTCTTCTTCCACCTTGTAGGTTGTAGAGGAATTTAAATCCAGTTACATGGCTGTTTCAGCAAGGGATCACATCCAAAGACCTAGCCAGGTCTGTGCGATCTGGCTGGAATGAAGACATACCCCACACCTTTAATCCCTTCAGCTGGAATACAGACATGCTGTATTCACCTTAGTACACACCTTTAATCCTAAACAATGTAGGGTTAGTTTGTAGAAGGGAGAAGCCATGTCTGAAAGTGACATCTAATTGGAGAGTGAACAAAGTGACAAAATCAGAGAAAGAGTTGACAGAATGAGTCAGAGATAGGATATGCCCAACTCTTATAAGAGACTAGAAAGAGAGGTAACATAAGAGAGTAGCACAGAGATAGACACATACAGAGAGAGACAGAGAGGGAGAAGGAAGAGGAGGAGGAGGAGGAAGCTTTATTATGATAGTTTTACAGAGACTGGACAGAATGAGCCAGAAGATTAGAACAATTTGCCAGCGTTAGTTTAAGACCAAGTAGAGGCAGGCAGAAACTGAGAGAATCCAGATGGAATCAGTCAGTTTGGAGTAGAGTTTGGGCCAAAACAGCTGAATTGAACCAGCCAGCCCGAGTTCAGAAAGAACTATAAAGGGTGAGTGTATTCAGCAGTAAGCCTCCAAGATGATGATTACATCTGAAGAATAAAAGCTACTTTTACAATGGGTCCTTGGAGAAGCCAGCTCCTCAACTGGTGATTCAGGTTTCAGGAAGCTACACAATAAGCCTAAGATCAAGTGTAGCTTCCCCTTTCATGACTCCGTTTTTCTTGCTTGTCTTGTGTTCACAGGAACATCATGTCATAAAATTCACAAATTCCTCACAAGCCCTTTTTGTACAAGATCCTTTGCAACATGTTCCTCCATCTGTTAGCACAAAGAAAATCACTTTAAATTTTGAGTCAGGAACATTTGTATTGAGGAAATAGACTTTTGTCTTCATTGCTGTTGTGTAGACAAATGGCTATCAGAAAACATGAAGACTAATTCAGGTTTCTAACATCAACTCAGAGGCTTGGGTTCTAAGCTCTACTCTAATATTGATTAAGTCTTATTTTAATTTAAGATTAATTTGGTGTTCAATATTCTTTTTCCTGAGGCTATCCCAAATATGGTTTGTATTTTACATTTTTAAATCAATGGGAGTGAATTTTTCAGAAGTCCCTGTCTTAGTTAGGGTTTTACTGCTGTGAACAGACACCATGACCAAGGCAACTCTTATAAGGACACCTTTTAATTGAGGCTGGCTTACAGGTTCAAAGGTTCAGTCCATCATCAGCAAGGTAGGTATTATAAAGCATAGCAGCATCCAGGCAGGCATGGTGCAGCAGGAGCTGAGAGGTCTGAAGGCTAACAGGAAGCTGGCTTTCAGGCAGCTAGGAAGAGTGTCTTAAAACCCATATCCATAGTGATACACTTGCTCCAACAAGGCTACACCTACTCCAACAAGGCTACACCTACTCCAAC
>JADRCH010007686.1:5168502-5182483 GCA_019843965.1 Rhynchomys soricoides
TACACCTACTCCAACAAGGCTACACCTACTCCAACAAGGCTACACCTCCTAATAGTGCCACTTCCTGGGTCAAGCATATTCACCCTATCAGAGTTCCTATATGACAAACCTAAGAATATGAAGGGATAGACATGCTAACAAATTTGATTTAAGATTTATACATTCTATTAATAAATCATAACATCACTTTGTATCCCATAAGTGTATACAATTTACAATGAAAATCTAAAAAAAAACATCAATCATACAGTTTGAGAAGACTGTTAAATTTTTAAGAATAAAACGCATGGATGAAACTATTAGCAGTAACAGCCTAGGAGAGCACTTAGTATAAGAGGATAATTTTGCAAGTATTCATGTTCTTAATGTAGCAGATCAAACTACTAATGGCTAATTAACAATTACAGTTCTCTTTTGTCTGGATACAAGTAATTTTGGAATTCTTTTAAAAAACTAATTTCCCACATATTACAAATATTTACCTTCAGTATAAACTGTAGGTTATACTCACTGTAAATTGTGTCAGAATAGCAATAATATTTGACAAATTCAGCTGTACTATTTCATAGAAAAGAAAAGAATATGGGGTTTTCTTGTTTATGTTGGCAGATGGTGGAGGCAGGTGAATCTTCCATTTGGTCTTAGCAAAGCAGTTAAGAGTTTCTCATCAAAGAGGCATGGAAATTTAGAGGGACCCTTTCTTGTGAAGAGACTACCTGGCCATAAATCTCTTGAACTGTTATTTGATGGAAACCCAGCATCATTCTTCAGAGATGAAATGGGAGACATGAAATGTTCATGTTATGGTGGTCATACAGCCAGGAAATCAGATGAACATCTAAGTGCACACAAATACCTAAGTGAGTTTCAACAGATCAAGCTGACAGATTAATGTGGATTCAATCATTTATCTTTCTTTCTTCCCCCTTTTCTAATTTCTATGTAATGGCTGTGCACTTCTGATAATAGGTAGCAGGCACCTGTGTTCTGCAGTGAAGTGAAATCCCCCCCCCCAGTGTGTGTGTGTGTGTGTGTGTGTGTGTGTGAAGCATTTATCATTGGAATGCAAAGAAGTGATCTATACAGTGCAGGCTCTTTTGCCTGCTCCCCTCACTCCCACAGCCTTCCTTAGTGATACGTTATCAGTCACGTTCTGATAAGGAAGCCAGGCCCAGTAGAGTAACTGTCCTGCTGAGATGACACAGGGATTCCCAGACAGAACAGGCATTGCTGTGTTCTGTCCACCCTTTGGCCTGCTCTACATCGTTGAGTTTACAAAAGATTCTCCTGGTGAATTTCACATGCCAGAATGTTACGAACTAAAGCCAGGCTCCTACTGCCCTGAGGGTCCCACTGACTTATGATACTGAAATGGACTACTGTCTGGCATTTTCTAAGCTTTCGAATTTCATCATTTAAATCTTAGATCCACAATTTGACTTACACACTGTTGCCTATATTATCTGCTTAACACTGTTGTTCAAATGATTTTCTGTTTTATTTTTTCTCCTACTACAGAGCCTTAAGTTTAATATATCTTTACATTTTAATGTGCACATGTGAAATCCTGTTCCACAGTGCACTATAATCAACAATTCAAACTATATAACAAAATAAATAATATATGTATTTCATATTCAGATAAAATTTAAGGCCCAAATCAATCCACTTGCACCATAAACATGCAATTTGGAATATTTTAATGGATTCTGTAAACATATAAACAAAGAAAATGAAGAGCCTCATGGGGAATAATTCGTGGAATGTTTTGCACAAGGCAGCTGTGGAAAGCTGTTTGTCATAGCCATGGAAGGACATCCCAGGGTGCTTGGTGTCTAGGCCTTGTATGATTTGCTTAGGTTTTCTGCACTAGGCAATTGGCCATGAGCACCAGGCAGAATGTGGTCTCCTGGAGAATAGTCAACCTTTAACCATGAGTACATTTGTAGCTTCCATAGGCAAGCAAATGTGCTTTCCTTATGAGGAAGGCCATTTAGCTAATGGTGATGCTACAGCTTTCTTTATCTGCAGTGTTCATATCAATCTTCCAAGAAGACTTTATATTTTCTGAAAACATCAAAACCTGTTTCCCGGTCTGATGGCCTTTAGATATGATCACTTGATATCTTTTCTTCATTCTGAGAACCCAAAAGTGAACACATTCTTCAAGGTCTGATAATTTTTGCTACTCTTTTTCTTTGGTTTGGTTTGGTTTTCTTGTCTTATTTTTAAGATTTATTTATTTAGTATATGTATATGAGTACCCTGTTGTTGTCTTCAGACACACCAGAAGAGGGCATCAGATCCCATTACAGATGGCTGTGAGCCACCATGTGGTTGCTGGGAATTGAACTCAGGACTAGGGCAATCAGTGCTCTTAACAGCTGAGCCATCTCTCCAGTCCTGGTTTGGTTTTCGAGACAGGGTTTCTCTATATTTTCCTGGCTATTCAAAACCAGGCTTGACTCTAACTTAGAGTTCTGCCTGCCTCTGCTTCCAGAGGGCTGGGATTAAAGTCATGCTCCACCACCCAGCTTTTATTTGATAGTCTTAAAGAATTATTTTGACTGAACTCAGACTTAGAAGTTGATGGACTCAGCAAAGGTAGCCTTTCTATCTTGGCAATCTATCACTGGAATTTTCTCTTCAGCTTCCTTCATTCTCTTGGCCAAAAGCTTAGCCTATTCTGCAGCCTCCATATCTTTTTTTTTTTTCCTAGTTTATTTACATTTCAAATGTTTCCCCCTTTCCAGATCTCCCCTTTGGAACCTCCTTATTTCTTCCCCCTCCCCCTGCCACTACGGGGATATTCTCCCACCCACCCACCCACCCACTCTCGTCTTCCCTCCTTGGCATTCTCCTCTTCTGGAAGATCTAACACTCTCAGGCCCAAGGGCCTCTCCTCCCCCTGATGGCTAACAAGACCCTCTTCTGCCACATATGTGGCCAGCACCATGGGTCCCTCCATGAGTATTCTTTGGTTGGTGGATCAGTCTCCAGAAGTCTTGGAGAGTCAGGCCAGTTACCACTGTTGCTGCCTCCCTGTGGATGCAAACTCCCTTAGCTCCTTCAGTCCCTTCTCCAAGTCCTCCCTCTGGGAACTCACATTCAGCCCTATTGTTGCTGTGAAGTGACTCTTGGGTATTTCGAACTTTTGGGCTAATAACCACTTAACAGTGAGTACATGCCATGTTCATTCTTCTGTGACTGTGTTACCTCGCTCAGGATGATATTTTCAAGTTCCATCCATTTGTCTGCTAATTTCATGAAGTTATTGTTTTTAATAGCTGAGTAGTATTCCATTGTGTAAATGTACCACATTTTATGTATCTATTCCTCTGTGGAGGGACATCTGGATTGTTTCCAGCTTCTGGCTATTATAAATATGGCTGCTATGTACATAGTGGAACATGTGTCTTTATTACATATTGGAACATCTTCTGGGTATATGCCCAGGAGTGGAATAGCTGGGTCCTCAGGTAGTATTATGTTCATTTTTCTAAGGGTCAGCCAAACTGATTTCCAGAGAGGTTGTATCACCTTCCATTCCCACCAGCAATGGAGGAGTGTTCCTCTTTCTCCATATCCTCGCCAACATCTGCTGTCACCTGAGTTTTTGATCTTAGCCATTCTGACTTGTGTGAGGTGGAATCTCAGGGTTGTTTTGATTTGCATTTCCCTGATCACTAAGGATGCTGAACATTTCTTTAGGTGCTTCTCAGCCATTCAAGTTTCCTCAGTTGAGAATTCTCTGTTTAGCTCTCTTCCCCATTTTTTGATAGGGTTATTTGGATCTCTGGAGTCTAGCTTCTTGAGTTCTTTGTATACATTGGATATTAGCCCTCTATCGGATGTAGGATTGGTAAAGATCTTTTCCCAATCTGTAGGTTGCCATTTTGCCCTAATTACAGTGTCCTTTGCTTTACAGAAACTTTGTAATTTTATGAGGTTCCATCTGTTGATTCTTGATCTTTGAACACAAGCCATTGGTGTTCTGTTCAGGAACTTTATCTTTATTCTTAGTGTGTTGTTTCTTCAGAGCAACAGCTCAGCATTTGTGTTACAGGACATGTGGAATAACAAGATTCTGAATCTTGAGGGGCTTGGTCCTAAGGGGACCTTCTTACCTTCTTTGCTTAAGGACATATTGGAAGACATCATCATCTTTAGAGAGGTTGAAAAGCTTTCAGATTCTATTATCTGTTTTGGGTACCAACTGCACAGTGGTATCTGTCAGTTCAGTAATATCCATCCTTCCTTTCTTCCTCCTGCTTCATTTATTCCAATAATCAAGTTAAGAACATTCAGACTGGCATCCACAACACATTTCAAACAGACTCATGTGTCTTTTCTCCAGTTCTCCGTGCTCTATAACAAGCATGCCCCATATATAACAGCAAGCACGCTGCCCAGGGAAAAGACCCCTTGCTTCCTTGGAAAGCTTTGTTTTCCACCACTCATTTGAACCACACAACCCTTCCATTCTTTATCCAGAGCATCAGCAGCTATTTCTGCTAGAAAGTACGAAATTTGCATTCATCATCTATTTCAACGAATTTCTGAGAGATTTTGGTTGGGAAGGGGATATTCGCCTTCACCTTAACACAGCCAACTTCCCAGGATGTACCTCTAAAAAGAGCCCAAGGGTGAACTTTTAAAAGTCCCTATCTATGCTTATACTACTTATTCTTTCTCATTGAAAAGAAATTATTTACTTTAAATAATCACTATTAAGGAGCTGAAGAGATTGTTCAGTGGTTAAGAACACTTGCTGCTCTTGTAGAGAACCCAAGTTTGATTTCTACCACCCATGCTAAGTGGCTTACAACCATATCTAACTCTAGCTCCAGGGGATCTGATGCCTCTGCCCTTCCCAGGCACCAGTGCACATATCCACAGGCAGAAACAACTACTCCCATTTAAAATAATAAGAAGAAATCCTAAAATTGGGAGATCAAGGGATTCAGGAACCCAGGGGCCCTGCCCGATCATTGGCAAGGGTTCCTTTCAGTCCAAGCAGGTACCCTGAGCAGACCTTGGGTGTGAACTCCACACCCAGTCCCACAACACCCAGTGGTAGCTCCACTTCTAGGCACTCTAACACGACCAGAATCATAGGATCAGAGGTGAGGAGGACACAACATTTGTCCCAACACCAGGAGTAACTGGGACTAGCAAAGTCCAGGGACTCAGGAAACACACCCCACTAGTGGCACAGGTTCCTTCTGGTCTGAGCAGGTGCCCTGAGCAGACCACGGGCATGAACTCCACACCCAGTCTCACAAAAACCCAGAGGAAGCTCCACCCCCAGGTGCTCTAACACACACAGGAGCACAGAAGCACAGGAACACAGGAGCACAGGAGCTTGGTCACTCCAGGATCTCAGGGTCCCAGAGGCAGTTTGACTCCCAGGAACTCTAACACACCCAGAATTTCAGGATCCCAGGATCCTAGAATCCCAGAATCACAGGATCCCAGAGACAGCTGGATTCTGAGGAGTTCTGATACAACCAGGATCATAGGAAGGATAGGCTCCAGTCAGATATAGCAAGGGCAGGTAGAACTAGAGATAAACAGATGGTGGGAGGCAAGCATAAGAACATAAGCAACAGAAACCAAGGTTGCCCAGCATCATCAGAAACCAATTCACCTACTATAGCAAGTCCTGGATACACCATCACACAGGAAAACCAAGATTTGAATCTAAAATCACTTCTCATGATGATGATAGAGGACATTAAAAAGGACATAAATAACTCCCTTAAAGAAATACAGGAGGGCACAGGTAAACAGCTAGAAGGCCTTAAAGAGGAAACACAAAAATCCCTTAAAGAATTACAGGAAAACACAACCAAACATGTGAAGGATTTGAACAAAACCATCCAGGATCTAAAAATGGAAACAGAAACAATAAAGAAATCATAAAGGGAGACAACCCGGGGAATTGGAAACCTAGGGAAGAGATCAGGAGTCATAGATGCAAGCATCCCCAACAGAATACAAGAGATAGAAGAGAGAATCTCGGGTGCAGAAGATATAGAAGATATTGACACAACAGTCAAAGAAAATGCAAAATGCAAAACACTTCTAACCCAAAACATCCAGGAAATCCAGGACACAATGAGAAGATGAAACCTAAGGATAATAGACAGAAGAGAGAGAAGATTACCAACTTAAAGGGCCAGTAAATGTCTTCAACAAAATTATAGAAGAAAACTTCCCTAACCTAAAGAAAGAGATACCCATGAACATACAGGAAGCCTACAGAACTCCAAATAGACTGGAAAAGAAATAGAGAAATAGAAAAGAAATTCCTCCTGTCACATATTAATCAAAACACCAAGTGCACTAAACAAAGAAAGAATATTAAAAGCAGTAAGAAAAAAAGGTCAAGTAACATATAAAGGCAGAGCTATCAGAATTACACCAGACTTCTCACCAGAAACTATGAAAACTAGAAGATCCTGGGCAGATCTCATACAGACCCTACCTAAGAGAACACAACTGCCAGCCCTGACTGCTATACCCAGCAAAACTCTCAATTAACACAGACAGAGAAAACAAGATATTCCATGACAAAACCAAATTTACACAGTATATTTCCACAAACCCAGCCCTGCAAAGGATAATAGATGGAAAACATCAACAGAAGGAGAGAAACTACACCCTAGCAAGAAAGTAATCTTTCAACAAACCCAAAAGAAGATAGCCACACAAACATAATTCCACCTCTAACAACAAAAATAACAGGAAGAAACAATCACTTTTCCTTAATATATCTTAACATCAATGGACTCGGTTCCCCAATAAAAACACATAGACTAACAGACTGGATATGTAAACAGGACCCAGCATTTTGCTGCATACAGGAAACGCACCTCAATGACAAAGACAGACACTACCTCAGAGTAAAAAGTTGGAAAACAATTTTCTAAGCAAATTGTCCCAAAAAACAAGCTGGAGTAGCCATTATGCTCTAAAATCAAGAATTGGCAAATGGGACATCATAAAATTGCAAAGCTTCTGTAAGGCAAAGGACACTGTCAATAGGACAAAATGGCAACCTACAGATTGGGAAAAGATCTTTACCAATCCTACATCCGATAGAGGGCTAATATCCAATATATACAAAGAACTCAAGAAGTTAGACTCCAGAGAATCACATAACCCTATCAAAAATGGGAAATAGAGTTAAACAAAGAATTTTCACCTGAGCAATCTCGAATGGCCGAGAAACACCTAAAGAAATGTTTAACATCCTTAGTCATCAGGGAAATGCAAATCAAAACAACCCTGAGATTCCACCTCACACCAGTCAGAATGGCTAAGATCAGAAACTCAGGTGACAGCAGATGCTAGCAAGGATGTGGAGAAAGAGGAACACTTCTCCATTGCTGTTGGTATTGTAAGCTGGTACAACCAGTCTGGAAATCAGTTTGGTGGTTCCTCAGAAAAATTGGACATAATATTACCTGAGAACCCAGCTATACCACTCCTGGGCATATACCCAAAAGATTCTCCAACATATAACAAGGACACATGCTCCACTATGTTCATAGCAGCCTTATTTTTAATAACCAGAAGCTGGAAAGAACCTAGATGGCCTTCAATAGAGGAATGGATACAGAAAATGTGGTACATTTACACAATGGAGTACTACTCAGCTATTAAAAATGATGAATTCATGAAATTCTTAGGCAAAAGGATGGAACTAGAAAATATCATCCTGAGTGAGGTAACTCAATCACAAAAGAATGCATATGTTATGCACTCACTGATAAGGGGAATTAGCCGGAAAGCTCCGAATACCCAAGATCCAATTCACAGACCACATGAAGCTCTTAAGAAAGAAGACCAAAGTGTAGGTGCTTCGTTCCTTCTTAGAAAGGGGAACAAAATACTCTCGGGAGCAAATGTGGAGACAGAAGGTACAACAGACACTGAAGGAAAAGCCATCCAGAGACTCTCCCACCTGGGGATTCATTCCATATACATTCACCAAACGGACACTATTATGGATGCCAAGAAATGCTTGCTGAAAGGAGCCTGATATGGCTGTCTCCTGAGAGGTCCTGCCAGAGCCTTACAAATACAGAGGTGGTTACTCGAAGTCAACCATTGTACTGAGTGCAGGGTCCCCCATGGAGGAATTTGAGAAAGGATCGAAGAAGCTGAAGGGGTTTGCTACCCCACAGGAAGAATAACAATATCAACCAACCAGACCCTCCCAGAGCTCCCAGGGACTAAGCCAAGAAGTACACATGGCTCCAGCTGCATATATAGCAGAGGATGGCCTTGTCATGCATCAATAGGAGGAGAGGTCCTTGGTCCTATGAAGGCTTGATAGATGCCCCAGTGTAAGGGAATCTAGGGCAAGGAGGTCGGAGTGGGTAGTTGAGTGGAGAAACACCCTCACAGAGGCAGGGGAAGGGGGATGGGATAGGGACGTTCCGGGAGGGGGGGAGGACCTGGAAAGGGGATAACGTTTGACATGTAATTTAAAAAAAAAAAAATCCAATAAAAAAATCCTAAAATTGTTAAAACATTACATAAAGTAAAATTGCTATAGGCTGGATGTGGTGGCACATGTTGATAGCCTCAGCACTCTGAAAAATCAAGAGGCTTGACATAAATTTGAAAATAGCTTGGCCTACATAGAGTTCTATGCAGGGTATGAAAGATGGCTCAAATGTTAAAAGCTAGTCTCACAACCAAAACATTTGAAGTTCTAGGACAGCTGAAAGTACAAAATGATTTGTTAGATGTATGTATACACAAACATATATTTATATATACATATTCATATATATGTATGTTTAGAAAAGCAATCGGAGCTCATTAGGATGACTATTCAGCAAAGAAATTTTTTCTTGAAGCTATCAAGATATAAAAAATTAATTTAATAAAAGAATAATTTTGTTCCATCCCTTTGTCAAAAATTACTATGATCCCATTCAAAACACCTCCTCTGGGAGAAAATACTGACTTAAAAATATCTTTGAGGAAACAAAACTTACGAAATGTAATTCACCTATAGGCTATTCTAATTGGATTTGTAAGTGAATCAATGCAAACTGGCATCAGAGACAGAATAAATGGAAAGAGGACCATTAATTTGAAAGTCTCTTTTCCAAAACACAGGGAGCAGTAAAACAGCTATTTTATATTTTGTAGAAGCAGTTTTGAGTTAACAAAGGAAGTCTGGCTCCAGCAAAGACCACCAGACTTGAGGCTAAAGAAAATCCCAAAGACAAAGTTAGTTCACCCAACTCACATTCTTGTGGTAGCCTAGTAACAAAAGAAAAGTTTAATAACATCTTTATATTGTTCTTTAGAAGGGTAGGTCTGACTGAGTATTGAGGGCAAAGCTCGTTTTTCCTTTACATCTGAAAACCATTGATGTACATCTTTTGTGGAGAGAGATCTAAATATTTTGACTTATTTTTGAGAAATTTCCTGTTCTTTTCTGGACCGCGTTTTTCCAAAGTTGAAATGGATGTCACTTGAAAAACCAGCACCATGCCTTATAAAAAGTTCTCATTAAATTACAAATAGCATCTTTGAAAGCTCTGGTACAAAAGAAAGAAGAATTCTTTATGGAGAAATGCATCCCCACTTCCTGTAATATACATGTGCTATGCAGATAAATGTTGTTACATGACCTTCTTGGGACCAGTCTACATAAGTAATCAACTGAAAATTTATTTCAGAAAAAAATTGGCAGTGGAAATTTCTATTAAAATATGTTTCTGAAATAAAAAAAATCAAATGGAGTTTTGTAACCAGTTGATCCTTCTAATCAAAAAGAGTAAGAAAATTTGAAGCATGAGTTATGAGCCCTCACAATGTTTTCTGTCAGCTACTAAACCTACTGGAACATGGAATAATGCATGCTAGGTACAAATTGGTCTTTTTACTCAAACGGTATTGCTTGGATGTCAGGCACAGCTGTAAGCATTTTCCAAGTATGGACTTACTGAATTCTCATACTAAGCAGGAGACTACTGTTGTCTCATTTTACAGCATATAAAACAGAAGCCTGGAGTTGGTGAGAAATAGAGGCTGAATTCAACCCAACTCTGACTCTACCATCCATGGTCTTCAACTTTATTTCACACCTCTTGGATACTTTTATGTTATGGCTTGGGTCCTCAAAAACATAGGCACCAGAATATAGTGCTATTGGTGGTGGTAGAACCTTCTGGAGGTCAGGCTAAATGTTGGAAAGTTAGGTCATTGGGGGTGTGCCTATGAAGGGGCTATTAGGATCCTGACCTGCCCATTTGTCTCCACCCCCTCACTTCCTTCCTGGATACCATAAGATGAAAGCCTTTTTAAAATCATATCTTATCTGGCATTATATGCTCCCAAAAGCAGTGGGATGAAGGGACATGCCTGTTGTTTCTGAAATCATAAGGCAAAAATAAGTTTTGCTTCCTTTTGAGTTGGTTATCTCAAGTGTTTTGTCACAGCAATGAAAAGCAGATTAACACACTTTGTGTTATTTATATTTATTTGGTGAATAAGGATCTTCACAGAAGGAAAACAAAGGTATCAATTAAGTACTCAACCTCGAGCAGTGTCTTAGTCCATTTCCTTCCTAAAGGGTGTTAGCCCTTCGCAATCTTTCAGCTGTAGATTTCTGATTTCCTTCCTGCCTTATCTCCTTTCCTTCTCTCTCTCCCTCTCCCTCTCCCTTCCCCATCCCTCCCTCTCTTTCTCATATCTGTTGCCTAGTTAAGTAAAGCGAAAGCATTCTACATTAATGGAGTTTCTCTCTTTACCTCTCAGCTCTCAGTCTGTATATGAAACAATTACATTTCCAGGGCTATGGGTTTAGTCACTACTGGGTCTCATTGATAACTGGGCTGAAAAATCTACTATGCGCATAAATGTTTATACATTAAAATTATTTATCAATTAATATTTCTTGGTTCAGCCTGATTTTTTTTTTGTGTGTGTGTGTATGGGTGTTTCTCCTGAATGTAAGTATGTGTACCACATGCATGCTTGGTGCCCATAGAGGTCAAAACTGGTCATAGGATCCCTTGGAACTGGAGTTAAAGATGATTGTGAGCTGCCATGTGGCTTCTGGGAATCCAACTCTGGTCCTCTGGAAGAGCAGAAAGTGCTTTAAACCAGTGAGTTATCACTCCATCCCCCAGTCCCATTTTTAAAGAAGATTCTTCTACCCTCTATACAGTGCTATGATACACAGGACATTTTTTTTGAAAAGCTGTAGGTTTCCATGTAGATTACTCATATAACTAACTGCTCATCTCGCCTGTGTAATTCGCCCTGTGGTTTCTTTGGAAATAATGAGGTAAAAGCCTTAAAAACTGTGTTCTACATATGATCCTTCAAAGCTCAACAAGTAATGCAAGTTCTAGGTTTAAGTCTCACTGCACAAGACAGATGTTTATTTATTTTATTGTTTTTGAAAGTTGCAGTCAGCCAACTGGGCTGCTAAGGATTGTGGCATTTACATAACACTCATATTCTCTGGGCTAGGGAGTGAGCAGGGAGGCCTGCTGTGCTTCTTTTGGGCTTTTTATCTTCATTATCACATCAGACTAGAAAGCTAAGGGGCTGCAATCACTTAGAGATAGGACCAAGGGAATCATCTGTTAGTTGGGGTCAAGAATAGTTCCTTGAATTTTGCAGTCCTATTTAATCAGCCCATTTACTGCTGATAACTTGAGTTTGCTTGGATGTTTATGACCATGAAATGATCACATTGGGACTGAACTTCATAGCCTAAGGTAAGATAGACTCCAGAATATAGAACAAAGGACTGGGAGGTAATTCTTATAGAGTTCTCTGTCATCAACACCCTTACACACACACACACACACACACACACACACACACACACACACACATACACACACACACACACCCCAAAATAGATTCTCCTTTTGAATATTTGTTTACTTTGCCTAAAATAGAACATTCTATTTGCCCCTTGAGTTGTGGAGCTAACTGTAGCTCTGCTGACCTGGCCTCTGCAAACTGGAGAGGATCCTGACTTGTGTTTCATCACCAGATCCTGGGTCTTGTCAAGTCTTGTATTTATGTAAAAGATGATATATTACAAGGTCAAATTAGTCTTAGCACCAAATATAGGATTTTGTGAAAGAAGAAAATGTGCACAAAGGCAAAGGTTTGCAAAACCCAATATGAAGAGAAATATTTGTGTAACGTTTTTAAGAATTAATGAAAACACGAAGGGTCATTTAAACACCGCCCCTGCAGGCCCATGAACTCAACTGGCCGCAGTGGCTGCATGCATGAGAACCAGAACGCAAACATTCCCTGAAAGGCGAATGCAGTGTGGGAAGTCAGCCAGAGGCATTTGTGCCAAAACTAAATTTAGCTCTGGAAACTATATTTTGAGCATAAGTGGAGTGTTTTTACAAAGAGTTTTTCTTTTATTTTAATCACTGAAATACTCTCTATGCTGGATGATTGTAGAACTGTGGGTTCAGTCAGAATACCTGGCTTCCTAAAGGGAGTGGCCATGCATGACCTCAAGGCAGCTGGCCATTTAAAACTTCAGCTATGTCTCCAGAGAGAAGGCTGATTTGGCTTTGTGTAGTATAGGGAAGCAAGCTTTTGAAAGTGGTTCGGGTCAGTAAAGCTTTCACTTTCAGTGTCATTGATTGCTCAGGCCATTTCAGGTTACCTTCAACAGGCTTTGCAACTAGGAGTTTTCTGTAGCCAACAGAAATCAAATAGACTACTACTATCTCAGAGAGGCCCTTTTCCAGTGCTGTAGCTGCAGCAGCCAACCAATCCCTCTTCTTACTTTTCCAAGCATTCATTTTCATCTTGAACTGGTGTATTAATTTCCTTTTGTATTTGGTATGTATCTACCTGCCTTCACTGACCTAAGAGGTTGCTGAAGGCAAATGTGTCTTCTGTGGTTGCCATGTATTCCAGGGCTCCAGAGAATCCCTGGTGAAAGTGCTTACTTCCTACATATATTGATGACTGTCTGACTAATGTCATGAAACTGGAATATCTCCTCTAGAGAATGAAATCTCTCGAGAGACACTTGCTATGAATCAGAGTCCCAAACTCACTTACTAAAACCTAACTTGGATCAGGTTATCTAGAATGCTTGTGCTAAATTATCTGCTCATGAAAATCAATATGTGTAAGGTGTCCCATTATTGATACATAAAGTAGGGAAGGGGGCACCATACAATAGTTTAATTTTCTTGAATAGCTGATGAAAAACAAAAAAACTGATGTCCTTGCCAACCCTTTAGTTTCTTCTGAGTTCCACACTTATAAAATGAAGGTCTCATCATGTTCATGCTTTCCTTTAAAAAATTGACGATGTGAATTCGATTAGTAATCTGAGCTCCTGAAATAGAAAAAGAAAAAAGGAAAAACAAAGCAAAACAAAACAGTTGAGGGTTGCTAAGGTGGCTCAGTGGGTATAGGACCTTGGTTGTATGTCTGAGTTTGTTTCCTGGGACCCAAATGATAGGAGAGAGCACAAAGTTGTTCTCAGACCTACACATAGGTGCTGTGGTGCAAGAAACACGTTTACACACACACACACACACAGTGTAATACAAAATTTAAGAAAAGAAGATAGGTGACTGTGGATTAAATCTTTCAAATGACAGGACTGATAAACATGTGAACTCACAAGAGACTTGGTCACATGTACAAGAACTGTACAGCTTCAAGCCAGCAGGGCCCCAGCACTGAGAGGGATAAGTGGATAGTGAGTCCACTCATGTCTACTCCTAATCAAGAAGCTATTTGTAATTGATAACCCCTGGCAAAGGGAAAATCAGGCTTTTTCCAATGGAGGGTCACTGTATATATTAAATACACTTCAGGACAGGTCCCATGCCTAGGAGTTGTTGGCCAACACAAAATGAATTCTCTGTCTCTGTCTCTGTCTCTCTGTCTCTGTCTCTCTGTCTCTCTCTCTCTGTCTCTCCCCCCCCCCCGTGTGTGT
>JADRCH010007686.1:5182583-5230384 GCA_019843965.1 Rhynchomys soricoides
TGTGTGTGTGTGTGTGTGTGTGTGTGTGTGTGTGTTTGGGGGGAGGTTGTTTCATTTTGTCATCTTTTATCTTGTTAGCTTTTTGTTTGTATTCATTTTTGTTTTGTGTGGTTTTTTGTTTATTGTTTTTGTTTTGTTTTTGAGAAAGAGAGGGAACATAAAATTGGGTAGGAAGGGAGGTGGCACGGATCTGGGAGGGGTGGGGAGGGGAAATGATGATCAATATATAATTTTTTAAAAGAAAGAAACAAACAAAAAAGAATACCATTACACGAGGAAGGTGAGACCTGAGTGTGAAAGGTAATGTGCTACGGAAAGATAGGAACTGGCACTTAACACTTGCTTTTTCTGCTTCTAGGCCTTTTTCTCTTACTAGGGTTTTATACTGAACTGCCTGGGAGACCCTTGTGTGTTAAGTTTATAGGCAGAAAAGATTGGCTAGATGTGCCACAGCAGTGTACATACACATTGTACATGGATCTGTAACCAACATTTCAAATTAAACACATATAAAGGATTAAATAAAAACTTCCAATTTGCGAAAAGAAAATCTTTTCAAATGAAAGTACTCAAATAGCCTTTGGAACTCTGGTGAGTCTAGGGCTTTAGAAGGGTCTGGAAGTCACCATTATCAATTACTCTATCCCTCCAGGGTACGTTGGAGTTATGTTTTATCTGGCCCTTTCATTTCCAATGTTTTTAATTTGCCTTTTAAAACAACAGCAAATGTCAAACCAGGACACTGAAGGAATCTGTGAAAACAAATGCTTTATCTTGTTCGGAATCAGTAATAATAAATCCATCTGGCTTCTCCTTAGAAGTCTGCATCTGGTCACTCATTTCAGCATCCCGTGACTCTCCTCTGGAAGCCTTTCTTTAGAGCAAGATGCTGACTCAAAAAGCAGTGAGCTTCCCACGGTGAGTTGTAGCCAATATATGTTTTGAAAAATCCTCAGTTATCAGTTTTGTGGTCTCAAGGAATGCATTCAATAAATAAATCAAGAGATGAACCTTCAAATTTGTTTGAGCTGTGCACATTTACCTAGTCTCACAACACATCTGTAAGCAACTTACTGTATAACCCAGCCCTATTCAACTTCATCAAGTAAAAATAAACTGAGCTAGAAACTGAGTGATTACAGATCTTAAAGATGGTCAAAACAAGGAATGAAGATTTGGGAGTTGTCATAGGTACAATTCATAGTAACATTGTGGACACTGTGTCAAGTGATAATATTTCATGTTTTAGAAATCAGTCTTTTCTGCATTGTATCTGTGACAATAACTCATTCAGCTTCATTTGTCATTTTCTCACCTTTTCTGTGCCATAGCTTTGTTCTGCTAATATGAGTTTCATTGCTTGTGGAGATGCCAGCAATGAGGTCAGAGAGACATCCATTCCAGAACATACGGAATGCAGAAAAGCTTGCCTTGTCAGTTGCTGAGATGTAACTACTTACTGTCAACAAAGGATCTTCTTTTCCACTTCAATTGTGGACTTGTGAATGAAAGACTTATAGAATCAAAAGATTTGTAGAACAGGCTGTGATGGCTCACACCTATTATCTTAGCACTCAGGAAGCAGAGGCAAGTAGATACCTTAATTCAAGGCCTGTGTGGTCTATAGAACATGTTCCAGGTCAGCCAGGGATACACAGAGAAACCCTGGTGTGTGTGTGTGTGTGTGTGTGTGTGTGTGTGTGTGTGTGTGTGTTATGGAATCAAATCAAAGTTGCTTAGGTATTTCCTAAATTCAGGCTATCAAGTAGTTTAAACATCTTTTTATAATCTTAAATAATCATTATTATGTCATATGCTTGGTCCAAACACATCTTTGTTGATCCTCTGCTTTATCTTGCCAATCTGTTTGGAGACACCATTTGTTCCAGCAGACAGTTTGGAAGGGCTTTGGCTCCAGGTGTCATTTGATGTAAGCACACTGACTTCCCATTGACTGCAATTCATTTGGGCAAAAATGCACTTCTGTCAACAATAAAAGGGAACTTGGGAACTGCAACTTCTTATAACCTTGGAGCTCAGTCCGTCAGGGTTGGCCCCCTTCTACTTATTATAGATAACAAGAGTTTGATGGACACACAACTCTCTTGATGTAAGAGTTCCGCATCAGTTGACTTGAGCAACTGTAGATTGAGTTCTGTGCAGAGTTTGTTCCTGTCACTACTTTATAAAGAGTACAACTATTTGGATAGTATTTACATTACAATAGGTATTATAAATCATCTAGAGAGGATCTGAAGTATATAACAGGATGTAAATACTATGGTATTTTATGTAAGGAACTTTGGCATCAGTGAATGGGTTTGGATATCCTTGGGGGTTGTGGAAGTAATTTCCCATGGACATTAAGAGCAATGGGTCTAATATGGGGCTTTACAATGAAGAAAGAATACACAGTGCTATAAAAATACTCCCAAATAATATTTTTAAAGCACTAAGCAGAGACACCTGGGGTAAAACCAAGACATACCTTACAGAAAAGAGTTCAATTTCTTTAATAAATGAGAATATGAGAAACAAAATTGTAGCTGATTCTCTCTTTCAATTAAAATGCAATAGGGCCGGTTAGGGCGTAACATTCCTGTTCATGGACACAGTTTGTGATGACCTTGATATTGCATACTCAATAAGGAGTGTAATTGGTAGTAGATGGGCTTCTGACCTTCAACATATATGGGTATGAACCACCAACTTATGAAACTGGAATAGTGATATTTATCTTATAATAATGCTATGCTAAAAAATGTATGGAAAGTTCCTAGTGCAGAATAAATAATTGGACAACAATAACAGTTTCTTCCTCTCTCCATCCATATTCATAGCCAGTCCTCTGGCTCACACTCTCAGTCTTTAATGTGGTGTAGATCATACACATTGGAGAGATTATTATGGATTTTCTATTTGTCACACACTTTGTACAGAAAGCATCTTCTTAAAATCTGGTTCTTTCATTGGTTCCATCCTCTATCTCAGCTTAAATGAAGCAAATCCCAACTGTACTATTTTTTCCTAAGTTCACTTAGGAAAGTTGTCTGACTCAGTTTCCTTTTTTGGACATGGATGATAATAAGAAGTACTTCATGGAATTATGAGGAGTAAATAGTATAAATCACTTATGTATTTGGCAGATAGTCTGATAAATATTAAGGCCCTGTTAACATTTATTATTAGAAATTTAATACTATCATAGTATGTACAGATAAAGAAATTGAGACAAGCCACAGCACATGTCCTATTTTTTAATACTTGCTAATAATTTTTATTTTATACTTACTAGTCATATACATCAAAGGAAGAACTGAACATCTGAAAAACTAATTTTATACAACGTCAGCTGGTTGGTCTGTCACTTTCCTCCTTTGTCTTTATTTCCCACACTTGCCCTAGTTTAGAACTCAAACTAGATGATGCCCAACCAAGTGGGATAGACATCTAGTGTTCTAGTGAACTATCAATAGTTTAACATGTGCCTGTCGATATTGTTATTGCTTGCTTTACTTTTGCTCTAACAGAGACCCTTCCCACTGATGCCTGAGGATAATTCCACAGATGGGATCTGGAGACTCAAATTCCAAATGGGGAGACTGGGCTGAAAGGTTGATTTATGGTTATTGATGGAGGCATTGTTTTTACATGACATCACTTTCTGAAGCCATTTCTATTTAAAAGGAGAGGACCTCCTTGAATTTAGCTTTGACTCACACCTTGCCTAGTCTAGTTTCTGTAGCACCTTATTTGCATTCTCTGCTTGGGGGAGGAGTCCATAGGTATGTCTGCAATCTCTGTCACACAACAGAGCAGTGAACTGTGAGAAATACCTGAGGAATTTCACATCAATCATACAGGAGGCAATTGAAGAGTGGGCAGCTATGAACTTACACCATTCTGCTGTTTCAACTACATCCTTGGAAGTTACTCCTGTGAGAAAGGCTCATGTGGTTTTAGTATTGCTTACTTGCTGAGTAGTTTGCACCTCTCCTAGTTGTCTGCACAAAGGTTTTCTCATCCTTTCCTGCCTGATCTAGCATTTGACCTCTGTTATGCCCTTCGCACTTTATATGTGGAGTGGAGCAAACACCATAAAAAGGCAAGCGAAAGTATCCTCACAGACCCCTGGATTTAAACTTTTATTCTGTGTATGTCTGGGTGTATGTGTAGGTGAATACATGCCACAGTATGACTGTGGGGGGATCAAGCTACATTCAGGAGTTCGTTCTCTTCTATCTTGGGTGCTGAGGATAGAACTCAGATCATCAGTCCTGCAGGCATGTTCACCTGCTGTGCCATCTGGAGGCTGCTTCTGGTTAGAGCTGGAATATACTTCTGCATAATGTTAATCAATCACAAAAAACCCCCACCTTTTTTGTAACACCTTTCTGGAAACAAATGCTTAAGAGGGCATAGAGATTCCCCACGGGAATCTCCACCTTATGGAGAACCAAGTCTGTTAAGCCCAGCTCAGAAGCATGACATAATACCATGTTTAGCACTGAGCAGGGTGTCCAATGCATCATGTTTCTTTCTTTGAAAATGAAACACCAGTGAGCTTTCATTCATTACCCATGCTCCTGCCTAATTGAAAAATTCTTTGGAATTGCCGTTTTGTTCAATGAATTCCTTGGCTCTGGGTTTCATTAAATTGTTTGAAAGAAGGCAAACCAAGCTGCGGTTTGCCGTGCTTTAGAAATGGGTAATTTTCCTAAGGGTTGTCTTAACAAATTACTACAAAGTGGGTGGTTTAAAACAACAGACATTTGTTTGATCACAGTTCTGGATGCAGAAGTCCAAACTCAAGGTGTTAGCAGAGTGGATTTCTCCTTAAGGCTCTGGAGGGTGGATGTGTTTGGATTCTCTCTCAGCTTCTAGGGCTGTTGGCAGTTCTTGCTTTTTGGCTGCTATCTAGATCATTCTAATTTCTGCATCCATCTTCAGACACTTCCCCTCCCTGCCAAGTGTGTGTCTGTATCCACATTGCCTTCTCTTTCCTTTCGGAAATACACTTGATTTCAGGTACATCCTAGAACACTTTGTCTCTGCTTCTCTCTCCAGTGCTGAGCTTACAGGAACATGCTACCTACCATTCTTGTCTTTTAAAAAGATTTATTTTTAATTAGGTATTAATTATGTGTATTCATGTGAATGCATATGTAGGTACATGCACGTGTAAATTCAGGTACCCTCAGAGTGCAGAAAGTGTACTGAGTTCCCTAGAGCTGGATTACATGTGGATATGAGCTGCCTAATGTAGGCATTGTCAGCCAAACTTTGGCCCTTTGCGAAAGCAAATAAATGCTCCTAACTCCTCAGCCATCACCCCAGCTCTGTGTCTGACTGTTTATGTGGATGCAATTCCGGGTTCTCATGCTTGAAAAGCAAGCACTTTTAAATACTGAGCTATCTTTCTAGCATGAATATTGCCTTTAGACACAAAGTTTCATTGTGCAGTCCCAAACCCTGGATGTCACAATGTAGTCCAGGCTCATTTCAAAATCACAACCATCTTTCTGGCTCCATTCTTCCAGTGGTGGGATTATAAGAGTGAGACAGCATGTCTGGCAGCCTGCTCTGTGTTTTACCTTATCTGTCATTATCTTATCTTCTTCCTTCTCTTCTTCTCTTACTCCTTTCTAAATTGATTGGAATAATTCAACCAGTAAACAGTAGAAAAAGTAAGTTGTCAATGTTCATCAAACATTAATAAGAAGAGATTGAGTGTTCTGTATCTTCGCTGACTGTGACAATGACTTCATGGACATGGTCAACTGTCAAAATTCAACTATACAGTTTGTTATATACGAACATAAATGTTTTCTCACTTAAGTTGAGTTCACACAGACAAAGACAAGTGTATGCGCACGCGCGCGCATGCACACACACACACACACACACACACTCACTAACCTCACTAACTCACTCAAGAAGACAGCATTGGTTATTATCATCCCATTTCCATTCAATGTTAGAGATTTGTAAGAAAACATTTAAAAATCACAGGAAAAAAATCCCATATCATTTCACTACTTTTAAAAGTTGGACAAATTAAAAATGTTTATGCTATGAACATTGTAGAATAATGAACAGACTCTTACCATTGTTTACATTGGCACATGATTCTTCATCCTCAAAAGCAATCCTAAAATATCCTATGGAAAGTTGTCCTCTAGAATCTCCTTAAAGGTTTAAATTTGCTTTAATCAACATATTTGTACATATTTAATATTTTAATTATATACTCTAGTTTTAAAACTATTCAAATTATTTTTTCCCATACAATATAGATTTATCATGATTTTCCCTTCCCCAACTTCCCCCAGATCCTTCCTACCTCCCTACCCATCTAATTTCATGCCTTTTCTTTCTTTCTTTCTTTCTTTCTTTTTTTTTTTACTTCTTTCTTTCTTTCAAAAACAGACAAACAAAACAAAAAACCATTAATCCAACACTGAAGACACACAGCCAGATGGATCCTGGAGTTGGCTTAGTAGCCTAATCATTGGTGGGTTTGATGTTCAGTGAGAGAACCTACTTGTGGTAATAAGATGGAGTGTAATAAAGGAAGACATCTGACATTGACCTCTACCCTCCACGCATACCTGGACACATGTGGACACACACACAGAAACAGGTACATGTACACAGGATGAACATACACTCACAAACAAACATAGTAGTCTAAATAAACATTCTTAGTTTTGGCACAAATATTCCTAGCTTCCAATAAAGAAGTAGGTTAGGCATAGGGCAGTCTGGCTACTAATGACTACTGGCATTCTCATGTTCCATCAAAATTATCCACATATTTCCTTATATATTTTACATCACACAGATTAAAATCATGTTCGTTCTTCCTGTTTCAGGAGCTTAGAAGCAGAACCCTTGACTTCTATGGATGAATGAGATACCATGAACTGTTTACTCACTAAGAACATTGAAATGATATCAGAAGGATCATAATCAGTTTGGGAGACATGGGCTAGATGAAACAAAATCAGCAATGCTGACTAAGAGTTGGAAGCCAATCAGATACACATTTGAAATATTATATGATGCTCAATCTAAAAGTTTAGTGTGATTTGGGACTATTTAAGAAATGGGATTATATAACAAACAAGGGTAAAATAGGATGCTCTAACAGGGAATATTGGACCTGGGGACTAAAAAGAAATAAGTGACTGGAAGGAACCCAAAGAAGATCATCAATGGTGATGGCTTTCAAGTAAAATATTATTAACTTTTTAGTGTAGCCAAACCACAGAATCAGACCCAAGGGGCCTGATCCAAATCTACAAATAGCTCAAGGGGCTAAACACCAAGGGTAAAGAGGAATTTTGGCTGGAGAAATGAAACATTTCAAGGAAAAAAGAATAAAGAAAAGGAGATTTAGGTTAAACGTCAGAAGATGTTCTTGGATAGTAAGATGTGTTTAGACAACAATTTCTTAAGGGAATAAAAAAAAACTGATAGTTTTTCTGAGATCCTCGATAAGAGCATACCTTGATGTCAAACCAAGGATTCTAGAACTTTCACTACAATAGTCTTGTGCCATGACCAGATGAAATAGCAATTCTTTAAACCTCAAAATTCTGTGATAATTATAATGAGAATGAATAATGAACAGATTGTTCTGTCTTTTAATAAAATGTATCTTAAGGCTTTAGTTAAGGCTATGTAAAAAGAAAACAAACACAAACAAGCATGATGCCACTTTCAATACCAATTGCTGGTATGGAACAAAGTCTTAGATCTGCTTTTGAAAGTATATATGTATATTGAAAACCATTTTTTTCTCACTAATATCTTTTTTTGGCTAATGTCTTTTTTTATTTTCTTAATGGTTAGCTGATGAATTCTGAGGAAGATTCTGGTGGTTGGAGAGATGGCTGAATGGTTTGAAGGCTGTTCTTCTACAGGACCAGGATTTGGTTCCCAGTACCCACAGGGCAGTTCACAACGCTAACTTCAGTTCTAGGACATTTGTCTCACTCTTCTGTCCCCTTTAGGCAGTGTTTATATGAGGTGTACAGATAAAGATGTAGGCAAAACATTCAAAAACAGAAAATAAAAGTAACGAAAAATGAAAAAGAGTCTGAAGATTAATTTAACATAGTCACCTCTTTATGAAATTGGTCAATGGTCAGCATCTTGTCCTTCATCAAATATAGCATAACTGGGCATTTAATCAGATTGGGCAATAGGAGTTGAGTCTGAATGAGCAAAATGAGTAAGTGAAAAGAGCAAAATAGTATGCTCCGAGTAAGAATGATGGTACCATACATTATGAGGACTGCCACATAAACTTAATACTAAGGTAGAAAAGAACATATTTAAAAATACTCTTTTAATAAATGTATTATTACTAGTTACTGTTGTTGAGACAGGGTCTCACTGTATCTCCCTAGCAGTCCTGGAACCCAAAGAGATCCAGCTGACTCTGTCTCCTGAGTGCTGGAAGTAAAGATATAGAATACCATAGCAATCACTTTATTATACTGAACTAACAAAAACACCACACAGCTGGATTAAGGTTGTCATGCAAACAAACACTTGCCTAATTCCAAATTCTGTTTTCCAGTGAACTTCTGAACTTCTATACACTCATAATGACCTTTCTGAAGCCAGGAAGCTTCCTTTAGGGTTTTCTATTTTTATTTATTTATTTATTTATTTATTTATTTATTTATTTATTTACATCCATCCCAGCAGGTGCTCCCCTCCTTGAAGAGTTTCTTCCCCCTTCCCCCTCCCCTTCACCTCTGAGAGGGAAGATCCCCCCACCCCCGGTATACCAAATCTCTACAGGATTAGTCACATCCTCTCCCACTGTCGTCAAACATGGCAGCCCTTTGCTACATATGTGCCAGGACCTTGAACCAGTCTGTGTGTATGTTCTTTGGTTGGTAGTTCAGTCTCTGAGAGCACCCAGGAGTCCAGGTTAGTTTACACTGTTGGTCTTCCTGTGGGGTTACCGTCACCTTGAGGGTCTTCAATCCTTCCCCTAATTCTTCCATAGGGATCCCCAACCTCTGGCAAATGTTTGTCTGTGTGCATCTACATCTGTCTCAGACAACTGCTGGGTAGAGCCTCGCAGAGGGCTGCTATGCTAGGTTCCTATCTCTGCTTGCTGTCCCAGGCAGACCAGTTGGTTAGTTTGGAGCCCTCGAAGGTTTCAACAAGGAGGCGGTCAGGAGGATCTTGGGGTCCAGCATGGCTCCTCCAGACAGGAAGCCAGGCCAGAGCTAGACCATGGGGCTACAGGAATACCATGGGCCACTCACCTCTGCTGGCTCTCCCAGGCAGACCAGCTGGGTGGAGGGTAGATCCAACTAGGATGGGTGGTTGGTTAGAGTTCCAAGCTGGTTATTTTTGGGCATCCTGAAGGTTTTTAAGGGGAGGCAGGACACTCCTGGTGTCTTGCAAGGCTCCTTCAGACTGGGGAGCCAGGCCAGAGCTCGACAATCAGGTTTTCTACTTTTATTATTAATTATAATTTACTTATTGAGTTATGTGCCAATGAAAATATGGAATATAAAAATGGACTAATATGCTGTTAAATAAAATGAAATAATTATAAGAAAATGAATTGGCTTAGAATTTATAATCTTAATTGAAGTGACTTAACCTTCAATTAAGAAAAAATACACAGTCTCAATCATATGCAGATCCTAGCCTAGAAACTATACATGTTTACATGTAAACAACTGAGTACATATAGTAATAACACATAGGAAAGAGAACATGAAAAGGTAATAATATTAGATGATGGAGATGGGTCAAATACAGGCAGAGTCACATGAGTTGTAGAAGAGGGTATAATGCTAATGGTTTTTCTAGTGTCTTGTCAACTCTGTCATAGTTCTCCTCCTCCTCCTCCTCCTCCTCCTCCTCCTCCTCCTCCTCCTCCTCTTCTTTTTAGGGGTAAGCACCATCATAAAATATTTTTAATATTAAAAAATATAAATGGTTATCTTACAAAAATATTTCATTATTGAAGAACCATGTCATTGTTGCCATGTTTTGAAAGCACACATAAATATACTAGCTAACTTTCCCAAAGGAGATCCATGTTAATGAATATCACTATTCACCAGACAAGAATGTTTTGGCCAAAGATGGATCCTATGTATAACATTCTATAAGATATTAATGGAGCTTAAGAAGTTGATTGCTGCATTGATGCTAGTGTGAAATTCATCATTTGATTGTGTGTGGTCATATTTGGTATATCTCAGCACTTGAGAGGCAAAGAACAGAGGACTGAAGATTGGAGACTAGCCTGGGATACAGAGAAAGACCTTGTCCCCAATAAAAACAAAACCAATAATCCCCAGTAAAACATACCAAATTATGTTCATTACCATTATATACCATATGTGCCAATTATTTAGTACACTTCTTTTATTAAATAAAAGTAAAATGTTTACTATAAATCAGGATGTCATGTTATATATCAAGATGACATGTTACACTGGCAGAAGTCTCAGACATTACAAATTTGCCACATTTCTTGATTGCTCCAAGATGCCACAACATTTGACTAATTTATACCATTTACATTTGTGCACACTCAGTGGTGTCCACAGAATCATAAACCACTAACAATACACTTCTTAACCCATATCCACTGGTAAGCTAAACATGAATACATTTAAAAGAACTTACTCATGTTCCCAAGTGTGAAGCAACTTCCAGGTTAATGGTAGGTCAGGACCTGTGGTCTGCTCTAAGCCCTAGGAGTGCTGATAGAAAAAGAGTCATTCTACTTGTTGGCTCTCCATCCAAGGCCAGAAATGCCACTGCATGTGTATGACACTCCTTTTCAGCCAGCAGTCCTGGTGGGGTACCTTTTCAACCTCACAGTCATCACAGGAGCTTAGACAATTAGAAAATATATATGAATTAGACATTACATTCACAGCTGCCTTGAGTCACAAGGGGTTCTGTAAAGGGACTTTGTTAACCATCTACTCTGAATGCCAAGACTCAATGAGGCATAACCATGCAATGAGGCATACCTATGCAGTGGTGTCCTAATGCTTGAGACTATTTCAGGTAGGTGTTTTCAGCATAAGTGCAACATTATGAGGCATTGTTACCAAAGAAAGGGCATGCAAGACCCACCCATATTTACTTCTACTGCAAATTCTTTAAGAAGGCACAAGATAGCTAACCTTACCAACTCCCAAAGGTGATTTGGTATACTATTAGGTAGGCCATCAAGTGATTTTAAGTGCTGTAGCCTCTCTCAGAATAGCTCATTGACAACCACAGAAAATGCTTGGTACATGTCAAGAAACCAGAAGAGACAGCAGCACAGAGATGGGAACTTAGAATCTCACATACTATTTTCAGGCAGCAGAGCCAGTCATGATGGCCTATATCTTAAATTCCAACATGGGGGAGACAGAGGCAGGAGAATCTCTAAGTTTGAGGCCAGCCTGGAACTCAGCAAATTTCAGGCCAGTTGGGGCCTGATCAAATTTAAAATAATAAAAGGCACTGTCTTAGTTAGGATTACTATTGTTGTGATGAAACACCATGACCCAAAGCAAGATGGGTCATAGTCCATCATTGAAGGAAGTCAAGGCAGGAACTTAAGCAGGGCAGGAAACAGGAGGTGAAGGTAGGAGCTGATTCAGAATCCATGGAAGGGTGCTGCTTACTAGCTTGCTCCACATGGCTTGCTCAGCCTGCTTACTTATAGAACCAAGAACCACCAGCCCAGGGATGTCCCTGACCACAATTAACGGGGGCCCTCCAGGATCAATCCCTAAATAAGAAAATGCTCCATAGCCTTGCCTACAGCCCAATCTTATGGGGGCATTTTCTCATTTGCTCTCAGCTGAGGATCTTTCCTCTCTGATGACTTTAGCTTATATAAAATTGACATAAAACTAGCCAGGACAGCCACCCCCTACTCACCCCCCCACACACCATAAAACACCCAACAAAACAAAACAAACAAACCCTCAAACAACCTATCCTCACCATAAGCTTATTCCCATTCAAGCTATCACAGGAGTGCTGTCTCCTGCATTTACAAAGAGAAATACAGGCTAGAGGAGAAACCAGGATAAGATGTTCCATGCTTTTTTGTAGGTGATAAAATTTCCTGCTAAGTAGATTTCATGATCTGCCTCCTGCTAATTAATAAATACTAAATATTTAATAGCCAATAGTAAAGCATCTAGGAACTTCAGTGGCCTTGTAAAAAGGCACAGTAAAGTAGCTCTTCTAAAAGTCAAACTTGTATAGTTGCTGGTATTTACACAAGGCAAATGCTTGTGTCAAACACTCGTATTAATAACTTCGTTATACATTTTTAAAAGAAATGATAATGTTTCATTTTCATTTGTAGTCAGTTATCATTACCCCTAAATATTTTGTTTTGTTTTGAACAAATAGAACCACAAGAAGTAGCAGTCACTAATTTCCAACATTCAGACCAATCCCTGCAGTCCCTACAGAGATGATTGTAAGATGCCTAGCAAAATTATGTGTGACATCAGAAAGCCCCACAAGAGGAAGGCAAGGCTTGGCGTTTTATAGATTCCATGAGTGGGAAAGTGGGAGAAGCTGCTTCGGGTCCATTTCCAAGCCCGGATTGCTGACTTCTATGTTTTTCAGTTACCCTGTGCTCAGGAGCGTTCTGGGGCGACCCCGGAGGCCAGTTAACTTTAGTTGGTGTGTATCTCCACCTGGACCAAGTTCTGTTCAACTCTCCTAAATAGAATATATCTACTCACGTGCTCGGAACCCTGACACGCGAGGACTCGCCACAAAAACAAAAACAAAACAAAACAAAAACAAAAAAACAAAAAAAGGCGGGGTTGCGGGTAGAAGAGAAGGCAGGGGATTTAACTCGTAAGTTCAGAAAAACGGTCCAGGGCTGCGGGTCTGACACCAGTGGGTGGGGTGCAATCTGACACTCCCCTTCCTTTGCAGAAACGTGTGTGGAGACGGCGAGCCCCTGGCTTGGGGGGAGGGGAGTCGGGGGAGAAGGTCCGCACTTCCGTCCTCAAGACTTTCTCCCTAGAGGCCCGGTATCAGAGACCAGCTGCCGGCTCTCTGAGCTACTTCCCAGGTTTGGCGCCTGCAAAAGTTCACGTTCTGCATTCTCCTGCTCCTAGCTCCGCCCCTGCTCCAGACCCTGCGTTCTTCTGGCCTTTCCCGGGACGGGCCACCCCTTTCCCCGCTGCCTCTGGCGCGGGGGTGCTGGGACATCTCTGAGCCAGCTCTGGGCCCAACCAAGGTTGGCAGCGAATATCAAGTGTCGCTCTCCAGAGGAACACGGATACCCGCTTCAGAGGCTGTCTTCTGAGCTCAGACCTTTCTGAGTAGCGCTGAGCGCAGCGGGGGAGTTCTTTGCCACGGTTGTCGCTCAGTGCTTGGAAGGCCCGGAACGCAGCACACTCAGTGTCCCACTGAGTCAACACCGGGACCACGCCAGAACGCGAACTTGGAGACACTTTTGAGCCTCGTCAGTCAGAAAGGGGGACGTAGCGACCCAGCTGATCCCCCAAAGCACAGCCGTGGTCCCCAAATCACCAAGAAGGTGCACCGGGAGCGCAGCGGTGCAACTGAGCTCCGGTGCTCCAGAGGAGTTCTCACCGCGCTAGGAGCACCAAAGACCCGCTCTGGGCGGACTCTCAGGCAGCCTCCTCCCTAGCCCTCGGGATTGTCCTCAGGCCACGAGGAGGAGCTTGCTGGAGACTTCGAGGCTGTCCAGAGCCAGAGAGCTGGAGCGCAGCGTCTCCCGCCTTCAGCTGGGAAGGGGGAGTGGCGCTGGCTGGTTGGAGCTGAGATCTCAGCTAGTCACTGACCTCCTTCCTCCTCTTGCTTAGCCTCTTTGAGACTTGGACTCCCCTGGAGAAGGTTCTAGAGAAGGTAAAGGGACCCGGACCTCTTGTTTCCTAGAAGGCTGGGGATGGAGCTCCTGTTTCTGCCTCCTCAGGGACACTTGGAGCGCGCTGGTGGCGCGTGAACGGGGCACTACCTTCCACCGTCCTCAGCGAGCCCCGCCTGGCTCTACTCTACTCTACTCTACTTTGGCCACTTGTTTTCTCAGGTCACAGTCTCCAGCGATCTAGGAGGGGAAACGAGAAGAAGGTGGTCTTCAGACCCAGACTCGCCGAGATGTCCGCTCAGAGCCTGCTGCACAGTGTCTTCTCCTGTTCCTCTCCCGCGTCGGGCAGCACGGCCTCGGCCAAGGGATTCTCCAAAAGGAAGCTGCGCCAGACGCGCAGTCTGGACCCAGCCCTGATCGGTGGCTGCGGGAGCGAGATGGGCGCCGAGGGCGGCCTGCGGGGCTCCACAGTAAGTCGCACCCACTCTCCTCAGCTCTTAGCAGAGGGTCTCGGTTCCCGCTTAGCTTCTTCTCCCCGGAGCCAGCACCTTCGGGCCACCCGGTTCCCGACATCGAGACCTCTATGTTCGTCTTTCTCCACGCCTAGTACCCCGCAAGAAAAGTCGCCTTCTGGCAGCTTCCACTTTGACTACGAGGTCCCACTGAGTCGCAGTGGTCTCAAGAAGAGCATGGCCTGGGACTTGCCTTCTGTCCTGGCCGGGTCCGCGAGTGGCCGAAATCCCTCAAGCATCCTCAGTTCCTCCGGGGGAGGCCCCAATGGCATCTTCGCTTCTCCTAGGAGATGGCTCCAGCAGAGGAAGTTCCAACCTCCACCTAACAGTCGCAGCCAACCTTACATCGTGTGGAGGTCCGAGGTAGGGACCAGCGCCATGTGTCTCCCAGTTTCAAAGTTAGATGCTCCAGGCAGTTCCAGGTGGCTGTTTTTAAGTCCGCCCCATGTACAGAGTGAGACACCAGCCTTAGCTGCTTGACTCTGGCTGATGGGATTGTGCCAGAATGTGACCACCTAAGGGCCCACCATATGAATGTGTCTGGAGGAGTACTAGGGTTCCCTTTGGAATGGTCTAAGGACTTGAGGGAAGAGATGGTGTTCTGATTTCTTTTTGATGCTTCAGTCAATCAAAGGGTCTTCTAATCTCTTCACCAAACCTGATTTGATGAAATATTACATGATATACATCTACCAATAGATTGAAAGCTCAGAAACTATTCTGAAGGATGTTGAGTGTGTGTGTTTGTGGGGGGGGGCGTGGCAGGGTAGAATAACTATTATAATTCTCTAGTTTTGATTTCTTTTCCTTAAAGGTGTAATTTCAGAAATCTATGGTACTGAATACTTTTGGTGTTAAGGGTCTGAAATATGGAAATCCGCCCAAATTCCACTAAGGACTATTAGTAGTTCCTAGAAAAGACATGAATCAGGAATCAATAATAAATAGGGAACTCAGAGAGAGCTATCTGATTTCCTTCAAATGTTTGCTTTCTGGTTCTGAATGGGGAATAGAGCCATTGGGAATCTGTGGTTGATGGGGACTTGGAAAGAAGCATACTTTTAGAAAATAAATAGTAGTTGGTAAAAAAATGCCCAGCTCCTTCCCAGTTTACTCCACAAGCTCTATAGGATTGCCTGGGATTTATTTCCATAAAGGAAGGGAGATCTCATCAATTGTAATTAAATATCTTAAAGCACAGTTAGCATTACAGAAATGAAATAAAATACTATGTAATTGCTGGAGATTTAGGTTAAATAAAGGAAGCACAACCAAGCCAAACAGTTTGAAAATAGCCTCTCAGCTCTGTTAGCATAACTGCTAGATTTCAGTTTTAGTATATTACCTTACAAAATTAGCATTGTTGATCATAAATAATAGCATCACATATTGTTAATGTTAGTGACTGAGGTAAAGTAACTGTTGCTGCTGCATGACATTTAGATTATGAAAAATGAATAAAAACATTGCTGACTGGATCATGGGGAAAGTCAGTGGAAAGAAAAGTTGAGGCACATCACACCCGAAACAACTGGTTTATTATTTGGGAAGAAGATAGGCTAAATTCCTTTTCAGGTTGAGAAGCAGATTAATCCATAGAAGGAACAAAAAGGAGGGAGGGAAGAAGAGAGAGAAAGGGGGGTAGGAGAGATACCAAAAGCAAACCAACGTTGAAGATTAGATATTTGCTGACATTCTTATCTATAAACATCCCATAATCAGTGAACAAGAATGTGAGCTGCAGCGATACTAGATGACTTCTGTCCATCTCACCCTGTTGTAAACCTGAATACATTGCCATATAGCAAAAGAACAAACTTTTCTCATAAGAGGTTTAAATCTGTAAAAGGGTAGGGATGGGAATCCCTTTATGCTTGAGGCATGTACGTGGTGATTGGGTAGAATCCTGGCATGTAAATCCAATGCTGGTTTGGGTCTGTAGAGGCCAAGCTATCCCAATGTAACCCCTAGATCTAGAATTTAATGGTCTGGGCTACCTTTCAAAGGTTGAATATCCTGGGACCCTTTCAAACCCCAGGAAAATTCATCCCATTGAGCACTGCCTGTCTTTCTTGCTTGTAAGCAAACTGTGCCCTTTGTCCTAAGAGAGAAACTTTACTAATGATGGCAAAAACCCAGCAAGTGAGCACCCTGCTTGGTTAACCAGAGGCTTCAGAAGTGAGCATTCGTTCATTCATACTTAGTTCTTGCACTTTTCCTGGTTGTGCTGCCTCAGGGTTTCTCAACCTTAGCACTATTGCTATCTGAGGTCCAATGGTTGTCTGCTATGGATGTTGCAGTGTTGGGTAGTATCCCAGTCCTCTGCCCACTCTGTGCCCTGGAGCACCTGTCTTAGTTTGGGGAGACTACTGTTGTGATGAAACACCGCAACCAAAAAGCAAGTTGAGGAGAAGAGGGTTTATTTCAGCTTATACTTCTACATTATAGTCTATCACTGAGAAGTCAGGACAAGAACTCAAACAGAATAGGAAACTGGAGACAAGAACTGATGCAGAAGCTATAGAGAGGTGCTGCTTATTACCTTGCTCCCCATGGCGTGGTTAACATGATTTTCTTTTATAGAACCCTGGACCACTAACCCAAGGATGGCACCACTCACAATGGGCTGCTTTCTCCCCCATCAATCACTAATTAAGAAAATGCTTACAGTTGGATCTTATGGAGGCATTTTTCAATTAAAGTTTTCTCTCCTTTCAGACAACTCTAGCTTGCATCAACTTGACATAAATCTAGCCATACCAGGACCTCTTTATTCCAGCATGACAACAAAAAACTGTTGATCATGCCAAATACTTCCTAGGGGCAGAGCCACCCTAGCTGAGAACTATTGCATTTGTGATGTTGAGTGTTGCACCCCAGGTTGGGTATCTAGCAAGTACATACAGAAGGTTGTAAGCTAATCTAATGTATCCAGGTGCCTTCCTCTGTTTCTTAATCACAAAGATCCCACCTGGAGCCATATTTGCAGACTTCACATACCTCTTATAGTTTCTTAGTATATATGTATCTATTCCCCTACGTCCACGTGAATATCTGAGAATTTATTTTCAGATTTAGTAAGTGATGGATCACATCCATTTGCAAAAGACCCTGTGATTTTATACCAAATTGGGTACACAAAAGTTTCCACTCTCAAGATTCTCATAAATGCCCACAATTCTGTTTCTTGTGGTCTCTCAATGCTCACTAATGGCTGTTTTATGGTCTAAACCTGGGAGGTATTAGACAAAATCAAGAATGACTCTGTTAACCTTCTCTTACTATGTGTTTCAGGATTGCTTTACCCAAGTCAGATTCACAGGCACACAGTATGGTGATGCAATCAGCACATGTTTACCAACTTTTTTTTTTGTTTGTTTTGTTTTTTGTTTTTCGAGACAGGGTTTCTCTGTGTAGCCCTGGCTGACCTGGAACTCACTCTGCAGACCAGGCTGGCCTTGAACTCAGAAATCTGCCTGTCTCTGCCTCCCAAGTGCTAGGATTAAAGGCGTGCACCACCACTACCCAGCTCCAACTTGTGTTCTTTAGTAGCCAAACTCTGCCTCTGTCTCTGATAGGAGAATACCACCTGTTCTTTCAAACTCGGAATCCCCTTGATTCGTGTGAATCATACTTGGAATTGTGCCCATATGCTACTGGGCATTTGCCAGCTTGGGTAACTTAGGATCGCAATAATTTTTGTAGCTATGGCTTCTATTCTTTCCTTCATTCCTGTTGAAGACATTTAGTTCTCTAAATACCATAAGTACAGACAACTCCCAATATGGAGTCAGTTCTTAATGAGGGTATGGTATATGCCCACTATGATGGACCAGGATTGATTCACTGTCTTTTGAGCAGGATCTTGGAGGTTTTCACTGTTTTGAGAACAGTTGAATTTGACCATTAAATATGACTTAAAGATAACTTTCAAGGAGATGTAAAGTCATTTCTTGCATGTATTAATGTCTATGTGAGAGGTATGTGTGTGGAGGTCACAAGACAACCTCACATGTTGTTTTTTACATTCTACCTTGTTTGAAAGGTATTTTTTGTTGTTTGTAGTCCATAGGCCAGTCTGGATGGTCTGAGAGCTTTGAATTCTCCCCCTCTCTACCTCTACCTCCTATTTTAAAGCATGAGATTACAGATGCATCGTACTGTGACCAGACTTAAGTGTGTTTGGGGGATTCAAACTGAGGCTCTCACACTTGAATGGTAAGCCTCCAGGGGTGGGGGTGGATTTTTCCCACAGAAGAAAACAGTGAGAATGCATTGGGATGGAGGCGTTTGTAACACCAGAGTTTCAGAAAGAAGAATGACAGGAAGTTAAACGCAGTAATATATTTGAGATGAGTTGGTTAGGATACCTCCCACCTAATGCATGTAGCAACCACAAGGCTTTTGATCTAGTAATGTGTTGAAAACAGAAATCAGGCACATTGTGAAGAAATATCTCTAAGTATAGATAGAAATGAAAGAGTCAAAACACGCTCTCTGTCCTCTCCCAGGAGGGTGTAGATGTGAAATGATGTAGCCTGTTGGTGAAATGCGCAGTTAGGTGGGGTTGTAGTACCTGATTATCTCTTGAATGATATAGTTCTGGAGGCAGGGTAGTGTTTATCACTAAGAGACGGGCTATGGAGTCTGAAGAATTTGGACTCCATTATATAGAGCTAGGTGATAGGTTATTTCTTCATCGACAGTGAAATGAGCCAATTCAAGCCAGATTAGATTATATTAAAGGCAGGTTTACTGGGAAGCTGCCCTCAGGCTGGAGAGTTCATTGGCCCCAATGACTGAGGCCAGGAAAGTCACTGTAGGGAAAGAGTAGGGGAGGAAGAGAGAAAGAGAGAAATGGAGCCAGCCAGAGTAAAAAGAGAAAGAGAGGGGGAGGGAGAGGGAGAGGAAGAGGGAGAGGGAGAGGGAGAGGGAGAGGAAGAGGGAGAGGGAGAGGGAGAGGGAGAGGGAGAGGGAGAGGGAGAGCAAAATATCTTGATTATATAGGGAAGCACCCTCTGGGGGAAGGGCAGTCCAGCCCCTGGTCTGGAAAGTTCAGGGGTGGAGGCAGGGTATACCAGGTAAGAACTGAGTGACACTGGGAGAATCTGTAGGCCAGGTTTGCTTTGATATGTAAAATATACATCTCAGTTCCTTGTTCTGGGTCCAAAACTAAACACCATGGACTCTTAACCTGGCAGTGGATTTGTCCTCAAGAGACATTTGAAAAATCATGAAGATGTTTGGGATGTTATACCTAGTAATGCTGCTGTATCAGCTTTCTGATCACAAATTTTGTCTCTAAAAGCAGTATAAATCTATTCTCTTTCTGGAGACCAGTTCCTGTGAATCTCACTGCATTTAAGATGCCTGTGGAGTTGTGTTCTTTCTAAAGCCTGCTAAGATCTGCAGCCTTGCCTTTCCCAACAGAGATTTCCCCTTTATCTTCAAAGTTAGCCATGTTATTATCGGTTTGATCCTTCTTCTCCAGTCATTTCTCCATCTGACTTTCTTCAAAACACTTATGCTTACATTGGGATCATCCGGGTAATCCAGGGTAATCTCACTATTTTAAGGGCCTCTGATCAGCAAACTTTAATTGCCTTTGAAACTCTAATTCCCCCTTTCTATGATGTACTAAGAGGTTCCAGGAATTTAGGCATGGCCATCTTTGGCAGGACATTATGATGTCTACTACAGGGTGGTTTCAGCTAGAAACAACTATTGGGAAGTCAGGGAAGTGGCTAAGCACCCTGTAGTATTCAGGGAAGTCCCATGAGTAAGAATTGTCACTCAAAGATGGCTGAAGGACTCTGTTGCTGAGAATGGGGGAACTTGGGAGTTTTGAAGCCTTGAGGGTATAATACAAATAATAAGTATAAATAAAATAAGTATTTTAGAGAGGTGACTCTTATACCTAGGGAAGCATATATAGAATCACAAAATAAGTAGAAGTGAGTACTCAGGAGTGGCCATGACAAGCATCCGTAAAATAATGAGAGTTGACATATACCCATTACTGTAAATACTTTTGTTATTTCTTACCCTCCGTTTTAGTTTTTAGTTTTCTTGCAGCTGTTGAAGGGCCCGAAAGCAGAACTCCTATTCATCTTTATATTCCGAAAACTAGCCTATGTTCCAGAGTTTTAGATCACCCAAGGGTGCTCATCACTGCAAGCATGTGCCATACAATTTCTGATTTTCCAAACAAAATTTTCTCAGGATGACCACTAAACGGCTCAGGTTCTAAAAACCTGAAGCAGAATGATAGATTCTCATTCCTCTGAACACAGTCTGTTATCTCTGTCAGTTATTTGGGTTGCCATTAACACTCTCCTGCTTGATTATGGTTACAAAGCCAGAAGGGCTTTAGTACCTTTCCAATTTTCTCTTCCCCTCCCCTCCCCTCCCCTCCCCTCCCCTCCTCTCCTCTCCTCTCCTCTCAGTTCCTTCTCAAATTTTGAGATGTTTACTTCTCCCATTGTAGAAAGGATCTAAGGGAAGTGTGTGAGAATATCTAAAGAGAGTCCTTACATTTTTCTCAGGCAATATTCTTATTGTCACTGCCCCTTTTCTGTCTTCCCCTTTTCCCCTCCCTTGCCACTGTGTCCTCCTGCTTGTTCATCTTGCCTTCAGTTGAATCTGTTCTTATCTTGGTTTCATATTCCAAACGTCTTTATAATCATGTTGGTCTCTCATGAGGCACATATGACAGAGCTCAGTGTGTATGGAATGGAGCTTTGGAGACAGTCTCTCACTGTGTAGCCTTTGCTGGTCTGGAGTTCACAGAGATCCATCGCCTCTGCCTCCCGAGGGCTGGACTGTAGGAAAAAATAAAAACAAACAAACCATGTGTCACTACTCCTGGAAATCCTAATTGCTCAGCTAGTCATTTCAGTTCCTCTCCTGCAGTAACTAAGTTCTAGCAAAACCAAACTGGTTACTTAGTTAGGGCCTCATTAAATATTTATTCAGTGTCAACTATGTAGTGATCCTTATATGTGGAACACACAAGCCTCGATCTCTGTATAGTGCTTATAGCATGTGGAGGCAGTAGTGGCCAATGAATAAATCTCTACACTCATTTAGTGTTCTGAGCCCTTATGACAGGGTGACTATGGCAGATTAAATAATGACAACCCAAAGATGTCTGCATCCATATCTCAATACCCAAATGTATAAATATTCCAGCTTACATGGAAAAAGAGACTCTGCTACTGTGAGACTATTGTGGGATATATGGGTGGGGCCAACACAATCATGGTTCCTCATAAGAGGGTATCAGATGAGTAAGTTCTAGGGGAAGGGGAGGAAGACAAGTAGGGGGAGAGAAAGAGAGGAGGGAGAGATTTTGAAAATGCCATACTACTAGCTTTGAAGATGGAGAAAGAAGCATGAGCCATGGAATGCACCTGCTTCCAGAAGCTAGAAAATACAAAGAAACAATTTCTTCTCCAGAGCTTCCTGCAGTAAGCACACAACTCTACAGATACCTTGATGTTCCTGCTCCCCAAAATGTATGTCTTTGTGATAATTTGTCACAGAAATGTTATCAAATGGACACAAGGTCTAAGGCTGTTTGGAATGTATCAAGTGAAACCAGTAAATGGAAAGCTTTTTACAAAACCCTCCTAGAGAAGGCTCTGTTTAACAAGGAACATAGGGCTGAGGAGATAGCTCAGTTAGTCTATAAAGTTCTTGCCTCTTAAGCACCTGGCTCGGAGTTTGAATCCCCAGAACACACATGAAAATGTTAAATTGAGTGGTATGCACCTCTAATCCAAACACTCAGAAGGTAGAGACAGGAGGATGACTGAATTCCCTGGCTAGTCATTCTACCCTAATTGGTGAGCTGTAGGCCAGTGAGAATCCCTGTGTTAAAGGTGAATGCCATTCCTGATGCTGACACAGAGGTTGTTCTCTGGCATCCACATGTCTGTGCACCTGTGTACACACGAATTAGCACACAGGAGCATAAAAGGAGGGAATATATTATGCTTATTATTATATTATTATATTATAATAATTATATTATAATATATTATTATATTATTATATTATAGAAACTTAGAGAAATCTGTCTGGAATAGAAAGATGAATAACTCTGGCTGAACTTTGAGCTCTGTAATCTTGATTTCATCATTTAACAGTGTGGTGGTTTGAATATGCTTGGCCCCAGGGAGTGGCACTATTAGGAGGTATGGCCATTTTAGAGTAGATGTGGCCTTGGAGGAAGTGTGTCACTGTTGGGGTGGGCTTTGATGCCCTCCTCCTAGCTGCCTGAAAGATAGTATTCTTCTCCTGTTTGCCTTTGGAAAAAGATGTAGTTGTCTTGGCTTCTTCTCCAGCACCATGCCTGCCTGGATGCTGCCGTGCTTCCTGTCCTGATCATAATGGACTGAACATCTGAAGCTATAAGCCAGCCCCAATTAAATGTTGTCCCATATTAGAGCTTCCTTGGTCATAGTGTCTCTTCTCAGCAATGGAAACCCTAACTAAGACAAATTGATAGTTCCTTGAAGATGCTATGTCTATCTCATCTCGTTTGATTTTTGGTAACTTAGTTCCATGTCTATCTGAGAAGTCTATATCTGTGGTTTATTGCTCAACTAGTTACTATGATCATATGAATAAACTTAGACTCTGGTATATTTCCTAATATAATCAGAATTTGTAAAACCAAGAACTTATTTTTCCATGGTGAACTCCTGATTCTTATGGTTCATAGCAAAATATGCTCAAGAACTAAGAAAGTCTGTGTTGACAGTGAATCTCCTAGACCCTGGAGGCATGTTTTTGGGACCATTACATTGTGTTCTAAAGTTTACTGTGTCTGTGCTAAACCATTACTTAAGTAAAGTGGGGTTATGTGGAAGAAACACCTGGAATGTGGTGTGTAAAAATTGAAATTAGTTATTATGTTATCTGGTAAAGAATGATGTTTTCTTTAGCCATTAGGGTGATGCAAATCAAGACTATTATAAGATACTTCAATTCTAGGATAGCTAGAATTGAAGTGAGCAATAACAGGAAGTGTTGACAAGATGTGAAAAAAAATTAGCATGTTCCTGTGTCGCTAGCAGAAATGTAGAATGATGCAGTAGTTTTAAAAGTCATTTGACATGTCAGAGAGCATTATACTATGACTCAGCAATTCTGCTCCTGGTTATGTACCCAAGAGAAATGAAAACAGGTCCCATCCAAACAGTATGCTTGAGTGTCAGAGCAGTATTATTCATATGAGTAGAATGATGGAACCAACCCAACCATTTATCAGCTGGTTGATGAATGGAAACAAAACAAGGCCTAGCCATACAGAGGAAGATTATTTGGTAAAAAGTACACGAAGTACTGATGCATGCTATACAGGAGTGAATCTTGAAAACATCATGGGAAACAGAAGGAGTCCTCTGCAAAAGATCACTGGTTGTATGATTGTATAACTATGGAATATCTTAAATAGGCAAATACAGACAGAAAGTAGGTTAGTAATGTTTAGAAGTTGACAGGGGGAAAGGCAGGATGTGAGGATTGATTTCTAATGGGTATCTTTTTTTAGGATAATGAACATGATCTCAAACTAGATATAGATGATGGCTGTACAACCTTGTTGATGAAATAAAATTCATCCAATGTACACTTCATAAAGTCTAATGGTCTGATTTGTGAATTGAACTTCAGCCAAAGAAAAAGGAAGATGCCTATTAGTTTCAGAAAACACACTAAGCTTTGCTGCTCTGTCATGTTTGCAATAAAAATAAACACAAATTTAGGAGAACAGTGTTTTGCATGCTTTCTTTGAAGATGCCATAAGGGAAGTAGTAACAGCTTTGGAAGATTCAGCAGAGGAGTCAACAACTACCTTTGGGATTTTCAGAGATTGGTTACCATGGAAACTCGACACAATTCTTATTAACTTTGGAACCAAGCACAGAGAAACTATTAAAATGATTGCTTTTCAAAAATGGCAGCTATTTTTTTAAAAAGCACCACAGCTACATACAACTGTGAAAAATTTCCTGGCCATATCTCATCAGAACCATTTAACAGTCAAAGACTTTCAGGAAGTACTAGAACTAAAAGGAATTTGAGAAGCAGCCACTTCATAAGTAATCATGTTGATGGACCCAAGAGCAGAACACTGATCCCAGGAAGTCTTTGGAGAGGTGGAGTGAACTGAGTTATGTTGCCTTATGGAACAATAAAATAATGTGGTTTTTCTTCTGTAGCTCTAGATCACTCATGGAAACAAGAGCTGAAGTGTGAATTGGATCAATTCTCAGGTTGCACATCTGATAACTTCATCTTTCAGTTGTACCAGCAAGCACTCTGAGAATAAGTTACAGAGGAGAAGGGAAAGGAGGAGCCTTAGGTGACAATAGCTATAACAACTTAAGCTTTATTAAGATGTAAGATATCTGCTTTAGCCAATCTTTTGAGCTAAGGGAATCTTGGACTTGGTAGCCTGGTATTTTGGGTTTTGAACACAGTCCAGTTTTTCTCCAGTTGAAAGTTTACATTGGTTCCTTGCTTACTGCAGTTGAACGGAAGTTGATGGGTAATGATAATGATGGTAAGTGAAAGGGAAATTAGTATTTGTAGCGTTTAGAGAATGAGCACCAGTAACTCTTAGGGGCGGTGATGGTATCAGCATGGGTGTTCCAGAGGATGATGCTGACGATCAGATTAAGAGGTAACCAGATTTAGTTCGAGAAGAAACAAGGTGGATAGACCCAGAAGGCCTGGATTCAAATCCAGTGACTATGACACAGGAAGGAAAACAAGCCAAAATAAAATAAAATTGAAGGTGTACCGGCCCACACAGTAAGGAAGCAAAGCAATAATAATAACAACCCCTCCCCAAAATAAACAACAGACTGTAGGACAAGCTATAAAGGGTTGATTTAGTAAAAAAAAAAAAAAAAAAAAAAAACAATTATATGTCTACTTCATGCACCAAGAATTTGGTCTTGCCATCATGACTGTAGAAGAGGTGGTAATCAACAGATGAATGAGTAGGTATAGCTGCATAGGATAACAGCAGAAGTTGATTGGAAATTTATTTTATAATTTGGTAAGTAAGGTACAGTTTTCATGGTCAGCACTGGAGCAACAACAAGCTGTCACCCCAGGCATTTTGGCTTAGTGAGTTGGAACACAGGAATTTGACATACTTGCACTGTGGATTTGGTGTAACCCAACACATGCCAATAGGCCAAGGGGCAGCCTTCATTCCAACACACAGAAACATTATCTCATTGGACATTTGTTTGCATGTACTATACTTCAAAGGTTGGAAAGTAGAGAATCGTCAGAGAAGCTCTAGCTGGAAATGGCAGTGTGCTTCTCTTCAAGGCTACTCTTCCTTACGCTATTATGATCACATGAGATGAAGCTGACTTTTTTGTAGCTCATCTTACCAACATCTCTCCCTAGAATAACAAAACAGGCAGATTCACTCAGCTGAGACAGTGTCTCTGTATTCAGATGCTGTGCTTAAAGTCCTCCTACTGGGTTGCCTTGTCCAGCCCTGATAGGAGGGCTAGTCTTATTGTAACTTATGTCCTGTTCAGTTGGTATCCCTGGAAGTTCTGATCTTTTCTGAAGGGAAACAGAGGAAGAGGAGTGGATCTGGGGGAAAGTGGAGGTGAGAGGGGGCAGGTAGGAGTAGTGGGAGGGGAAATTACATTCAGGATGTATTGTATAACAGAATAAATAATAGTAATAATTTATAATAATAAGAAGAAGAATGATAAAAGAATTGTTGTATCTAAGCCAATTGGATGCTCATATAAAGTGTTAGAAGGTCCTGGGTGTCAAGTTCTTAATATACTCTAGCAGAAAGCCTTGATTTTGAGACTATAGGTCAGGTGTGTGAACACTGACAGAGTCTCAGTGTCTGATTACCAGGTGATTTTGTCTAAAATAAAATAAGTCTAGGAAGAAATTAGATGATATATGCAAAGACATTTGTTTATAAAAAAAATCTGATTGTGATTCCAATTAGCATTTCTAGACAAGAGTTTAGTATTCTCTACTTGAAGGGAAAGTCAGTAAAAGTCTTCTATCCTGTCCTGATATCTATGTGATACTTAAATTCGGTCTATGACACTTTAATTTTATGCCTCCTGATCTGCAGTCAAGATGAAGAGCTTTGTATTTGTCCTGGCATCTTTAATGGTAATGCACACACAGAGATCCATTTCCTGGTATTGTGTTAAGAGGACAGTTATATTACTTATTTGTCTATGGCTGTGATAGAACGCTCTGACCCAAACAAATTTATAGAAGGAAAGGAGAGTTTCCATGGGATTACAATTCCAGAAGGATAAAAGTTAATCATAGCAGGAGGCATGACAGCACGTAGGCAGGGCAGAATAGATCACATCTTCAACCATAAACAAGCCAGAAGGAATGAACTAGAAATGGGGTAAGACTTTAAGCGCTCAAACCCTGCTTCCAAAAATGTACCTGCTCCAGCCAGGCTGCACTTTGCCATAACCTCCCCCCAGCAGCACCATCCAGTGAGGGACTAAGTTTTCAGATGCCTAGGCCTATGGGGGTTATTTCTCTGTCAAGGTAGCACAACAGTGTTCCTGTGACTCATGCTACGAACAAATTCTGTCTCTTCTGTTATACAACTAACCACTCATCTAGTAATATTATTAGGAAGTACAGATTGGTGAGCATCAATACAAAGGCTTTGTCACAGTTTCCTTTCGTGAATGTATTAAAACTAGAATTGAAGAAAACTTGAAACTGAAAAATATTGATCCGAAGACATTTTGCAAAGTATTTATAGAAATGCAAGATCAAAACTGAGTATCTTGAAGTTCTTGGAGTCAACAGCATGAGTCAGACTTCTTTCAATTATTTGTATAGAAGCTCAATGAAAAATAGGGCATTCACAGTCTATGAGAACACTGCTTTTGATCTTAGCAAACCTATCAAGAGGTGCGCAGAGTCTTTTTTAACATTAATATACTCGTTCAATAAACTGGGTGGTCAGAATGTACTTGTTGTCAAATACTGAAAGAATAGACACAAAAGGTGACTTAGAGATGGTGCTCAGACTTGATGGTCAACATTGGTTCTAGATGTTCTGAGCCTTGCACTCAGCAAATGTATTTGCTATTCTGCTGCAATAATTGTTCTTTGATTGGTTTATTGATTTATTATTTGCAGTGCTTGCAATTAATAAGGACTTGAACCCAGGGCCTCATGCATGCTAGGAAAGAAGTCTGTATATCCCAACCCTAACCTTTTAACTTAGGATTAAATTGGAAATGCATTGTTCCTTCCATTCTCTACATATAACTTCCTGTATCCTAGATGCCCGTATGCCCTGGAACTTGCTATATTGCCAAGGATGACCTTGAACATCTGACCTTAACTTTCTGATTCTCTTGTGTCTACTTCTCTAGTCCCGGAATTTCAGGCATGAGCTACTATACCTGACCTGTGCAGGACTGGGGATGGAACCTAGAGCTTCCGAAATGCTAGGCGAGCATTTTACCAACTGAAATACATCCTTAGACCTATGTTACATTTTCTCAAATGGTGAAAAGTGTTAAAGAAGTGATGTAGTATTTAGGTTCATGATCAGAGTTTTCTAAGTTAAAATTGCTCATTCCGAGTTACGAGTTTTAAAAAGGCAAAATAGTTTGTTTCTCTTTTAAATATTAATGTGAATTTGGTTCTCTCTGGTGGCAGCTGGATGCAGGGGAGTTAATGAGTCACAATGGTTTTAGTTTTTTTCTCATATAAAAGTGCCCTTTTTATAGAAAAATATTTAAAATTCTGTTCTGTATCTCATTCTCCTCTTTAGCTTCCTAAGTTATATAAAGATATGGTAGATTGTAGCTCATATGAATGTTCACTGACTGAATCTAAAACCATTTTATAAAGTGAATTTATAGACAAATTCATTGAACAAGAAAGTTGGATAATTAAAAGAAAATTAACTTAGTACACAAAGATTCCTTTCAGTTAATTAGTTGAATGTGTCTATGAGACATTTTTACAGCACAAAATGTTTAATATTTTCATTGTACTCAAAAGACTCTGTGCAGAGTTTGCTGTCACAATTCCCAGTGTCATTTTGCTGCTTTTAGATATATGTGCAACTTTTTAAAAATATGTCTTTGTTTAATATACACACATTTTAAAACTTCAATATAACATCGTGGTTGATAAATAAAAATGAAAGTCTGATTATATTGGAAGCAATTGGGATAACCTATTCTATGAAGATAGACTTTTTAAAAAAAATTGTGCAAAAATATAGAAGCCAAAGTTCTGTGTCTTTGCTTGAATTTCCTCAAAGACAGGATGTGGCTGGATGCAGTGGAGTTGGAAGGTGACATCAGGAAGCAGGAAGGAAGAAGACAGACTGAAACAGAAAGGAAGGAAATGCCATCATGAAGCTATGTCACAACAGGTGTAGCTGTGGACAGGGGATGGCTAAAGCTCCACCAGAACGACTGTGAAGTGTAGACTGCCTCTCAGGATGATCCACCTGTCTTTCAGTTAACTATTTCCATAGACCAGCAGTTCTCAACCTGTGGGTCGTGACCCCTTTAGGGATTGAATGAACCTTTCACAGGGGTCATATATCAGATATCCTGACTATTAGATATTTACATTATGATACATAACAGTAGCAAAATTAGACTTATGAAGTAGCAATGAAAACAATTTTATGGTTGGGAGTTGCCATAACATAAGGAATTGTATGAAAGGGTTGCAGCGTTAGGAACGTTGAGAACTACTGCCAAAGACTATTTGCGTTACAAATAAGCCCAGACCTGAATGGTGTGGATGTATGTGTGTCAGGAATTAGATTCTGGCTTAGATGGGGAGTTCTGTTTTCAGTGGTGTGAGTTGGGCTCATCCACTTGCCTCTTTTCTGCTTGGGTCTGGAAGGCTTGGAGAGCTCACTGTGGCTTGGTTTACTGTCTGGTATCTGAATGTTTCTCCATATGCCTTGGGTTTTCTTACTGTATGACTAATCCTGGGTATTTGGTCAAAGATAGTGATAGAATTAGGCAACTTAAAGGCAAGAGAAATAGATTCTACCTTTTGATAGGGGAAATGAGAAATATTTTTTTGTTATCTGCTGGAAGTTAAAGGACATGACACTGGAGAATATCTACAGTGGTTGAGATTGACTAGCCTGCACTTTGGGGCACATGACAGAATGTGCATTACAGATGGATCACCAGCAGTATAAGATCTGCCTGAGCTTGTGCAAAGCTGCCCTGCACAGTTATAGCAGACCCTGAAATACGTTAGCATAGGTTTACAAATAACATTTAGAAGTAGTTACTCAAAATCCTCACTAACCAAAAGCATAGCAAATAGATAAAATAACCAGAGCCCTTAGAGATGTCTAGCTTGAGATCAAATTCCAGTGTCACTATGCATGAATTCTAAGGTTCAATTCTCTCAACCTATTAGCTGTGCAAGGGGGATATAACAGCACTGACTTTATAGACAGTCATTAATCAGTTGGATAGTATAGTTGGGAAGAATGAAGTGTGAGGATTTGTGCAGAAGTGTCTCTTTTAATTACCTAATATAATTTATTCTGAATTGTTTTTGTAGGAAGATACAAGTAGATTTCATCATATTTCTGGTGGTGAAAAAGCCACAGTTCTATGGTAAATGTAAATAACTACTGCAAGATACAATTTTGGTTTTGTAAATTGTTGGAAAAGATGTAGCAGTTGAGGAACTACAATGCAGTGCAGTTTTTCCTCTATATTTAAAATTTAAAGCTTGAGTTCTGCATTTCTAGTTGTATTAAAATGAATGCTATCTGATTTTTGTCAGATGTATGTGTCCATGAATAAATTGAAAAATAAGACTTTCTTTGGTTATAGAATTAGAGCAAAGAAGTAATTAAGACTATGCATCTTGGGATTGCTCTGTCAGAGGACCTAATTTAATTTCCCAGCACCATACTGAGTGACTCACAACTGTCCAGAACTCCAGGTATATGTGATCTGTCATTCTCTTCTGGCTTCCAAAAGCATCCATACACATGCACTCGCACGAACGCATACACATACACACACACACACACACACACACACACACACACACACAAAGAAAGAGATTTTCATACATACATAAATAAAAATAAAACGAATCTTTTACAAAAGACTATATACCTTCTCTCTGAAGCAGTTGCTCATTGAATGAGAGCTCTTATTGATTTATCTTGTCTTTTTGAGAATTTAAGCATATTCTTCAGTTGACAGTACCTATAGCTCAGGCAGAGCTCATTTACCCTAAAAGTATCACTGTGCAAAGCTGCTTATCCTTTTCCTCTGCTTTTCCATCTCCTCCCATAAGATGTTTCCAGAAGGCTTGAGATGAACCAAACAAAGCAACAAAAATAGTCACGTTTCCTTCAAATTGGCATGCCAAAGCTACAGTGCAGGGGTGACAAAAGAATAAACCATGTTTGTACTATCATTAGTTGGTGATGATAACCCATCACTCTGACTAATTAATCCACTCACTCATTCATTAAAGAATTCAACATACAAGTGTCAACTCTAAGACTTGCCAAGTAGTAATGATAATGACTAATATTTACCGAACATTTGCCTTGCACCAATTACCCTACTATATGTTTTTAAAAGGCATCTTCAGTCTAAAGACATCGGACTACCATACTAATAGCTAAGAAATATTGACCACTTACATGAGCCAAGGCCTTCTGAGAATTGCTTTATTTGCAAGAATTTGTTTAGTTTTCATAACAGTATCTTAACTTCCCATTAGTTCCATTTTCTAAAGGAGGGAAATTTGAGATTTAAATAATTTTCTCAAGATTACACAGCTGATAAGAGTTGAGTCTGAGATGTCAACCTTTATATAGCCTTGTTTTAAACCTCTTGCTTGGCATCACCACTCTACATAGACTGTCTTAGGTACCTTATCTAAAACAGGGATTTAAAGAAGGGAATCTGAGAATTGGGTACAGGGAATGATTCATTTTGCCTTGGGAGGCAAGGAGAAATCATGGATGGATATGCGTATCTGGTAAGCAAGGGAGATGAAGAGGAGCAAAATGAGCAAAGGCACATAAGCATCAGTTAGCAGGGCACGTTGTCTGGCACAATTAGAAGGTTGAGCCATCCATTTTGGAATTGGTTTGCATGAGGTAATGTGCTACCCAAGCAACCATCAAAATCTTAATATCTTTTAAGCTCTTAATTTTCAAATAATTCTCTTTTCTTTTTTTATCACAGTACTGCTATTTCTTTTTTGTTTGTTTTTTATCAAATAATTTTAAATGAAAGAAAGATCAGCAAAGAAAGTACAGAGGATTCTTTTGTAGTCATTACTTCACATCTCCAGATGTTACATCATCATTATACATTCCTAGAAACTGAGGCTCCTAGGTTGCTGAGGTGGCCCTGGGCATATTTTAAAGTCTTTTTCTTTGTGTGTGTGTGTGTGTGTGTGTGTGTGTGTGTGTGTGTGTGATATGTTACTCAAGTGCAGAATTTACTTGGATTTTGCCAGTCATCCCATTATTGTTCCTTTTCTGCTCCAGGATATAATCCTGGATCCCAACTTGCATCTGATTCACATGGTTTCTTTGTCTTTTATGATTTTGACATTCTTGAAAAGCATTTGGTTGTTTGTTTGGAAGGTTGGTTGTTGTCCCTCCATTCTTTTTTTTTTTTTTCCTTTTCTGATTTTCCATTCCATGTTTAGAATAGGATGATGAGAAGAATATACAAACACATAATTTGAATGCCAGTGTCGCTGCTTATTGAGTTTAGTGAAAATTGATGTTTCTGTTCATGGTGATGTTTTTACCCAATGAGAGTTATCATCTTGCCCTGTATGCCAGGTAGCATGGCCATATGCTTGTTGGGATGGTGGGACGGCGTCGTATTGAATGTATAGGAGTGTAGCTAAAGAAACGAAACAGGTTATAGCTATGCAACTTGTGACCAGCTGACTTCAGTAACTATTTGACAATATTCTTTTTTTTTTCAATCTGGATTTGCATTTTCTTCTCCTTGTTTCAACAAAAAGTTGTTTTTTTTCTTTTTACTCCATCACTTTGACTTACCTTGTTGCCCTTAGCTCCCAGCAATATGGCTTAGGGTGCTCCATGTGTTAGTTTATTAAGCTGGTAGAATTCTAAGATCAGAATGCTTTTTGTCTTTTCCCTATTGGAAAGAAAAAAGAACTAAATGTTGAATAAATATTCATTTACATCAGCAGCATTCTTCCGTGTTCGTTGGATGCTTATTTCTCTCTTTTTAACAGTGCTAGAATAAACACATAATTCTACCAAAATATTAGCAGTGTGTGCTGCTTTCTTTCATTTGCCAGGATTGTTCCATAATAAGTACCATTGGGCGGAGAAAAATATCATTGGCTAGCATTATCAGCAGTTTTGTTAACATCTCTACTGAACAAACTATGGACTTTAGGATGTGCTTTGCAAACAGAAGGAAAAAAAAATGGGTATGGCTTCTGTTGTATTCCAAGACTATACTGATGCTCCTACTGATAAGCTCATTTTTAACTTAAATATTTTTCTTGGTTGGTGTCATTATTTTGTATAATATTCATGAACTAAATACCTTGTAGAGGATATATCTAACATAAGGTCTCTTTAAGGATGGAGTGATACCAAAACAGATGTTTATAATGTACTTTCAGTGCAGGAATTTGTGGATTGAATCAGATACTCATGTTTGTCAAAATACTTTTAGTTAAATGGAACAAATGGATTTTCTCAACAATTTTGTTCATCTGGCTTCTATGATTATATCATGTTTTACTTTCCTTCAGCTATCATTTCTGTCCTTGAGAGGTACAATTTGTTATGTCCCATCCCAGCTGCATCCCATCTTTCTATGTGCCTACAGAATACTTACAGATTCCACCATCGTTTCAAACTGTTAAAAACAACCAGTGAATCTTTCTTCCAATAAAGGGAAACTAAATCATTGAATAAACTTTTCGGTGATCATTTTCACAGTCTCAGAACCCTGAAAGATATTTGAGAATTGCTCCTCAGTCGGCCCTCCTAACGGTGAGTCTCCTTTCAAGGATTCAGCTTTTTCTCACTAGTCCCCTGCACTTCCCTTCAACTCTCAGCCTGGGCCTCCTAAATAGTTTCCTGGCTGTTGCTTTGTTGTCATCGATGCTTCCTCTTCCCACCACACAAATCTCATCATTTGAGTTCCTGTTGTGAAGTCCCTGTTGTCTTGGCTGTCAGTCAGGCCTCTCCTCTCCATCCTACCCATCCTTTCTCAATGGGTCTTCTTGATTGCACACCTTTCCTGGTCCTTGTCACTATTGCCAGACTTCTTCCTTGTACTTCTCAGAGATCATCTTTGATTTTCACAGTTATGTTCCAAGCTCTGAAAATACATGGAAGCCCAAGGAAGATCAAGTTCTTCTTAATGACCTGCTCACAAGCATGATGTGCTTCTGGGAAGCTTGGTTTTTGAGCTTCTTTGTGGTACTGTTCGCTGTTTAATATTGTTTCAACTCTTTGATTTTGTTAGTTGGAGCCAATTTCTAGGAACCTAGATAACAACCTCAAAGTATATATTCCAGCAGTTACCTTTGGCCTTGATAAAGTGTGGGAACAAGCCTGACGAGGTGGAAAGAAGCCCCATGTGTCTGTCCTGGGTGCTGCGGCTCTGGGTGGGACAGGGGACACTCGGGAAGTGGCCATGAATCTTCCCACACAGTCCTACGGCAGGTGGGGGCTGTGGAAAGCCTTTGCGGGCAGGCCCGTGGGTGGGGGTGGGGGCCATTCCTGGGGTACGAGGCAGCCTCTGTGGGTTCTATAGCCCGGGGCACCACAGTTGCCTCAGGGTGCCACAGACAGGCTAGCCAGATACAGCTGGGGTTCCCGATGGAACAGGGTATTCATCAGCTTGGGGCACCTGGCTAACTGCTTAGGCTTGGGTGAATGGGTACCGTCTGGGAGTGCTGGGAAGCCCTTGGAGGGGATCCTTAATCAAGGGCCAGATCCCTCCCTTCCCACATTGGGTCCAGATGAAGAGACAGTCCATAATTCTAAGACGTTTATTTTCATCATGTGGAGAGTGGCATGGATGGAATTGTACCCTCGCCCCTCTGGGAGAGGGGCAGCAGATATAGTAACTGGGAAGGGAAGTGGCTAAGCCTCTATGTGTCTCCGTAACATGGGGATGGCTTGGGGCTGTGTAGCCATGTCTCCACCTGGGGTGTGGCCACCACGCCTCTACCTGAGGAGGGGTGGGGTGGTACCATGACCGTGCCTGGAGCCAAAAACCTCCTGGGAGCGTTGTTATAACATTTCTGGCCCCTTGCGGATTCTGCTGGGTCACCCAGAGTTTTAAGCCTGTGCTCAACCGGGTGCCAGACTGCCTGTCACAGATCACTGCCCCACAATAAAACTGTCAGAGATAACCACAAAGCTTGATTTAGAGCAGCTTCTATTTAGATACACAGATCTGTAGGTTGTAGGAGTACTTCAGCTGGCGTCAGCAGAATCTCTGTTCTCTTCTATGCTTGCTCGTGGTACACATATTCTCACCTGGCACCTTGGTTTCATGTAGTCCTTCAATCTCCAACAAGTAAGTTCAGGCTTCTACTAATGGTGGATGGAAGATTGAAACAGGAAAATAAGATGCTCTAAGCCTTTTTAGTCACCAGCTGGGATATGCACAACTATCCTTGATGTCACCTATTGATCAGACAACGAGGCTAGTCCAAATTCAAAGAGGATCAGGAACAATCTTTACTTACTAATGGAAATTTCCTCCACATTGCTAGGGACCAATTCTGTAAGCCGTTTTCTTCATATGTAAGTGACTTGAAGGTTCAAAATGCATATAGATCAAAGAAAATACAGAAAGAATTATATTCACTCATTAAATTATGGTATCTTTAGGTTAGCTTCAACTCTTTTTCATTTTTATTCTTTTACTTCTTTCACAATAAACAGGCATTAGTTGTGTAAATTAATCAATGGTTGCAAAAAGTTAAGAAAATATGTCACTGACTCTTTTCATGTGTGTGGAAGGTGCTGACATTTCTTCCCAAATAGCAAGAATTGTACATTTTAATACATTAGGAGGTTAACTTGTCTGGACTTTGGGGATATAAATTGTAAAGTGTTCTATTTGTGGATGGAGTTTATAACTTTGTACCAAACATTTGCACCGTTTAACATAATTTGCAGGAGGAGTCAGCCCTTCCCTTATACAATGTGGGTTTTGGGGGAACTGGAATCAGGTGGTAAGACTTGATGTCAAGTTTTAATACACATGCTATGTAGTTTACAATTCACTCAGTACATTTTAGAACTTAAAATTATTTTATTTATTTGTGTGTGTTGTGTGTGTGTATGTGTGTGTGTGTGTATGTTTGCTCATGCACACACACTCTTGATGCACACATGCCACAATATACATGTGGAGATGAGAGTATAATTTGCAGGTGTCAGTTCTTCCATTTTACCACATGGTTTTGTGAGAGACTGAAATCAGGTTGTCAGACTTGATGTCAAGTGCCTTTACCAATGTGGCCATTTTGGTGGCTCAAAGTTTTCATCACTCAAAAACAAACAAACAAAAACCAAACAAATGAAAACAATGAAGCAAATAAGCAAAACACTCAACCATATACCTAGTTTGTATTAATGGTTTATGCATGCCTAACATTTCATACAAATGGAACCATATACCATGTGAACTTCTGTATCTGCCTTTTTTTTAAATTTGGCATAACTTTTTTGTTATAACACAAAAGGATTTAGTACACAATATTCTTTTTTTAAAGATTTATTTATTTATTTTATGTACATGCTTTTAACCTCTGAGCCATATCTCCATCCACCTCTCCACAATATTCTGTTTTTTCTTCAAAGAGTAGCTTTATTGACTTCAGGTGAAAACTATCCCTTAGATTTATCAAAAACAAAACAAAAACAAAAAGAACAGCCAAAACAAAAAAAAAAAAAACAAAAAAACAAAAAAAAACCACAACCAAACAAAAACCCAGAGCAACAACAAAAAACCTGCCAGCGATCTTTGAACTAGATCTCAGCTTATTGTGAAAGGTTTTTTTTTTTTCCTCTAGTTTGAGGTTAGAATATAATCTGTTAAACATAAAATACTTAAATATTTTGCTTAATGCATTCTAATGGTAGTTACATTCCTGTTGACAAGTTGATAACTTTTTACTGATTGATACTCTCTAGCCAAAGGTTGGTAAACTGTCAGTTGTCTTTGTGAGTACAGAGTATCAATGGGAAGAGTTGAAGTTATGAATAAGGTTGGTAAGCTTATCTATTTTATCTTTTTTAAAAATTGTGCATAAAATTTTATTTAGTAAACTTATTTCTAGGAATTTACGCTGACAAAATATGTATGTACTGTGGAATCTATCACAGTATTATATACAATGGTGAATTATGAGAAACATGTCAAAATTAAATACAGAAGTAATAAATTATGAAATTACTTATAGGCATTTCTATAATAATTAAAATGTTATTTTCTAGGCTAAAACTTTAGAAGCCAATATCTTACAATTTCACATTATAAATAAGATTAAAATAAATTAAAACACTCTGTCAAAACATTGTGCAATTGGAAATTATTTCTAACAGATCAACTCTTACAGTTTTATAGGCCATTCATTTTTTCTCCTTTGAAATGACAAAGGAATGTTGACGTCAGTTAAAATAGCACACAATCTAATCTCATAAATCACATGTTTAATGTTACTTGTTTTTAGTAGGTTTTGGAAACCTTACTACTGTCACACTGAACTAGAAATAAATTGACAATTCCTGATGAAATTCAGAGAAAATAAATATTAGTCTTCTAAAATATACAGGACTCACTTGCCTAATGTGATCATAAAATTCAAATACCACCAATGTTCTCCCTTGAAGCTATGTTAGCTTCACTCTGAGCAAAGAGCAACATTCTTTTGCATTTCCCAAGGAGATTACACTGAGATTCATCAGATACCTATAACACTTGCTGAAGCTACTCTTTAAATATTTTTATCTGACTAGTACAAAGTGTCCTTCCTTATCTTTTTTGGTAACTTTTGGTTGAAAGTTGATTTTATTTGATATTAGAATGGCTACTCTAGCTTGTTTCCTGGGACCATTTGCTTGGAAAATTGTTTTCCAACCTTTTACTCTGAGGTGGTGTCTGTCTTTGTCACTGAAGTGTGTTTTCTGTATGCAGAAAAATGCTGGGTCCTGTTTATGTATCCAGTCTGTTAGTCTATGTCTTTTTATTGGGGAATTGAGTCCACTGATGTTAAGAGATATTAAGGAATAGTGATTGTTGCTTCCTGTTATTTTTGATGTTATTTTTATGTTTGTGTGGCTATTTTCTTTTGGGTTTGTTGAAAGAAGATTACTTTCTTGCTTTTTCTAGGGTGTAGTTTCCCTCCTCATGTTGGTGTTTTCCATCTATTATCCTTTGTAGGACCAGATTTGTGGAAAGGGAGCATGTAAATTTGGTTTTGTCATGGACTATCTTGTTTTCTCTGTCTATGGTAATTGAGAGTTTTGCTGGGTGTAGTAGCCTGGGCTGGCAGTTGTGTTCTCTTAGGGTCCATAGAACATCTGCCCAGGATCTTATAGTTTTCATAGTCTCTGGTGAGAAGTCTGGTGTAATTCTGTCTGCCTTTATATGTTACTTGACCTTTTTATCTTACTGCTTTTAATATTCTTTCTTTGTTTAGTGCATTTGGTGCTTTGATTATTATGTGACAGGAGGAATTTCTTTTCTATTTCTCTATTTCTTTCCAGTCTATTTGGAGTTCTGTAGGCTTCCTGTATGTTCATGGGCATCTCTTTCTTTAGGTTAGGGAAGTTTTCTTCTATAATTTTGTTGAGATATTTACTGGCACTTTAAGTTGGTAATCATCTCTCTCTTCTGTCTATTATCCTTAGGTTTCATCTTCTCATTGTGTCCTGGATTTCCTGGATGTTTTGGGTTAGAAGTGTTTTGCATTTTGCATTTTCTTTGACTGTTGTGTCAATATCTTCTATATCTTCTGCACCCGAGATTCTCTCTTCTATCTCTTGTATTCTGTTGGGGATGCTTGCATCTATGACTCCTGATCTCTTCCCTAGGTTTCCAATTCCCCGGGTTGTCTCCCTTTATGATTTCTTTATTGTTTCTGTTTCCATTTTTAGATCCTGGATGGTTTTGTTCAAATCCTTCACATGTTTGGTTGTGTTTTCCTGTAATTCTTTAAGGGATTTTTGTGTTTCCTCTTCAAGGGCTTCTAGCTGTTTACCTGTGCCCTCCTGTATTTCTTTAAGGGAGTTATTTATGTCCTTTTTAATGTCCTCTATCATCATCATGAGAAGTGATTTTAGATTCAAATCTTGCTTTTCTGGTGTGATGGTGTATCCAGGATTTGCTATGGTGGGAGAACTGGGTTCTGATGATGCCAGGTAATCTTGGTTTCTGTTGCTTATGTTCTTGCCCTTGCCTCCTGCCATCTGGTTATCTCTAGTGTTACCTGCTCTCCCCTTATCTGACTGGAGCCTGTCCTTCCCATGATCTTGGTTGTGTCAGAACTCCTCAGAGACCAGCTGTTTCTGGGATCCTGGGATCCTGGGATCCTGGGTGTGTTAGAGCACCTGGGAGTTGAGCTCCCTCTGGGTGTTGTGGGACTGGGTGCAGAGTTCTCACCCAAGGTCTGATCAGGGCACTGGCCCAGACTGGAAGGAACCCATGCCACTGGTGTGGGGGTTTCTGGGTCCCTGGATCCTGCTTGTCCCAGTTACTCCCGGTGTTGGAATAGATGTTGAGTCCTCCTCATCCCACAATATTATTATGGAATGAACACATGTATTTTTTTTTTGTAAAATACTACTATAAAGATAGTTCCTGTAATGATTCCATATTTCAGCATATCTCATTTTCATTTATTTTTGACTACATAGACCAATATTAACATAGAGAGAAATTATAGAATAAAAAATATGGAAAATAACTAATCCGACATAGGATAAAAGGAAAATTGTGACATACTTGAGGACACTCACATTAGCAAACATTGTTAGTTAATTCAAATGGGCACTTGCATACCCAGTTGCTGTTCTGCTAATTATGAAGTTGTGAGAGGGCTAATTTGAACATTGACAACATCATCAAAATTGGCTATTCTTTTTAATTTTTTTAAAAAAATGTATTTTATTTTTGGAGATAATATAACTACCTTTTTTCCCTTTCCCTATCCTCTCTCTAAACCCTCTCATATACCACTCCTTGCTTTCTTTCAAATTCAAAGTCTCTTTAAAATCAAACACACACACACACACACACACACATTTCTTTTCTCAATATATAAGTACAACTTGCTCAGTCTATGTGTTACTTGCATGTATGATGTCAGGGCTTGCAATTGATTATCAGACAACCAATTAGTATGCTTTTCCCTGTGGAAGTCTATTTTTCTCACCATCAGTGTGCCAGAGCTGCATCTAGTTCTTTGTGTAGGGTTGTGGCCTCATGGGCTCCTCCTCCCCATTCGATTGCTGTTGTCCTTGTTCAGCTCATGTTTAGGCAATCACTTGCTGTTACATTACTTAGGGACACAGTCTGCCAGCAAATTCCTTGTTCTTCTGTCTCTTATAATCCTCCTGTCTCCTCTTCTGAATGGGAATTACATTGTAGAAGTATGTGTTAAGCCTAGACTGCACAACTCTGCATTTTGATTGGTTGCCGTTTTTTGTAGCAGTCTCTCTCTGTTGCAAAAACAAGTTTTCTTGATAAGGGGTGAAGACGACACTTATCTGTGGGTATGAGGACAACTATTTAGAATGTAGTCAGGGATTATGTTCTCTCAAAACCCTCCCTAGAGATAGTTCTTATGGAAGCTTTCTGGTCAGTTCCATTTCAGGGGCCTGTGGGCCTTGTGTCTGAAGTGCACAGTGTCTTCACCAGTAGGACTTACCTTCCACCTCTGGGTGGAAGGGCGCCACAAGGACAAATACAAGGACATTACAGCAGTTGACTGTAATGTTTGGGGGAGTGTCTTAAACAACCATGGCCACCAACTTAAAAGAGACTTTGTCATGTGTAGTGTTGGAATTTCTCTTAGATGGTATACGGCTATTGGAGGGAGTATGGTCAGTCCACATAGAAAAGTTTCATTTAAACTCTATTTGCTTATTCACACACAGAGTTAGATGTATTATAGGGTAGTTTTAGGTAGATAGCATGAGTCCTAATGACTTTTCTGACATCCTGTTATTTTCTATTTCATCCTATTCTGTCTTTATTTTCCTCCCCATCCCAAAAGCCCTACCCCATTTTCCCATTTCCACTATCAAATCATCTGTACTATGACTTATCCAGCCAATGTTTTCTCTTTTACTTTCCTGATTTCTGCAGGTAGTCCTGGTTATGTACCCACATCTGAAGATTTGTCACTAGGGGCCTCAAATGAGAGAGAACATGTGCTATTTGCCTTTCTGGGTCTGGGTTACTTTCTTCAATATAGTTGGGTAGTATACCATAGTATATATGCACCACATTTTCATTATCCCTTCATCAGGTGAATGATATTTAGGTTGCTTCAATTTCCTAGCTATTGTGAATATAACAGGAATGCATGTGGCTGAGCAAATGTCCATAGAGTGTTATATTGAGTCCTTTGGTAATACGCCAAAGAGTGGTATGGATGGGTATTATGGTAGATTTATTTTTACCTTTTAGAGAATTCTTCACATCCATTTCCACGGTGGTTGGACCAATTTGCAATTCCACCAACAATGAATGAGGGTTCCTTTGTTCCCACATACCCTCCAGCATTTGTTTTTGGATGTTTAGTTGATCATTGCAATTTTGACTGAGGTAAGATGAAATCTTATGTATATATTTTGATTTGCAATTCTGTAATGACTACAAGTGGGGAACATTTTTGAGAAATGTCTTAGCCATTTTAAAAACTATCTTGAGAACTCTTTGTTCAGGTCCAAGGCCTATTTGTTTTAAATGGGCCCTTTGTTTTGTTGTTTGTTTGTTTGTTTCCTTTTAAGTTATTTACATGTTCTGGATATTAATCTTCTATCAGATAATACAGCAGGTAAAGATTATCTACCATTCTGTGGACTTCTGCACCTGGGTGATTGTTTCGTTAGCTGTAAAGAAGTTTTTTAGTTTTATGAAGTCTCACTTGTCAGTAATAAGCCTTAATTCTTAGGCAAATGGAGTCCTATTGAATAAGTCCTTTTCTATGCCTATATTATGTAGGGTACCACATATGATTTCTTCCAATGTCTTCAGTGTTTTAACTTTCACACTTAGGTCTTTGATTGATTTGGGATTCATTTCGTACAAAGAGATAGATATAGGTCTAATCTCATTATTCTGTGGGTGTACAGTCAGTTTCTTCAGCATTTTGTTGAAGATGCGTTCTTTTGTCCAGCTTAAATTTTTTATTTGTCAAATGTTAAATGACTGAAAATATGTGAACTCATGTTTAGGTGTTTGATTTTGTTCCATTGGTCTGCGTATCTGTTTACGTGTCCATAGCATACAGTTCTAACACAATAGCTCTGAAGTTTGGAGTATAATCTCTCTAGCACTGCTCTTTTGCCTTAGGATTGTTTGGACTATCTAAGGTCCTTTGTAGTTCTATATGAATTTTAGGATTTTTTTTCTATTTCTCTGGAGAATGAGCTGGGGTGCGGTTTGAATGTGATTGTGTTGAATCTGTAAATAGCTTTTGGTTAAAAAAAAAACTTCTCTTTATACATGAAGTTGAAAATTCCCTTTTTACTAGAAACACTGTATAGTTTCTATTTGGCATGTGTGAGCTGCCAGCATCATTGTCCTGTATATTGGTATCACTGTTAGGTAAAATCAGAGCTATTTTAACATGATTACTTTGATAACCAGTAATAAGTCTTATAACCATGATAGTTCCTATGCAAATAGTAAGTTGGTACTATATGCATGGTGAAAACGATGTCCTGAGTAGAATGGAGTGGAGCAGTGCTTGAATTCATCTTACCACTGACAGAACACAACTTAAAACTTAAGTATTGCGTATTTCCATAATTTAAACAAGATTTATTTATATTTTATGTGCATGAGTATCTTGTCTGAATGTGTGTTTGTGCACCACATGTGTGCCTGGTGGTGCCTAGAGGCCAGAAGAGGGTATCAGATCCCCTGGAACTGATGTTATAGACAGTTTTGAGCTGTCATGTGGGTACTGGGGATTGAACCTAGATTCTCTAGAAGAGCAACCAGTGTTCTTAACCACTGAGCCATCTCTCTAACCTGGAATTTTCCATTTAATAATTTTGGAGTGCAGATGATATAGTTCAAAGAGAACTACTGTGTATAGGTATAGATTTTCTCAGCATGCTGAATCTTAAACACATTTATTGCTTAGGATTCTTTGGTTACTCGGATCATTAATTTTGCTGAAAATATTTATTTTAGTCTTAAATATCTTACAAATACAGAATACAGGGCATGCTATTAACAAACACCTCAAAGAGTTCCATAAGGGTGTTCTGTAGATGCCTTCAAGTGATGGCTCCAAACTTGGAATACCCACTCAGCATTTAGTTAGAATTCTGTGAACTCTGCTGCTTGGTTCAAAGTTGTCTACAGAGACAAAGCAGATATGTCTTATATTCATACCGAACATATGGTACATGGTTTATACTTGGTATGAAAATGCATATGCAGGTGAGTTAGAAAAGATGACATGGAAAGTCAAGCATAGTGCTGCATGCCTTTAATTCCAACATTTGGAGGCAGAAGCAAGCAGATATCTATAAGTTACAGCCAGCCTGGTTTATATAGTAAATTTCAGGACAGCCAGAACTACATAGTGAGATCTTGTCTAGAAAGAAAGAAAGAAAGAAAGAAAGAAAGAAAGAAAGAAAGAAAGAAAATAGAAAGAAGTAAAGATGATATGAATCGATGACATGAAAACAAGTCAAAAGAAAGGGTGAAGTCGTTCGGGCAAACAGTGTAGAGAATTTGGGTGGTTTATTGTTTCTCAGGATGCCATGTTTCCATAGGGAGAGAATACATGATGTCAAAAGATGAGGTAGCAAGAAATATTACAGCACTTTTTCAGAATGACAGGATTGATAACTATCTCCAGCTGAGCCAAAGCAAACTGGGCATGCTTAGATGGCCTTAAACAAATTCTACACTTTCTTCCCCTGGAACTATTCAGCTGTTTCAGCAGAAGTGCTTTGTGGCAAGGAGAATATTGCAGCCCCCCAATTCTGGATCTATACAAACATACATCGTGTATGTCTTGCTCAGTGCACCCAAGCCATTGTGGTATTATTTAGCCTATGCATACCAATTTGTTCACATAATGCATGCTTTTGGAAGTTTTATTTTTCAGTGTCTGTGTGACTGAATTTATTCTATCATCTGTTAGCTTGGGATGTTGCATGTGGTATGACCTTCTTCAGGCTGAAAATGACAGTTCAGCAGTTTGTAATGAAAAGGTTTTCCTCTTTCTGAAATGTTGAGGCTTTGAGCTATTTGCCACAATTGACGTGCCAAGTCACAAGCTACTTGCTGCTTCTGCCAAATGACAAGATAAATGTGATTGAGAGACATTTTCTTTCATTCGAACAATCTTTTTAGACTCTTAAGAGGGTTCGAGGCTTATTTCTAGAATTCATAAAGCTCTGGATTCCACCCTAGAGAAATCAGATGTCCTTGGAGGCTGGGGGGGGATAAGGAGTTCAAGGTCATTCTGGGCTATGTAGAGTTTTGAGACCTTGTCCCCAAAACAGAACAAAACAAAACACAACATAATGTAGTACTACATTCTACACAACAAACTGGCTCTCTACTCTTCTGTGAAAGGAAGTAGACTTCACTTAATTCTACTCAGTAGACTGAGTAATGTGTATCGTCTCAGCAAGTCCTTCCCACCAGTAACTCAGGATGCAGTGCATGTCTAACTGAGAGACACATTTGGTACCTGTTTTCTCCAAGGCAGAAGGTAATGCTTATGCTATGACCCTTTGTAAGCGATGTAATTAAAAGACCACCCTCCTAAAATGAAGTCTTCTCCCTATAGTTTCTCCCATTACCAGCCAGCAAAGTTATGACTTATCAGTCCATGTACTAGTACTACCATGTACTACCACCTCCTCTCTTTCTCCTCCCTCACTCTCTTCCCTCTCCCTCTCTCTTAGTCTGCCTTCTCTCTCTCTCTCTCTTTCTGTCTCCACATTTCCCACCCTTTTTCTGTGTGTAGGTTAGAGGACAAACAGCTGTCTTTCTACCCTGTGAGTTCTGAGGATTGAACTCAGGTTGTCAGACCTTTACTCATTGAACTATCTCACTGACCCATACCAGTATGGCTTTAAAAAGACTGTTTTAGAAAGGATGCCACTATGGGGCACTGGCTGGTCCAGAATGCCCCATATAGTTTAGGATAGCCTTGAACTCATAGAGATCTTCTTGCCTCTGCCTCCAGAGTGCTGGGATTAGAGATGTGCCAATTTCCTTTTATGTTTTTAAATATTTCTGAGTCTATTCACAGCTTTGTTATATACAACTGCCCAAGTTTTATCTAGTTTACCATTCTGTTCAGGCACTGCACAATAACCATTATAGATTATATTAGTTTCAACTTGGGGTGAAACTGTATGAGGATGACCAAGATAATTTTGTTAACAAAGAGAGCAGGAAGATGTAATATACTTGTTGATAGTCACATATTCCCTTATAGGAGGAGAGCCCTGAGCTGGTGTTGAAAGTAGACAGAATGTCTATATGTGACACAGAGTCTCTTCTGGATATTTGAGATTGGTCAAGGAAACCAGAGAGTGGCACACATCTTTAATCCCAGCACTTAGGAGGCAGACACAAGCGGATCTTTGTGAGGTCGAGGCCAACCTGGACTACAAAATGAGTTCTAGGACAGCCAGGACTACATGGAGAAATTCTGTCTCAAAAAGAGGGGTGGGGAGGGAGAGGGAGAAGGAGAGGGAGAGGAAGAGAGAAAGAGAGATTGGACAAGGAACTTGAACAACAGGTTTGAGAGTTTGAGACAGAAGCAGCTCAGAGATCATTTCCAAGGGAAATGAGACAATTGATGAAAAGGCATGTTTGGCTTCTGAGTTATCAGATAAAGCAGCAAAGCCTTTGAGAGTTTTCCTTTCTCACCACAATCCACACTTTTCAGCTGAAGGACCCTTAAGGTTAGGTTAGTGCTTTCTTCACCTGGTTTGAATTGATAGATTTGATGTTGTAACAGCCCATGACTCTTAGAAGCAAACCAAAGTTAGAATTGTAATGGGTCCCCCTCAGACTAGGATAGGAAAATTTTGTTCTCCAACTCATTGTAAAAACAAAACAAAACAAACAGACCAACAAACAACAACAGCAAAAAAGCAGAATGTTTGAGGGCATTTGTTATTTTTGTTGGGGTGGCAAAATACAGAGCAAGCCTAAAAAATAATGCAAATGCCAAAATTATGTGTCCTGCAGGGAAAAGCAGATACCTTGAGTAGAGGAAAATTTAGGGGTGATGGTGAATGTTCATGTTCCCCTTGTCACAAACATATTGTTCTTGACAACTCATTGCAATGTACTTCATTTCAAGATTCTAAACTGATGCAGATGTGACATCGAGTAAACACACTGGAGTAGATAGTAGAGAGCAGACTCTCTCCTTTATCTGTGCCAGCAGTCATCCCAACATGTACTATTTCTGGCAGGATATCACAGCTGTGGAGCGACCTGCTTGCTTACTAAGAATCACTTATAATTTTAATGAAAATTGGCTTAAACTTAAAAAGGAGGCTTTAAAAATGTTAATTGTTTTTTGTTTATTTTTTTAAAAAGTTCAACATGGCCAGGGGTGTGGAGGTTAGGAGTTGATGGGAATATAGAATGAGGTTGGTATAATGATTTCTCTAAATCAGTCTGTGTCTCCCTCTCTTTGTTCTTGAGAAAGAGGTGCAGTATTTAGCTCTTGCTAGCCAGGATCTTACTCTATAGACTAAACTCACCTTGAAAGCCCAGAGATCTACCCGCCTCTCCTTCCCAAGTGCCAGGATTACAGCTGTGTGATGCCATGTTTGGCTCTCTAGTGCTTATCTCTTATACGCGCGCGCACGCGCATGCGCATGCGCGCGCGCGCGCGCGCGCGCACACACACACACACACACACACACACACACACACACACACACACCATGAAAATCTATTAGGAAGTCATAGTACCATTGTTTAATCTTAAAGGACTATTTAACCAAAGTTTTTAAAGCTCTTTCATAATCTGTCCCAAATGACCTCTGTTTATGTCAGAGTTAGGTTCCTGCTTCTGCCCACTCCTTTAGGATGGCTTTTTTTTTTTCTCTCTCTCTCTTAGCCATTCATATTCCTTAGACTCTGGGTTTCATTTTTCTTTTTTCTTTTCTTTTTTTTTTTTTTTACTTTTGGCTGCCACACATCCTTTGAGATGTGACTCAATTCATGCTTCCTGAAACCTCTAATTTTCTGATTAGCTAAATCATCAATTTTCCTATTTACAAGTGTGGCATCCTCTGCAGCCTGACATTTATTTCATCCACTGGCTCTTACTCCCTCTAAGATACAACTTGGACCACCCTTTCTTATTATCTAATAAGCCTTTAGTTATCCTAATCTGGAAATTTTAAATTAATACATAGCTTTAAGCTTTATATGGTTCTTTTTTATCTGCTAGTGATGAGTGTTTTCTTCTTTTAGGTTGGAGAGTAAAGCTTAAATCTAACAAGTTTTAATTTAGCTGTTTTCTCTTGTTAACTCCTTGTTCTCAGGACAAATATCAGGGTGAACTACTATTAGAACTGAAAACAAATGGAGCCGTTACAAAACTTGAGGTAGGACCTCTTGCTTCCCAGGATGGCTGCAATCATGGTTTATGTACCTAAGGATGATTTTAACCTTTTGATTCTCCTGCCTCTACTTGTAGAATATTGGGATTACAGCAGTGTGCCACATGACTGTTTATATAGTTCTGGGGATGGAGCCCATGGCTTCATGTGTGCTAAGCAAGTACTCTAGCAGCTGAGGTACATGCCCAGACCCTTAACAAAAATGTTAGTGAAGGGCATAGAATGAATTACAGACAACAGTAGCCCACATGTGTAAAGTGGTCAGTCAAATTAGTTGTATATAAAGTAGACAACTCCCAATGCCTAAGTTTAGTTCAGGCTCTGTTTTTTAAATTATTTTTTACATTTTTAATTAAAATATAACTATATAATCTCTCTCCTTCCCCTTTCTCCTTTCAACCCCTCTCTTGTCTTTTCCCTTCAACCCATGCCCTGACTCCCTCTCAAATATATGGCCTCTTTTTCTTTGAACACACACACACACACACACACACACACACACACACACACACACACA
>JADRCH010007686.1:5230394-5329932 GCA_019843965.1 Rhynchomys soricoides
ACACACACACACACACACACACACACACACACACACACACACACACACAAAATAGAGCCTCCCGAGTCCATTTACACTTGTTTGTATGTACATGATCCAGGGCTGAGTACTTGGTATTAGATAACCAATTAGGGAGCTCATCCCTGGGGAAGACTAATCCTCCCTCTCTCAGCAGTCAGTAGACTGCTCTGGTTTTTAATGTGTGTCAACATGCTGGCAACTTTTAAAGATATAGGTCATTCAGATTGAGCTCTGAGACTAAATCTGCATTGATTCTTTTTCTTCTTTTTTAATCAACATTACCCTTCCTTGTTCTTTTAAAAGTAATTCCATTTGTGTTACCTAACCAATGCATCTGCACTGGCATCATATATTGTATGACTGTAATTATACATTGTATTTCAAACTATGGCCATTTAGCAATGTAATAATCATAGATACTCCGCTAAGGCTTATGACCTGTGTAGTCATACATTCTTGGCTGGATAATGGTGCCGGATATGGGTTTCTTCACTTCTTTTTGTTTTGATTCTTTGAGCCAGAGTCTTCTCTAGCCCAGCCTTGAAATCACTATGTAGCTGAAGCTAGGCTTGAACTCCTGATCCCCATGCCCCTTCTCCTCAAGTGCTGGGATTACAGACATGCACCACCATGCCTGGCTCCTTGTTTTTCTTGAATTTTCCATTTCTCTCAGTGCAAGTGTAAACAATTATCAGAATTTATTTTACAGTGAAGTGTGTCGCCCTAGATACCAAACTCCTAAGAACAACCTCTTTCCCCACGTTTGTTTCCTCTCCTGGTACTTGTTTGCATTCTGCTGTCAAATTGTCTCGACCACCACACCACATGCCGCAGAGATGATTAGCACTTCTAGCTGCCTAAGCCTCTGCTTTGATTTCTAATGGACTTATTATAAGAATAGATTCCTCAGCAAATTTGTCATTATTTTGGCTCTGGGCATGTTGTTTTGAAAAGAAAACAGCCCAAACATATCTTTTTCCTCCAAAGAACGTTTTTCTTTCTCTGCAAGGAGAAGCCCATCATTAGTTTTATTACCTGAACACCTACCAAACCATTTAGAAACTAATTTCAGAGAATCCCACAAGAATTATTTTAATTTAAGCCACCTAATCACTGGTAATTAAAAAAAAAAAGATTTCTAAAATGTCAACAGAACATTATCAAAATTTGCATTTATTACTGCTGACTCTTCAGAGGAAAGAAAAAAAAACAATTACTGAAAAATTTAATTAGTGTTGGAAAGAAATTGGGATGTAAAACTTTTACCCACTGAAGAGACTCCTTGAGCTTTTCACTGAGAGATACTTGTGTTCAAACGCTACCGTTTACAGCTGGTCTTATCTTTGTTTTCTAGCAGTATGATAGGATAGAATGGGAGGGCCAATAACTAGGCTGGAAATTTTTGCTTCTGTTTGTTGTCAGAGGAACAATCCACATAGAAACAAAATAAAGTAAATTTTAGAAGAGAACATTGTTTTGGAGCCATTGTCTAATGTGGTTCAGAGTGGCCTAGACCTAGATTTATGCCTAGAGGATGACCTTGAACTTCTGGTCCTTTTGCCTCTACCTTCGGAGAGTTGGAGTTAACAGCATGCATCACTATACCCTGTTGGTAAGACAGAGCTTTATGGAAGTTGGGGAATGGTTACAGTCAGTTAATATGATGCCAGCACAGCCTTGGAAATGGGAGAGCCTTGTGAGATGGTTGAGTTTCCTGTTGCCAGATTTTAATGTAATTGCCCTAAATATTAACTTGACCATTTATTTATTTATTAATCATTTTATTTATTTACATTTCAAATGTTATTCCCCTTCCCAGTTATCTTGGTCAGGGTTTCTATTCCTGCACAAACATCATGACCAAGAAGCAAGTTGGAGTTATTCAGCTTACATTTCCACATTGCTGTTCATCACCAAAGGAAGTCAGGACTGGAACTCAAGCAGGTCAGGAAGCAGGAGCTGATGCATAGGCCATCAAGGGATGTTACTTACTGGATTGCTTTCTTATAGAACCCAAGACTACCAGCCCAGGGATGGTACCACTCACAGGGGGCCATCCCCCCTTGATCACTAATTGAGAAAATGCCTTACTGCTGGATCTCATGGAGGCATTTCCTCAACTGAAGTGTCTTTCTCTGTGATAACTCCAGCTTGTGTCAAGTTGACACAAAACCAGCCAGTAGTACACCAGTCTCCCCTCCATGAACCCCTCTCCCCCTCCACTTTGCCTCTAAGAGGGTACTTCCCGACCCACACCCACTCCTCACCCTTTTAGCATCTCCCTTCTCTGGGGCTTCAAGCCTCCACAGAACCATGGCTTAGGACTTACTACAACATGTTTGGTCAACTGAAATTGTTAAATTTGGCCTGACCAAAATTCGGTTTTCATATTCTGTGGTTCCCAGAAAATTCCCTTTGACAAGTTGTTCTTTTCTTGTCATGGTAAGAATTCTGAAAGACTCTGGCTTTTATCTAGTGCCAGCCAGTTTATATGATTTAATAGTTCCAGTTTCATATTGTACTGAGAAGTGAACATGCCCAAATGAAGTCTGAACTGATGACCGTGGAGATGGCAGCTTTTGCCAGAACTCCAGTTGACTTCTCACAAGAAAGTCATTCCATTTTCTCAGTCTTGAGCTTTGTTTCTTAGGAGAAATCTGCAGAAGATGCCCGATTTCCATCTCTATTCTGGAGAATTCTACAAAAGTTACACAACTTCCTTTTATAAGTCATTGGAGGACTTCATTCAGTCTGGGGGATCTAAAGATACCTGTGACTGTGGGCTTTTAGTAGTCTTTCTGGTACCACCTCTAGTGTCCTGATAGCTAGCTATATAATAGAAAAAGATCGACAGACCAAAGTGTTCTGAGAGTTAAAAACAATTACCACACAAGCCTGACAACCTGAATTTGATTTCCTGAATGCACGTGAGCAGCTATTCTTTGACCATTTGCACCCAGATTCATGAGTCACATGCATTCATGAACATAACACACACACACACAATACAAACAAATAAACAAACAAACAAAACCCATGCTTTTAAACACACTCCAAGTATTCCAAATGCTATCGTTGGCTTTCTTCTATACTACCCAAGACATGTTAACAATTTACCATCCCAAGTTAAAATCACATTAAATAAGTGAACAGACATTCAGAATGAACAAATGTTTTTTGCTTATGCTGACAGGAGTTATTATTACTTACTGAGCAGCCTGCTTCCATGGAGTGAACATGAATGCCCACTATTTAAGATGTTCCTATAAATTATCATCAAAATTGTAAGACTTTGGAAAGTGAAAAGGGATCCTGTTACTAATTCTAACAGAATAACAGTCATAATGTGGATTGTCCCTGTACAACTCCACCTAAGATGTCTTGTTCTATTCTCTGCCACATATAGTTGTGGAGTGCCACCTATATTGAAAAAAAAATGATCAAGTTTCCTTGAAGAAGGATGTCTGGGCTACTTAGCCATCTTATACCTGAATTATTAAGACATCAGTGGTACAAGCATACTAAACTGTGTTTTGTATCTTAAGAAGCATTTGAGTGATGTTATTTGAAGTGTATTTACACCCTCTTACCAATGAGAATGTAAACTGTCTTAGTCACAGGGAATCTGTCTTAGACTTTTGTCTTCTTAATGCTCTGAGGACATTGCAATGCCCAAAATGAACAGAGAATATAGATTGTTGCCAAGTGGTTCATAGTTATCATTCTCTTTGTGATTGTGACTATATGAATGCCAATTGGTGCCAAAAGTGGGTAATTTTTTTATGTATGTATGTATGTATGTATTTTCTTGTGTGTGTAACTGTGTACATACATGCACGTGTCATGGCCTATATGTGGAGGTCAGAGGAAAACCTGCTGTATTCAGTGGTCTCCTTTCACTGTGTGAGTTTCAGGGATCAGCTCAGGTCACCAGGCTTACTTTGACCCATTGAGTGATCTTGATAGCCCCCAGACTGGTCATTTGAATGTGAATCTCCTGAGTTTGTAATCTTATGAGGTAGGAAGGGACAAGAATTAAGCCAAATATAGTTAATCATGGCCTAAGTACCCTTTTATTTTCCAGATGCTTGAAAGTATTGGATTTAGGTATTTTAGTCAAACCAGGCCTTTTCGCAGAAAAGGATTATTGAGAACATCCCAACTATATCACTTCTGTACAAAAATTATAATTTAATTTACCAAGTGTTTATTACCACAAGATAAAATGATGCTTTTTCTAACTATAAAAGTAATATATGCTCATTATAAAAAAAACCTCTCATTAAAATGTAGGTACATGTAGACAAATATGGTATTACCCATAATTCTTCGTTTTAGAAACAAGTAGTTGGAATATTTGGGTACATATTCTTGTCATCGTTACCCCATCTCATTTATATATTATACAGACATTTAAATGCATGATAGGCAATTTCTAAGATAGCCCCTATGATCATTACCTTCTGGCCACCATACATATATGTTATCACCTCACTGAGAATAATTTGCTTGCACTGAACATAGGATAGCAACTTTGAGAGACTGCCGATCTCATGATTAGGTCACAAAACATTGTCAATTTGGTCTTGGTAGCTGAATATGTTGCATGTTTTGATAGAAAAGCAGAGTGTCGTCATGGCAAAGAAGTGAGGGTTGACTCTGATCAACAGCCAGCAGGAAAGTATTACAACTTTTGAGGAAGTAAATGCTGCCAGTGCCATGTGGGTGGAGTTGAAGGGAAATCCTTCTCTAGTTAAGCCTCCAGAAGAGACCCAGCTTCAGTGACACTTTGATCATCCTCTGTGAGAGCCTGAACAGGACACAGAACTAAGCCGAGCCTGATTCCTCACTCATAAAGCCAGGGAGATAGCTAGCATGTGCTGTTCAAGGTGCCAAGTTTCAAGTATTTTATCACAGAGCATAAGGAACTAACACTATTAAGGAATATCTCATTTATGGTTTTCTAATATTTTTACTTCATATTCTCCATTGAAAATACATGTTGTCAATGTCAATAATTATGGAAAATGTGTTGGTTTTGGTGGGAAAAAAATCACAAGTAAGTATAGGGTCTTTTTTTCCTAAATGTTCTAATTGATTTGCTCTATGACTTATTTTCATTGCACACAGTACTGGGTTGCTTAAGGACTTTTTTTTTTTCAAGATAGCATATTTTCTGTTTTTGTTTTCTCTTTAATTTTGCCATTATATCTTAATTATTTTTCTTAATTAATTATTTTATTTATTTACATCCCAGATGCTGCCCCTTCTGCTGGTCTCCCTTTGCAGAGTTTTTCTCCCCATCCCCCTTCTCCTTCACCTTTGAGAGGGTGAACCCCTCAGTATCTACCTCCCATCCCAGGGCATCAAGTCTCTACAAGATTAGGGGTATCCTCTCCCCCTGGGGCCTGACAAGGCAGTCCTCTGTTACCATTGTGCCAGGCACCTCAGACCAGCAGTGTATGCTCTTTGGTTAGTGGCTCAGTCTCTCGGAGCTCCCAGGGGTCTAGGTGAGTTGACACTGTTGGACTTCCTATGGTGTTGCCTTTTTCCACCCTTCCTACTCCCTTCCTCTTTCTAGCTTGATTCATGTCCTGTTAGCCTGCCTTGGTTTCCTAGGCAATTTCACTTTCACTTTTGTTCATTTAACAACATTTATTTATACATTTGTTAATTTGTGTTTTGCCTGCATGTAAGTGTGTCATATGCATACACTTCTCTTAAAGGCCAGAAGAGGTGATCAGATACCCCTAGCAGTGGAGTTTCAGATAGCCATGAGCTGTCATGTGGATGCTGGGAATAAAACCTATGTTTTTTAGAAGAGTAGCCAGTGCTCTTAATTGCTGAAACATCACTTCAGCCCCATTGCTTCAACTTTCATGTCATATGTACATATAGGTTTTCTGCATCTATATAACATATTGGAATCACAGTTTACAGTAAATCCACAATACTTCTGTGGAAATCAGTATGGAGGTTCCTTAAAAAAAAAAATCATATCTTCCATATGATGAAGATGTCACTATTGAGTATTTAGCTAAAGCTGAAGCCAACGTATAACAGGGAAAATTGTAGATATTTCTTTTTGCTGTGCTAGTCACAATAGCTAAGTTATAGAAATAACAAAAGTAACAGGTCAACCAAAAAACAGATGAGGAAAATGGGGTTTATATACACAATGGAATTTTTTCAGGCTTAAAAGAATGAAGTTATGTCATTTATTGGCAAATGGATGCAACTGTAGATAATCATATTAATGGAATTAAGCCATATCTTATTCTTATCTCATGCTATTTAGACTATTTCTAATTACTGGCTGCTATAAGTAATATTACAGTGAATATCTTCCTAACATATTCTTTGCGGTGTACATCTTATTCCAAGAAGATTTATTGCTATAAGAGGAATAAATGACGTGAATGGCATGATTAATTCCAAAGATTTAAGAATATCATTAATTTAGTTTTCAGAAAGTTTAGATCATTATACTTCTGTGTATTTCACAGGATCCTTGACAACAGTAAATGGTTTAAAAAGTTAACCAATTTGAGAAATGGTAACACTTTGCTATTGCAACTTATTTAATTTTAATATATTTTGCATGACAATTGATTTAAGCTTTAAAATATTTAAATAAAATTAGGGTAGTACAAAGCTCAAACCAGTAGCTCTACAAATAAATATATATGTTTGCAAGTGCTAATCAGTAGCATTGATCAACTGTCTCATATTCATTTTGTACATATTAATTAATTTGCTCCCAAGACAACTTTATGACAAGCACTGAATAGTCACCATTTTGCTGAAGTGGCAAAATACAAGTTTTGATGACTACCGCTAGCACATGACTGAACTGAAAGGTGAAGACAGGCATGCTCTTAGCTCCTTATTTAATAGTTGGCATCACAAACAAGACACATCATTCAATGAACACTAAAGGTCTTGTCACTCCTTCCTTATGAATCATGAAAACATTCTCTAGTGAGTAGCTGGGGGGGGTCACACAATTGCTTCATACTGTGATTTAGAGCCACAGATGCTGGTCAGTCCCATTTTTTTCTCCAATTCCACATATCCTGTAAGGAATGAATCCACAAAGTAGATGCTCAGTAAACGGAACTTGGGTGAATTCCAAGTCATTGCAACATGCAATTTGAGTTTGTGCCAGAATGTCTGTAAATTGGCAAGAGTATATACAGTGGGGTGAGGCTAAGAACGCCCTACCCTGAAGAGTCACTGGGGGCCTCGCAGTAATCAGACCCATGGGCAGAAGCTTTGGAAAATGCTTTGAGTAGAGCAGAGAGAGCATGGGCAAATTTAAATAGAACATATTCATTGGTGAGCAGATAGCTGTTTCTGTGAAGATATTCATGAGATTTGGATAGGAAAGGGATCCGTACATGACCTGTGTTAGGAAGGAATCCATTCTACTTCCCAAAAGAGCCAAACGTATTTGGTGAGGTAACTGTAGTTGTCATTGGTGTGGTTGAAAAAGATACACTTATCATAAGTTAAGATTTCCAGAAAGCCAAGGATTCAGATGTCAATGATTTACTGGGGAAGAGCCTCAGAAGGATGCCAGAACAGGGGTAGGGCCGGGAAAGAAGGCAGACAAAGATATAATTTTGGTGGACACTTGTGATAGTTAATGTTAATTGTTAACTTAATGGAATCTAGAAACACCTGGGAGAAAGGCCTGAAGGCATTCCTGTAGGGAATTATCTTGGTGGTGTTAACTCATGTGGATGAAGACAGGCCAGCTCTAGGTGTCCACCCTCCCCTCCTTGGGATCCTGTACTGTAGAGATTAAACAAGGGGACTTGCATAGCAGAATGCATGTATTGTTCCATGCTTTTCGGCTGGTTGCTTCAAGCTGTTGCCTTGACTTTCCCTTGAACTGTGAACTAAATAACCCTTTTGTCAGGGCATTTCATCACACCAACAGGGAAAGGACATATGTCCCAGACAGAGCTTGATTCTACCAGTGCTCAGGTGGGCAAAATACATCTCAGAGTTTGTCCTACCTTGAGATTCAGGCTCTGGATATTAGTACACCCTCACCAGAGTGTCAATGGCTGTGTGTCCCAGGCATTTCTGGATGGGTTGAGCTGGTGTCAACACTCAAGAGGATAGGTGCTAATTGTTGGTAGCAGAGCACACCAAAGCTGGGAAAGGGATCATGATAAGCATCAGCAGTGGTCACTGTAATATGGTCCAGACATAGATGACACATCTTAAAAGAGCATATACGTTTGAAACTGGGTATTTAGTTGCAATGTTCTAGAGAAGTCCAGAGTATACTAAGTTCTTTGTATTGTGATCACTTATGAGAATTCATGGCAGTTACAATTAGGACACTTTAAAGAATACGAGTTTCTAAGAGGAAATAAAATAATATTTCTAAGTCTTCAGTTTACAGGATTAGTGTTCAAGTCAAATTGGAGTCCTGCAAATGGAATTGGCTAAGTTATGGGGATGACATTTCAATTCTCTGTCCCCATAATCAAGTCACAGAAATAGAAATCTCAATGGTTTTCTAGCAGCAGGATAGCAAGTGGTTGTTTGTTATTAGAACATGAAACATGCCTTTCCAGTTGTCATCTCTCAATGCACTTCACAACTGATTAAATGGGAGCCAGAAGCAAATCTGTTTCTTTTACCTTTACATGTGCAAATTATCATCTTTGCTAGAAATTGTAGATAAGGCTTTTTCTGCTTCCTGTTCTAAGTATTCCCAAACTTGGCAAACACAGTAGCTTCCCATAGCACTTCTTCATTTCTAAGTAAAACATTACTGATCTTATTAACTCTTGCCATTTGGTCAGCAGGAAAACATATATACCATATTTAAGGCAAACACTTCAGAATCATACTATTAATAGCATGGGCAATAAGTGTTGAAACTACTAGCTTTAGGTTGAGGTTGGTAACTCCAAGCTTGGGCTTGTTCTTACCTTTCATTCGTTTTCATCTGTCCCATGATGTAGAAATGTATCTTTTATATTTTTAAGTGTTTAAATACAACAAAATGAAGAATTCCTTATGATGTGTGGAATTACACTAAATTCAAATTTTAACATAAAGATTTGTCAGAACACAGTCCTACCCATTTATTTATGAATTATCTGACTGCTTTAGTGCATAAGGCCAGAGCTGAGTAGGTGTGACAGAAACTGTATGCCCTTGAAATCCTAAAATGATTAACCATTTGATCCTTCACAGAATGTGTGCTGTCCCTGTATTGAAATTTTGTGCTTCTTATTGTGCATAATTTGTGATTTTTTTAAATTTCAGTTTTATTTATTACTATACTAATGTGGGTGTGTGGGTGCTGTTGCATCTCCAGAGAGTACAACTGTTAAGAGTCAGTTCTGTCCTTCCACCCTGAAATCTGGGGATTAAACTGGGATTGTCAGGTTTGCATAGCAAATGCCCTTACCTGCTGAGCCATCGGGGGGAGGGGGGGGAAGGCTATTCTCTGATATTTTAAGATCCCATTAGAATGTGTGAAACATGGAAGATCTTACTAGAGACACACTAAACATAAATTCCACTTTACATTTTGGAAGAAGAGTTGATTAAAGTTTATTTTGCCACCTAAGATAAAGGAAACGATTTATTAGAAGAGGAAAGGAAGAGAGATGGCAACATGAGTCCAAGTTGTGCAATTTTAGAGCAATTCTACAGTAAAATTAAAACTAGGAAAAGGAAGAAAGAAATATCTATAGTAATTTGAGCAATGAGGTACCATGAATCAGGTTTCCTAATTGCAGGAAGGGTGGAAAAGTACAGGGAAGCCAGCAAATAGCAAAGTCCCTCAAGACATTCTTTTATTTATTTTTTCTTTTTTTAAATTGGATATATTCTTTATTTACATTTCAAGTGTTTTCCCCTTCAGAAACCCTCTATCCCCTCCCCCTCCCCTGCCTTTATGAGGGTGCTCCCCCACCCACCTACCCCCTCCTGTCTTCCCTCCCCAGCATTCCCCTACAATAGGCATTGAACCCCCTCAGGCCCAAGGGCCTCTCCTCCCACAATGTCCAATAAGGCCATCCTCTGCCACATATGTGGCCAGCACCTTGGGTCCCTCTATGTGTATTCTTTGGTTGGTGGTCCAGTCCCCGGAGCTCCAGAAGGGGAAGGGGGTCTGGCCAGTTGACACTGTTGCTCCCTCCATGAGGCTTCAAACTGCCGCAGCTAAAAAGTTTTTTAAGACTGAGTTTCACACACTTAGCCTGGCCTTCAACTTGCAAAGATCCTTCTGACTCAGCCCCAGGAGGGCTGAGGTTATAGGTGAGTGCCAGCACACTTGGCTTGATTAGCATTTTAAGAGCATACTGCTACATCACAGACCTCATAGAAGATCTGCACATCAATTTGAAGTGATTAGTTACTTCCAGGACCATGAATTCTGTGAAGTACTGTTTCCATCACTTGTATGTGACAGTCCTTTAATGCAGAAACAGTCATTAACTTGGGTCAAATTGCCTCCTTCTGATGTTTTTAAAAACAATGTTAAAGCTGCTCCTTTCATTGGTTCTTCTCAAGGTTACGTCATCTAGCCTGTGACTGAAGCTACAAATGCATTGTATTTTTCAACTTAAGTGATGAGGAAATGGCCTCTAAAGGTACAATGCTTTACATTAACATTACATTAGTTATCTGTGGTGATTCATACTTTTATTCATGTAACTTTAAGCCTTTGCTTAAAGCATTGTAACTTATTGGCAAAGGAAGAGTGTCATAGGCATGGCTCAGGACTAGTCTCTTGAGTAATTTACTATTCTCTACCTACCTTGACACTACTCTACTCATTCAGACAGAGAAAACCATCAGTACATCTGTCTGTCCATCTACTTGTTCACCTACCATCTATCCATCCATCTCTCTTGTCTTCGTTTTCATCATGGATGTAAACAAACATTGGGTGTTTATTGAACATTTTATCCCGCTAACAGTATAAACAACAGGCACATAGTCGTTAGCAGAAGACACATGGCCCTTGCTTCAATAGATGTTGGTATACTTTTTCCCCTGCCCTAGACAAATAGAGCCTTAATTTTATGTGCCTGTAGGTTTGTGACCATTACTATTATATGTGGGGGTATTGATGTCTACAAGGTTTGCAATTTTTCCTATAGAACACCTTTTGGCTTGGACACCTTAAATGTTTTGCTTTTACAAATAGTTTGAATATTAGAATGAAGTTGCTAGAATTCAAGTTTTTAATTGAATAATAAAAATATTCAAGGCAGCAACTTTTAAAAGTGGAATTTCACGTTTTACATAAATATGACTTTCAGTGCCACTAAGCACAAATCTCATTAACAATCACATGTGTACACATATGTATATAAGCTATGTGATGGTAAACTGTTCTCCATAGATCCGGTCCCAGAACATTTTTACCTCTCACTTACTGCTTTGGGAGAACAGAAGCTGCCTAGGGGGTAATTAATAGACTTGACCTTTAGGGTGAACAGATGCACATGCTAGCTGCAGAACGTTGGATTCTTTTCTGAGGAGTCTGTTGGGAAAACTTGGAAGTGCCATGTGCCCACTGGGAGAAGTTTTATTTTGCTAGTAGTTACTCATTAGGCTTTGTAAATTTGTCTTTCAAATATCTGGCTGGTTCTCAAAACTTGCCTTTAAGAATTGTATTTTGTAAGTTAAGAGCTGAAGTTATTATTAGCTGTGTGCTTGCGGTTGAAACATGAGGTCAGGTTTGGCAGAGAGCCCTTCAGGGTGTTCGAAGAAGAGTCTCAGCCTCGCTCTCCTGTAGTCATGAGGTACCTTACAGAACAGCTGATTCCTGGGCATGGGAGGAATGCCATTGCCATCCAGATTGTGAATATGGGTGCTTTCAAAAGGTTCTGCTGCCCTAAGGTGTTTGGAATAACGTGCAAAACTTTTAAAAGCAGGGTTTATTTACTGTCAAAATGCAAATACCTATACGAAGAATACAAGATCACTGTTCATATTGGTAATTATTTTTCTCAGTTTCAAGTGTAGTGCTTGTTAGCATTCTGTCTAAACTCCACCACACAGTTACCCGGCAACAGCCAGGTATGCTCCTCCCCACAGTTACCTGGCAACAGCCAGGTGGGCCTGGCCCACTATAAAAGGGGCTGCTTGCCCCTCCTCTCTCTCTTGCCTCTCTTCTCTTGCTCTCTTGCCCTGCCTCTTCCCCCCTTGCTCCCCCCCCCCATTCCCTTCACTCCTCTCTCCACGTGGTCATGGCCGGCCTCCTCTACTCTCTATTCTTGTACTTCTCTACTCTCTCCCTTTCCCTGCCTCTCCTACCCTCTTCACTCCCCTCCCCATGCCCCGAATAAACTCTATTCTATATTATACCGTGATGTGGCTGGTCCATCAGGGAGAAGGGATGCATCGGCATGGGCCCACTGTGGCACCCTCTTTCTCCACACCTTACCACATACACCCACAGAACGTATCTCTTATCACTTTATCTTTTTATAAACACATCATTTGTGCCATGACTCGTGCTTGCCATAAATAAAAAATAAATCTATGTTTATTAAATGAATGAATTAAACATTGCAAACAAACAAAAAACAAACAAATTAGCTTTGTGAAGATCCAGAACATACGCTACAGTCAAAACTAGAACTTGTTGATCCAAGAACATTTCTAGGTCAGGTACTTCCTAATGATGATAAATATCTAAAGTGAAGTTACCATACTCATTCACGGCAGCATTGAAATAAGTACAAAATTTTCCTGGGCCTGAGGAAGTTGGGGAGCTTGGAGGTTATGAGATTCTCTGGCGTTGAAGCCCACAAAGATCACAGCAGAAGAAGGACCTTAAAACAGAGCAAGGTAGGAAAGGACCCACCTTTTCTAGCACTCTCTTGAAATGAAATAGGTAATTTTGTATTGATGGATAAAGTCAGAACACTTGTAGGACTTGCCCTCCAATGCCCACAAATAGATCTGAAACATTTGGACAATTATGTGACAATAGAGATGAAGCACTTCTTTTAGACTGATGACCAAAGTTAAGTAGGAATGGAAGCAATGGAACAGCCAGTGTACATAATTATTTCCCACTATTAGCAAACAAGCAAATACTTATACTCATTAGAAATAGGAAGAAAATTTTGCTAAGCCATTCTTTTATTTTGTAAAATATTATATTTGTGGTAGTTTGAATGAGAAATGACACCCACCCATATTATTTGAATTTTTGCTCCCCAGTTGGTACTGTTTTGGGGAGGCTGTGGAAATTTAGGTAGGTGGAGTCCCATTGGAGGGAACATGTTACTGGGATTGTGCTGTAATTTTGACAGTTTGTGTCAACTCCTGTTTGCTCTCTGCTTCATGCTTGTGTTGGAAGGTGTGAGCGCTCAGCTTTCTGCTCCTATTACCATGCCTACCCCTTGTAGCCATGCTTTGCTTCCATGAAGGAAACCATGATAGAAAATAAACCTCTTCTGTAATTTACCTAGGTCACGGTGTTTTATCACAACAAAAGAAGCTAATGTACATTTTAATAGTTTGTGAGTGGAGGCACATACCATATTTTATGGAGATCCACACACATGGAGATCAATGAACACCTTGTGGAAGTAGGTTCTTTTGCATCTGTCATGGGAATTCCTGTGACAGAACTCAGGTTATCAGTCCTGGAAACAAAGTCTCACCAGCTGAGCTATCTTATTGGTTGCCAACTATTCTTTATTTAAAATTAATGTGTGTGTGCCCGTGCGTATGTGCATGTGTGTGTTTAGGTTAAAGGTTGACTTGGGTATATTGATCAATCACTCTCCATATCATTTCTGAGGCAGGATCTCCCACTCAGCCCAGAATTTACTATTGGGTAAGGTTAGGTGGACATTAATTTCTAGAGACTGACCTGTCCCTGCCTCCTCAGCACTGGAATTCCAGGTGTGTGCTCCCATGCTTGGCTCATTATGTGGTTGTTGGGAATTTGAACTCAGGTCTTCATGCATGTGCCTCAAGTACTTTATCAAATGAGTCATCTCTCAATGCTTGTGTGGAAGTCAGAGAGCACTTTTTTAGGAACCAGTTCTCTCTTCCTATATTGCTTTGAGGCAGGGTGTTTTGGCTAGGGTTTTACTGCTGTGAACAGAAACCATGACCAAGGCAACTCTCATAAGGATGACATATAATTAGGGCTGGCTTACAGGTTCAGAGGTTCAGTCCATTATTTTCAAAGCAGGAACATGGCAGCATCCAGGCAGGCATGGTACAGGACAAGCTGAGAGTTCTACATCTTCATCTGAAGGCTGCTAGCAGAATACTGGCTTCCAGGCAGCTAGGACAAAGGTATTAATGCTCGCACCCACGGTGACACACCTACTCCAACAAGGTTACACCTTCTAATAGTGCCACTCCCTGGACCAAGCATATACAAGCCATCACACAGAGTTTCTCTTGTTATCTCTGCCATTGTACTGTGTGCTCCACGCTAGCTGATCAAGGATCTTCAGCTGAGTTTCCTGTCTCTGCTTCCCATCTCTCTGAAAGAGAGCTGAGATTACAGATGCATGCCACCACCTCTTGCTTTTATATGCATTCCAGGGGATCAATACAGGTTGTCAGGTACAGCACTTTTATCCATCTGAGACATATTCTACCTTTAAATTCTTTATATTCATGTTATGAAAAGGCCACATAGTAAAGAAGAAACGTTGATCTGTTCATTGCTGTACTGGCTGGTTTTGTGCCAACTTTACACAAACTGGAGTTATCACTGAGAAAGAAGCTTCAGTTGAGAAAATGCCTCCATGAGATCAAGCAGTAAGGCATTTTCTCAATTAGTGATCAAGGGTGGGAGGGCCCCTTGTGGGTGGTACCATCCCTGGGCTGGTAGTCTTGGGCTCTATAAGAAAGCAGGCTGAGCAAGCCAGGGGAAGCAAGATAGTACATAACATCCCTCCATGGCCTCTGCATCAGCTCCTGCTTCCTGGCCTGCTTGAGTTCCAGTCCTGGCTACCTTTGGCGATGAACAGCAATGTGTAAGCTGAATAAACCCTTTCTTCCCCAACTTGCTTCTTGGTCATGATGTTTGTGCAGGAATAGAAACCCTGACTAAGACAATTGCCATCTTGCTTTGGTGGAGCAATTTTGGTTATAGGGAAACCCTGGATGAAGTATTTGTTTGTTTTATTTTATTTTATTTTGTTTTTTATCACCCCAGATCACAGCAGTGCCTAAAGTTACAAGGTTAGAATTTCTTTCTGTCCTCACATTCTAACTTGCTACAGCTGTTCTCAACCTGTGGATCACGACCCCTTTGGGGATAGAATAACTATCTCACAGGGGTCACATCTAGATATCATGTATATTAGATATTTACATCATGGTTCATAACAGTAGCAAAATGAAGTAGCAGCAAAAATAATTTTATGGATGTGAGGTCATCATAGCGTGAGGAACTGTATTAGAGGGTCACAGCATTAGAGAGGTTGAGAAGCACTGGTCTAGGAAGTATCAGAGAAGAATACACTCTTGTTTCTACTAGCAAAGATGCAAAGGTACAAAGAATATAGCTATTTAAAAGTGATGTTTTGATTAAACGAGACTACTAGGTTTTCAATAAGAAACGCTTCAAATCTTCAGGCATGGATAATGACGTCCTTCTTTGGCGGGCTCTCTTCTATTTTTTACCAAATCAGAAATTGATGCTGGGCATCAGTTGCTTTTCAAGTATAACAGCAATACAATTTTTCCTATAGCTTCCAAACAGTCTTCTGTGAAATCATTTTATGATTCCTATTTCAGAAGTTTAGTCCTGACACCATGATCATAAATATTTTCCCTCTGTCAAACATTTTACATGACAGTTGGTTCCACCTAGTACATTTTGTTTTCCTATGAAACATCAAATATTACACAAAACAGACCTTTTAAAAAGTTGCAGAACAGAAAGCAATTGGCCTGTGAAGTGATTTGTTGAGAATAAAATGCCCCGTGTATGTTTTGCATTGTCTTCCAGTGCACAGTGATACTAAATATACACTTTCCTATGATTTTGCTAAAGGAAGTTCATCTATAGCTCTAAACACAGAGACAAAAGCAACAAATTGACTGGTAGTCATGGGGTTATGAGTTTTGTGGAAACAATGTGATTCTGGATTTTGCATGAAGGTTTCAAGTGCCATAGCCTCTGAACTCTACAAGGGAAGTGGATCCTATGAAAAGTATCAAGTAGTCATTTAATGAGAAGTTACCACTTCTCAGGTGAGGCGCTGAGTGATTTGTAAAACTGAAGGAATTTTTGTCCCTTTTCTAGTTTCATTTCTGTTCATCACTGAGGAGAGCTAGGCTATCCTTGAAGGGATGGCTTTCCATCTTTGAATTAGTATTGTAATATACTACAGTTTTATACTTTTGTCTTTGAAAACATGATCTATTTTCACATTGCATTTTTTAAATCTTGGTCAATTTCATACATGTATATCATGCATTCTGATTACTCACTACTTCTATTTTCTCCGCCTCTTTTTTCCATCCAATCTCTTCCCAGATTTAGGACTTTGGAGTACCTGCATTGATATACACAATAGGGGAAAAAACAATCTTCTGTGTTTTCTTTCAAACTTTAATGGCTGTGTTCACTGTTGAGTAAATCTCTAATTTTAAAATTTCCTAGAATACTTCTTAAATTGATATAAAGAATGGTCTAGATTCATTCAGGCCTTTCACCCTCATCTTCTGAAATAGTTTGTGCAAACTGTCAAACCTTGTGGGCCTGATTGTCAGTTTGTGAACTACCAACTACATTTCTGTGATACTTATTGGTTTCTTCTGGTCTTATGTTTCCTTATGAGCAGTACAGTTTTTATGGTTTTTTTTTTGGAAATGACTTATCTTACTTAACATTTAAATGTCAATGAATTATGTTTGTATTTTCGTTTGTGAATAACTGACTGCAAATATTGTACATATGTTCTCCTGGCATATCTTGTATATGTTTTGCCTTTATTTTTAGTTCAATTGTTCACAAAATGTTAGCTGTTGAGTCAACATACCACTAATGTCTTGGTTTTTATTTCATCAGTCCTCTCTCTCTTTTAAAATTTTTTATTTTATTTATTTATGAAAATATGTTGAGGATATGCTTTAAGCCAGGCACTGTTTAAAGTTTGGCATAAAACTAATCTCAAACTTTAAAAATTGCAGGATTAACAATTCAATGATTCTTTTGCCAATTTATCAACAAATGTTAAAGGTAATGTACAACAGGCTTCTCTGGTTTATAAATATTAAGATTTTGCCTGGATTGTTGATAATTTTCTGATTTTGTTTTCACAGTCTTTGTTGAACATCTACTCTGAGGAGCTTGAACTTGAGCCACTGAGAAATGCAAAATATTTTCTGAGAAAACTTAAAAGTGTAACACACATTTCATATTTTAAGGCTAAGATTTTATAGCTGCAACTGCTAGATGACCTAGTAAGTATACCTCAGCCATCTATTAGCGTAACGACAATGTTCCTCCAAGAATCAAAGACATTGATTCCCCTAAGTCATTATTTTATAGATTCAAAGTTAAAGCAATCCTAGTCTTTTTGTGACATAACAGGTCTAGATATAATGGGTCTTCTCAGTGCGTGATAATTCTAACCTCTTTTCTCATCTCAGTCATTTCCCTTGTGTTTTGGTAACTATTTCTTGGAACAATCTGTCTGTCTCTTTGGTACACTGTCACTGTGTGTGGGTGATTTGTTCTTGTAACTTAATGTTTCTACAAGTCTCTAATTGTTTGTCCTTGTTCCCTTTTAAAGAAACATTTTTTGATAGTTCTTTGAGAATTTTATGCACTGTGTTTGGATTGCTCCCCTAACTCTTCCCAGATCTACTCTCCTTTCTCTTTTCCCCTAACACTGTGTCATTTTCCCCCCATCAAGGCCAGTTTTTGCTGCCCCAATATTCTTGGATGTGTGGCCTTCCAGTAGAGACTGGTACACTCATCAGGGTCTAGAGTTGGAGAAAACTGACCCGTCCGCTCCTTGTAGCTATCAGTTGTCACTAGTTCCTGGCTTAGGGCTAGAATGTCCTGCCTAATTCCCTTCACCATGCTAGAATTTGGGCCAGTTTAGGCTTGCACAGTTCGTGTGCTTGCTCTTACAACCATTGTGAATTCTTGCATGCAGCTGCCCTGCTGGACCTAGATGACCTTGTTTCCTTGTACTCACCAACCCACCCTGGCTCCTACAGGCTTTCTGCTTTCTCTTTGCCAGTGAGCCCTTAGTCTTTTTAGGGTGGGGTATGTGTTCTAAACAGAGTTGAGCAACTATAGTCCCAATTTCACTAAAACAATCTTGAGGCTGGATAAACGATCAGTGGTTCAGTACTGGAGAAAACACATTCTTCCACTCTCAGCAACCATTGATAGACGGTACCTTTTTGTCTAAGGGTATGACCTTGTGAAATTTTTTCCATCCATATTGGCATGTCAGTTGGTGTTGTCCTTATATATGTCTGCTAGCAATGTTAAATGGATTCAGTAGGGTGTACATGTGTGTGTGTGTGTGTGTGTGTGTGTGTGTGTGTGTGTAACAATACTAATTATAGAGAGAGGTAGCACAGGATAAGCCGAGTCAGAGAGGAGTAGAAATGGTGTGAATTTACTACTTATCTAAGAAAATTTCAAATACTAAAATTTAAAGAAAATAAAAGCTCTTGAATTCAAGGCCAGCCTAAACAATACAGGGAGTTCCTGACCTAGCAAACACAAAAGATACAATATGTTAACATCAGTGAAACAGCAGTCATAGAGGTAAATTTGAAGATAACTGGACCCAAGTATCAGGGAACTCGGCATTTGTAGAGTAGTACAGTAGTTATTATCAGTGCCACAGGTTTTAATCTCCTTTCTGTTTGACTTTGTGTCTTATTTTAGTTTTTAGTAGCTGTGATTTTATCCTTTACCTCGGTAAATTTTGATTTCTTTGTTTTTATCCTTTATCTCAGTAAACATTTTTCTTTGTTTTTTTTGTTTGTTTGTTTTGTTTTTCATTTATTTTTTGTTTTTTGTTATTATTGGGTTTTTTTTTTTTGCCTATTTATTTTTGAGCAAAGGTCTAACTGTGTAGCCCAGGTTGGCCTTGAACTCAGAGATGTCCTGCCTCTAACAAGGCATGCACCACCACATGTGACTTGGTAAGGTTTTGAATATAATTGTTTTAAACTCAAATTTAATGGCATGTTAGTTTTAAATAATGATATGATCACATGTCTTCTTCGGTGATATTTTTTGTCTTTTTAATGATACCAGGTTTTCCTTTAATGACACATGGGATCATTATCAGTCAAGTAAGTGACAAGATGTGGGGCATGGGCTTATAGGGACATGCACTCACAGGCTTTCTTTCCCTCTTTCTTTTTCTTTTCTTTTTTTATTGTATTTTTATTATTTAAAACAATTTAAACCAAGGCAACAAAATAAAACAGCATTCAAATGGGAAAAAAACCCAAAATTAAAGAACAAACAACCAAACTATAAACAAAGAAAAGCATACATTTAAAACCCTGTGGAGTCTATTATGTATTGGTCAGCTACTTCTGAACATAAGACCTGCCCTGGAGTAGTTGCTATACCCATTGTCACTCCATTGGAGAAACCTGATTTTCTTCCCCCTCTCATCAGGTTTAAATGACTGTTCAGTTGTTAATCTTTACCCTAGTGGTTAGGTTTTCATTCATTCATTCATTTCGGGCATTCATTCATTCATTCATTCATTTTCTTCAAAATATAACAAAATAAAATGTGATAGGATAAGACAAAAACTATTATATCAAAGTAAGACAGAGAAAACAAATAGAAGGAAAAGAGCCCAAGAAAAAGCACAAGAATCAGACGCCATCTTGTTCAAATACTCAGGAATCCCATAAAAACACTAAACTGGAAGCCATAAGATATATGCAGAGGACCTGATGCAGACCCATGTGGGGCCTGTGCATTCTGCCTCAGTTTCTGTGAGTTTATAAGAGCTTTGATCATGTTGGTTTAGCAGGCCTTGTTCTCCTGGTGTCCTCCATCCCCTCTGGCTCTTACATTCTTTCTGCCTCCTCTTTGACAGAGAGAGATTTGATGAAGGCATCCTGTTTAGTGCTGAGCGAAAGTCTCTCACTTTTTATGTAAAGTCTGCCTGTGGTTCTCTAAATTTGTGCACATCTGGTGCAAGCTGAAGCTTCTCTGATGATGTCTGAGAAAGGCGCTGATCTGTATGAGTATAGCAGAATCTCATTAGGAGTCATGTTATTGCTACATTCCTTTCTTAGAGCAGCAGTATTTGATTTTACTATAGGTTACTGGGCTATTTAGTCTCTGGTTGTACAACTATCTCTGTGGTAGGATGAAGTGTCCTTTGGGTGCAAGCCCAAGAGTGATATAGCCAGATCTAGAGGTAGATCGATTCCCATCTTCTTGAGGAATGATCACAGTGATTTTCCTTGTGGTTGCCCTCCCACCATCAATGAAGGAGTGTTGCCCTTGTTCTACATCCTTGCCAGCATGAGCTGTCACTTATTGATCTTAGCCACTCTGATTGGTGTAAGATGGAATCTCAACATAGTTTTGATTTTCATTTCCTCAATAACTAATAATATTGATCATTTCATTAGCTGTTTCTCAGCCATTTGAATTTCCTCTATTGAAAATTCTGTTTAAAACTCTACCTCATTTTTTAAGTTGGATTATTTGTTTTCTTGAAATTAGTTTCATAAATCTTTACACAATTTGGATATTTGTCCTCAATCAAGTGTGTAGTGGGCAAAAACCTTTTCCCATTCTGTAGGCTGTCACTTTGTCTGATTGATGGAGTTGTTTGCTGTGCAGAAGCTTTCAGCTTCACAGGGTCCCATTTCTTGTATGCAGCAGAATGGATCCTGTTACCACATCATTCTGTTAGCTTGTATCTTTATATGGGTGAATTGAGTCCATTATTATTTAGAGATACAATGACCAATGATGCTTAATTCCTGTTATTTCTCTCATTCTCTCTCTCTCTCTCTCTCTCTCTCTCTCTCTCTCTGTCTCTCTCTCTCTCTCTCTCTCGGGTGTGTGTGTGTGTGTGTGTGTGTTTTCCTTCTTTCGGTTTTATTAGAGTGAGATTATTTAGTGACTGTGTTTTTGTGGTGTAGTTAACTTCCTTAGGTTGGAGTTTTCCTTCTAGTACCTTCTATAGGGATGACTTTGTGGGTAGATATTTTTAAACATTGGCTCTGTAATGGAAAGCTTGTTTACTTCTATGGTGATTGAAGGTTTTCCTGAGTATAATATTCTGGGCTGGTATCTTGTGGTCTCTTAGAGTCTACAGGGCATCTGCCCAGGCCCCTTCTTGCTTTTATCGTGTCCACTGAGAAGCTGGGTGTAGTTCTGATAGGTCCGTCTTTATATGTTACTTACTCTTTTGCTCTTGCAGCTTCTAGTATTCTGTTTTTGTTCTGAATGTGTAGTGTTTTGATTATTATGCATTGAAGAGACCTTTCTGGTCCAATCTATTTGGTGTTCTATAAGTTTCTTGTACTTTTAAAGGCATCTCATTCTTTAGGTTAGGAAACTTTTCTCTCATGATTTTGTTGAACAAATTTTTTGGGCCTTTGAGCTTGGATTCTTCTCCTTCTATTACTATTATGTTTTGGTTTGGTCTTTTCATACTGTCCCACAATACCTAGATGTTTTATGTCAGGAACTTTTTAGCTCTAACATTTCTTTGACTGATTTATCTATGTCTTCTATTGTATCGTGAACACCTGTGATTCTCTCTTCCATCTCTTCTATTCTGTTGGCGACAATTACCTTTGTGGTTCCTGTTCAAATTCCTAAATTTTTCATTTCCAGAATTTCCTCAGACTCTATTTTCAGGTCTTCAACAGTTTTATTAATTTCCTCTTTAGGGACCTCTATCATAATCATAAGGCTGATTTAAAGTATTTTACTTGTACTTCAGCTATGTTGGCATACTCAGGCCCTGCTGGGGAGGGTTGCTGGCCTCTAATTGAGAGATGTTGTCCTAGCTGTTATTGACTGTGTTTTATGCATTTAGACCTCTGGGTTTGGGAAGATTGTAATTGTATGTGCTGATATCTGTTCTTGTGTTTGTTGAGTGGGTGTTTTGTTCCTTGGCTTCTGTTTTCTCTCTTGTTATTACAAGAGTGTGGTGGCTGTGTGTTGCCTAGTAGGAAAACCTTCTGGTGTCCTGATAGGTATGGGTACTGGGACTTCTAAGTAAATGTGTTTCTGAGTATTGGTACCTGGCACTAAGGACTATGGATGGTCTGGGGCAATGGAGGAGATTTACAAGAGTGAGGGCATGATGTTTCACCAGAATCTGCTTAGTTAGTCCTCTCAGAGTGGGGGCTGAGAGTGAAAAGAGGCCACAGATGAAGGTCTGCTACAAATCTGGGAGTAAGACTGGGAAAATGGACTTGGAGGGAGAAATGAAAATCTGCAGTTTGCCTATTTGCTTCCCTGATCTGAGTGGTCTATGGAGTCCCAAGGAGTGCCTGCTTGATTTGGGGACTTGGACATAGCAATGGTTGGGGAGAAGGAAATTTGGAGGGGAACATCTTTGTGAGCCACTGGATATGGGAGTAGGCAGAAGGTAGGCTGCAGTAGGTATTCTGTTGCAAAGCTGGAGATGAGACTGGGGGATTTGATTTGGAGGAACAGAAGGGGAAGTAAACATCTGCAGTTAGCCTACAAGCTTCTGTGACCATAGTGGTATGTGTGGGTTCCCTTGGGGTGGAAGGCTGAGATAAAGCAAGGAGTAGGAAAGAGAAGTTAGGAGGGGAGGATCTGTGGGCTTCACTAGAGATGAAATGGAGGAAGCTTCTCAAGGTGTTCTGCAAATCCAAGGGATTGAACTTGGAGGAATGGAGGGAAAAGTGAAGATCTACAGCTAGTGTAGAATAATTTTAAGTAGATTTGTGTTTTAATGTTTGTTTGGTTTTTCTTCTTTTTCAAATTTTGTAAGTGTGATGTATATATAGTGTATATATGCATATAACATATATGCATATGTGTATATTACATATGTGTGTATGATGTATATGTAAACATGTATGTGTGTACAGTGTGTTTATGTATGATGTATGCTTATTAGTGAGATATATCTATATATGTGTATACTGTATATGTATGTGTTATGTATACGTGTGTGTTTGTACAGTGTATGATTATTATGTATATACTTAAGTATTCATGGTATATCTGCATGTGAATATGTATATTATATATGTGTATATGATATGTGTGTATGTACAGTATATATGTGTTTAAAATGTATATATGTATTTTTGTATACTGTATATTGTGTGTATGGTGTATATGAGTATGTATATGATGCATATGTAAATGCATATCTGATGTATGTATGTGTACACCTGCCATGAAGGGCAGTAGAATTTCAACAACAACCCTAGGTTTTGATCCTTGCCTTCCACATTGTTTTATTGTTCATTGTTGCATATACTAGTCTAGCTGGACCATAAGATTCTGGAAAGTCCCATCAGGCACTGGGATCACAAATATACCCTTCAGGACCCAGCCTTACATGGATTCTGGGAATTCAATTCAGCCAGTTTGTTTTTCTACCTCACCCTGTTATTCTTTTATTCTGTTTCATTCTCATTCTGTTTCCTTCTGTCTCCCTTCCCACATGTCTCTTTCCCCTTCTCTTCTACACTTCCATCTTTCTTCCCACCCTCTTAGCATCTTTTTACATCTAGAACTTTTCAGCTGACATCTACATCCATATATCTAGTGTGATGTATGGGGTGCCTTCCCTGTAGTTAATTTGAAATGATGAATAGCCAGTAGGAGCTGGGCTTATATCTTTGTCTAGGGAAATGTATTGAAACCTCCTTCCTCTGTAAGTCCTCAATCACACATAACTTAGGGTTTCTCAATAGGGACACTTGTTATATACTATAGAGTATTTAGTTGCATCTCTAGCATATACTCACTAGATATGAGTACCATTAACTTACCGATAGTTATGAAAACCAATGATATTTCTAGAACTGTAAAACATTCACTGGAAAATAGTGACATCCTGCCTCTTGTTAAACAATTCTAAAATCTGGAAATCCTGCAATCAGTTGACAACACCTGGTTTTAGCCTCCTTTAACAAGTATAGTGTCATAAATCTAGTCTAAATTTAAAATTAGATCTTGGTTTCCATTCTTGATATTAGGCAAAAACAAAACAAAACAAAACAAACAAACAAAAACAACCACACACACACACACACACACACACACACACACACACAAGCACTAACGACTGGAAATAACCCAATGAAAAGGAAAAGTTGAGGCCGACTGCCTTGACCTCTAGATTCACCACACGTTGGCTCTGCCAGTCCTTATAAATCCTTAAGAATATATAGATTATGTTTTATTCAATATTAGCAATGAAATATTTTTCTATTCCTTTATTAGATCACAGTTACAATGCCATGTTTAGAGCAGAATGGACAAGACCCATGAGCTTAAAACTCTCTATGAAGCACAAGTTTCACAGACAATGAACTTAGCATTGTTCTCGACTCTATTAAACACCTCCTTGTTATTTTTTCACTTGACAGTGGTAAGTCCTCCTCCCACACTTGTCCTTCTGCTCTCTTCCTCTTCTCTACCTTCCATCTCCCATGTTTCCTCCCCTCCTCTTCACATTCTTTCTCCCCTCCCCTTCTTTTCTTCCTTCTTTTACCTTTTCCTTTTTCCTCCCATTTTTTTCTTCTTTTTCTCTTATGCTCTCTATTCTTGTCATTTTCATCTCTTCCTTTTCTTCCGAATTTACATTCTATCTTCTCCTTTCTTTCTCCTACTTCCTTTTGCTCCTTATAGCCCCTTCTCCCTGCCTCTTCTGCATCCTCCTCTTCTCTTCAATATCTTCTTCTTCATCTTTTCTCCTCTCTCTTCTTCTTCTTCCTCCTTCTCCTTCTTATCTTGTATTTATATAACAAAAATCTCTACAAACTTATTTTGAAATTGTGTATTTGGGATATTGATCACACTCAAACCTCTAAATACTTTTGAATGCTGTTTGTAGATATCTCTACGACTCTAGCATCTTTTGGCACCAAGAATAGGCATGTGGCAACAGAAAATAGTGAGGGTACTGTCTGAAATGAAAGCAAAGGAAGGTGCTGCCTGTAGCTACAGGGTGAAGGATGGTGAATACTGAGAAAAGGAGGGCAGCTAGAGGCTGAGACCTTGCTGGATAATCTTCAAGAATGAAGGGAAATGCAGCCAAGCTGGAACTTACCCCAGTCCTTTCCCACTATGTTAAAGTCAATTCCAGTGCCTATTTATAGTTAAGCCTGGCTTTTGATTAATGACGTTGGACAGAGGTAGGAAAGAGAGAGGGGACTTCAGGAAGGCAGGGGGATGGAGAGTAAAGCTGCAGGAGCTGACATGTGTGTGTGTTGTTTGAACCTGCTCTTTGCCACACACACGTTTCTTGCCAAACACAGTAAAAATTAGTTTTATTTGGGGCGGGCAATAATCTGCGTCAACATTTTCATTACCAGCCAAATGAAGCCATCAAATCCCTAAATGCTGACTAAACTATTTGGTAAATCATTCTGCCCTTTTTCATCGAGTTCTCTCTACTTGTTGTTAAAGATATAACCAAAGATTTAAATGTTTTTATGAGTTAGATTTTTATTGTTACCAACATGTGATTAATAAAACAAGTCTGACTTCAGACTTAAGCATAAACTGTTTTTGAGTTGTAAAATGCCTTAGATTTCCCTAGTGACTTCAATGTTTTAGTATTGCAGAGGATAAAATGAATATCAGAGGATGTAATGAACTTGCTTAAGGCTGTACAATACCTTCACTTAGATTGGGGACTAAATCTTTGCCTTTACTACTTCTGCCTAGAAGACAGTCTACTTTAATTTGAGTACCTGGCCATAAATACATTAATCTGTTTATAAATATTATATTCTTACCATGTAAATCTGGAAACAGATCAACATTTATAGTTCTCATAAATTAACCTCAGTTATTAGACTGATTAGTGTATTATTAATTACCCTACTTTAAAACATTTTTTTAACAATGGAAACCCACTGTTTTTGAAGGGTGATATTTTTCTAAAGTATTAACATGCCAGCTATGCACTCAAAACACAGAAGACCAAAAGATAGCAATGTCTAATGTCTATGGAAACAAGATAAAACATCTTCTCCTCTGTAAATGACCATTAACACATGGCACATGCTTCTGTAGCATCTCAATAGCATAAATTGGACAACAACCATCCATTTATGTATCTGTGTGACATGATATTGTGCGTGATAGAACTCTGTTACATTAGGACACTATTTTACTTCTTAGCTTCTTGTTTTTCTCTTTAATGATTCTATTTGTTCAAATCAGTGAAGTAGAGATGAGTCCAATTTTCATTGGGTAAACTATTTTAGGGAAAGCATTATATTATCTTTTGTCTGTTCTTGGGACCTTTTTTCCTTATACTAGGTTGCCTCATCCAGCCTTGATATGAGGGTTTTTGACTAGTCATACTGTAACTTGTTATGCTGTGTTCTGTTGATATCCCTGGGAGGTCTGTTCATTTCTGAAGTGATCTGGGAGTGGGGGGGGGTGTGAGGAGTGCAGGGAAGAGAAACTGTGTGGGATGCAATGTATGAGAAAAAATGTGTAGATGATTTGGTCCCAGAGCATAACAGTTATCACTGAGTGTCCTTTATCATGATTATTGGCATTTCTACTTGCTAAAAGGGAGTCATATATATTTTGATAGTCTTTAGTCTTGAAGAACAACTGGTGCATACCATAACTGATATGTGCATATGCATTAATTCCCTATTGCTGCCACAACAAAATATTGTGTGCTTAGTGGCTTTAGACAATACCATCCTTTAATGGGTCTTGCATATCACTACTTCCACCCCCACCAATGCACAGGGTATATCACAGAAGCTATGGAGGAAATAAGAGAGTGAGGATGAAAGAAGAATATCATGAAACATTGCCATGGCAACTAGGAGCACACAGCATCTATGGATACCTGTACCAGACTGGGCCCTCCAACTTTCCATCTTGGTTAGAGGAGCTGACCATGAGAAGCTATCTTTTTGTTTGTTTTTCAAGACAGAGTTTCTCTGTGTAGTCCTGGCTGTCCTGGAACTCACTCTGTAGACCAGGCTGGCCTCAAACTCAGAAATCCACCTGCCTCTGCCTCCCAAGTGCTGGGATTAAAGGCGTGTGCCACCACTGCCCAGCTGGAGGAGAGGTTCTATTTCTCTAATAGTTTAGTCATACGGAGTAGGTGGGAAGAAAGAGTTTAGAGGGAAAGGAAATGGGTACAGCAGGAAAATGGAAGGTGACTATACATGTATAAAATTGTCCAAAATAAAGGACTGATTTTTGTTCACTAGACAACTAATGGAGAAGACCACCTCTTCCACTCTCAGCTTTCTTCAATTGCCTACAGTTGTTTGTGTGGGGCTGAAGCCTCATGATCTTTTCTCCATAATGGTGTCATTATTCAGGTCATATTTGGGAAGTCATGTTGGTGAGACTTTACGGGTGCAGCTTCTGATGGCACTGGGAGACACAATCTCACAGCAAACTCCCTAATCCTCTGCCTCTCATAATCTTTCCACACAAATGTATTACCTTACAGTTCTGGAAGTCCGATGTATGCAACAGGTATTAGCAGACTACAGTTTAGGTGCCAGCATTACTGTGTTTCTTCTGGAGAGTACAGAGAATTTGTTTCTTTGCTTATTGGTATTTCTAGACACTGTTTTCCTTCCGTGGACTGTGGCTCTTCCTTTTGTTTTCAAAGCCCTCACCATACCATCTTCTAGCTTCTCTCCAACATTGCTCATGTCATCTCAATTCTTTGACCCTCCTGTTCCTGTTTCCCATTAACAGTCTTATCGTGACGGTATTAAGTCTGCATAGATAATCAAGATTCATTGATCCTTTCCGAAGTCTACACTTAATCACATGTGCATTACCCTTTAAGAAGCCAAGGCTGTTTTAAAATTAACCTCTTCTCCTGTGAAGAGAATGAGAGACTTTAGAGTACTCAATCCTAAATGGGATGTCTGGATCACACCCCTCCCCTCAATTCTCAGGGATCTACGCAAAAGAGGAAGTGGAAAGATTGTCAGACTCAGAGGGGGTGGATTTCTCCATGGAAACAACATCTTCAAGACAAAATAGGACTGATGTACACGTAAATCCACGGAGACTATGGCAGATTCAAGCCAGACAGGGTCCTAGCACTGAGAGGGGAAAGTGAGAACAGGTTTCTACCACAGATCAAGAAGTTATGTGTAATTGATATCTTCTGGCAAAGTGGACATCAGTTCTCTCCAATGAAGTACCACTGGATATATCAACCACACTCCAGGATAGGCCCCATGCCCAGAAGTGTATAGTCAACACAGAAAAAAAAATCAACGATATTTTTCAGGACGTTTGTTTCCTTTTGCTTTGTTTAGTCTTTTTTTTTTTTTTTTTCCTGTTTTTGTCTTATTGAGTTTTTGCCTGCTTGGTATGAGTTTCATTTTGTGTGTTTCTTCTTGGTTCTTTGTGGTTGTTGTTTTTGAGAGAAAGAGGGGCAGAAAGAGAGAATATGAGGTGGGTGGATAAGGAAGAAGGGAAGATCCGGAAAAGTGAGTGAGGAGAAACATATGACAACATGCTGCATGATAAAATTCAAATTATAAGCTGTCCTTATTTTAATTTGTGTAATGGATAGGACACATGGTACTTAAATATTTATTATTATTATTATTATTATTATTATTATTATTATTATTATCATTATTGATAGGGTTTCTTGCACTTGCTCTCCTGAAACTTGCTCTCCTGAAACTTGCTCTGTACACCAAACTGGCTTTGAACTCAGAGATTTGCCTTCTCCTGCCTTCAGAGTACTGGGATTAAAGGTATTCACAACCATGGCCTGTTAAATATCATTACAGTATGTATGTATGTATATACATACATGACATGTGAGGGGGGAGTGCATGCCATGGGAAGCATGTGAGTGTTAACAGCATTGTAGAGTTGCATTTTTCATTTGTTCTGTGGATTGAACCTAGGTTAGCAGCCAAGCACACCAAAAGCCATCTTGTTGGCCCTATGATAGTAGCAATCTCTAACACATCTATGACCACAGAAATATAATGCCAATTATAAACTTGAGCCATACTGGAACTTTAAATTTTCTACTAGCCACATTTTCTTAGCAAAAGGAGTCAGATAAAATTTACTTTAATTCTATATTTCACTCCAATTTCATGGATATAAAATAATATCTGGTCAACATGTAGTCAATGTAAAATGTTAGTCAGATGTTCACATGCTTTTTTTTTTGTACTATGTTTTCAAGCCTCAGGATGTCTCCTATATTTGTAGCATAATCCAGTATTTCATGCTATAGCTAGCTGCTCAGCATCAGTTACCAAAGTGGTTTTCATTTCTTTCTTTCATTTTTTTTTTTGAGACAAGACACCAGGTATTTCAGGCTTGCCTTTGACTTGTTATGTAATTGAAGATGAATGACATTAAACTGCTTGATCTCTTCCCTCAACCTCCTGAGTGCTTGTATCACAAATCTGCACTTCCATGCCCAGTTTACGAGGGACTTGGGCTTCAAACCAGGGCTACAAGTATGCTAGGCAAGTACTGTAACAACTGAGTTCCAGGCCTTGCCTTAGACAAATGTTTTATTGTGAGTTAGTCTGTTCGTTCAGTGATGTGTTGGCTGACACACTGGGTCAGAGCAGGGCTTCTGAACGTCAGCCTTATTGCCATTCTAAACCAGATAATTCTGGATGATTGAGGGATGTTGTTTGCACTGTAGGTTGTTTGACAGGATCTCTGACATCCACCCATTGGATGCCAGGAACAACTCTTTCTGCCCCCCACTCATTATGACAACAAGAAAATGTTTTTAGGTATTATTCCATGTCTTTTAGGGGACAAAACTGTGCCTGATTGAGAATGACACTAGAGACAAAAGGCTTTGTTTGGTAATCTGTTCTTTATACATTCTAGTTGAGAACTTCAAGAAGCCATTTGAACTTTCAAAATAGTTTTTTTTTTTTTAAATCCTCTTTAAAATGAGTCAGTTGTTGCTTTGGCTGCTTGAGCCCTAACAGAAACATTACAGATGAAAACCTGTATAATCTAAAGATATACTATTAGAGGGGCTTAGCATTGTTTATAAATTATTTATCATAGTACTCAAATTAAAGTATTGCAATTTCAGTACTGATTTATCAGTCTAGTATCATTGGACTTCTTGTTTAAAATGCACTATTTATGACAATTAGATGATAGAATGGGTAATATATTTTAGGTGTTTTGGTTTCTTAGCTACTCATGCCCATGGGGGTAGATGCAAAAATAAAGAAAAGCAACTTTTTCCATCTGGATAGGATATATCTGAAACAACTTGGATTTGTTTTGTGGCCGTCTCTGAATTCGCAGTTGGCTCTGAAACCTCATCTAATAAGTAAAATTGTCCCAGCACTTTATGAACATGTAGAGATCCTAAGTAGGACAGATCATCTGTGTATGTGGTAGCAAGTAAGACTGGTAGATTGACCAGAATGGGTTCTAACAAGTATCTGAGCTTAGGAGTGTTCAGTGTCTCTCCTTGGTTATGTTTGTTGTCATTGATGTCATTTGTTGAGTACCTGTTATGGACAAGATGCTTTACCTTCTTTCTGGCAGTCACAATCTCCTAGAAAGATGATTAGTACTGTCCTGAATGTAGCAGAGCCTGCTGATGCCTTTCCTGCATTTGGCTACTCACCTGGTTTTACCCAAGAGTGCACTAGTTGAGATGCTGGCAGATTCCATCTGAAATGGCCCAACATCACTGTCTTTGAGATAGCAAGTGTCATACCACCATTGTCTCCTCCTTTCTACACATACTGACCTTCTCTTCCCTCTGATTTTCTTTCTCCCAGAAGCAGAGTGTAGTGGCCCACATATGTAACTTCGGTGCCCTGGAGACTGTAGCAGGAGGATCACTGAGAAACTCAAGATGCATGGGATATAGAATTAATTCAAGGCTAGCCTAGGTTTCATAGTGAAGCCTTATCTCAAACAAAACAAAAGGAGTGAAACAAAATCTGCCCAAGGGCTTCCTCTTGCAACTGTGGAGCTAACTTTATTTCCTGGACATTTCATGGAATTGACAACTCAGAGGAGAGCCTTCAATCAATACCAGATGGAAGGAGAAAAATACCACAGTTTTTTCTGCTTCTAATGAGTGATTCTGAATTGTGTTTGTTGTGGTTTATCTGAGTTCTGGAAAGGAATGACCCCACCTATCTATACCAGGAATCTACTGACTGATGAAGATTTTGTTGTTATCTTCTCTGCTTCATTTTCCTAGTCTTTCTTGTGAACCTCTGGATAATTTCTAACAAATATATTTTTTCCATAGCTTCCTCCTTTCCAGGGATTTTCTTTTGATAGAACCTAAATTAAGACAGATCATTTCCAATGGAAAACCAAGGATTGGGAGATCTTGGGGAATTTGATCTTGGCCCACAGACATATTGGGAAGCTAGGTTTGCACTTTGGTTCTGTAGGACCATAAAACATTCTGTCTTCCAGACTTTGCATAGCCTGATAGTACCAGCTAGTTGTTAGTTTTTGAACTATGATGGACTCTATCATTCAGAGTATTACGTAGTTATCCAGCCTATGTAAGGTGGATCAATGCTACAGCTATAGCATGAAGGAGAAAAGCTCCCCACAGGCTTGCATGTTTGAATACTTTAGTTTCCAGATGATGGAGCTGTTTGGGAATGTTGTGGAACCTTTAGGAGGTAGGAACTCTTTGAAGGAAGTAGGTCACTGGGGGTAGGGACTTGTTTTATACCCTAGCCCCATTTCCTGTTTATGCTTTGCTTACTGAGCACAGATACCATGGAACCAGCTAGGTTTTTGCTCTTGCCACCTTGCTTCCTCCCCATGAAAAACTGTATTCCTCTAGGTGTGTGAGCCAAAATAAACCCTTTGTCCATTAAGTTTCTTTGATCATAGAATTATATCATAGTGGCAGGAAAAGCAACAAAGATGGCCACATAACTAAAAGGACACATTCTGGTGTCACAGAGCCAGACGTGTCCCACATCAAAGACTGAATCCTACCTCTTAAAACCTCCAGCTTATCTTTGGTGGTTCTGATGTTGATGATGATGACATCCTTCATGTTGATGGCTGTGGTTTTGGGGATCAAAGTTTTTTAAATGTTTATTTCAAGCCAAGGAATGTGCAGTGTATCCTGGCCTCATACTCAGATTGGATACATGACATAATCCAATTTTACAAAAAAACCCCAAAAAAACAAAAAAAACAAACAAAAAAAACCCCACCAAATATTTCCCAGTCTTTTAATATTTTGAATACTAAAATGTACTAGAATCATTATTTTCTCACTGATAATATTATTGATACGTTACTTATATTTGAATATTGAGTATCATTCCAACCTCTGTCCATACAGAATCCTGCTGGGATTTATTCTAGGTTTATATACTATACAATTATACCAATAAATAACACTGTATAAAACTGAAGTATATTTATTAATTAATATTTAATGGGTGATTAATGAAAACCACGCTTATCTACTTTTTCCTAGCAAAAAGAACAAAATTATTCCAAATAACTATTATATAGATAGATACAATTATATAGATTATTAACATAATTCTCAAAACAGTGTCCTTGAAGGAAGCACTGGAAAAGGAGATCAAAATATATTTATTTCTCTTATTTTCATTATATCTCCCCATGTTACCTGTGCCATTAAGTATTTACAGTGGGTCACTCAGCACTTTTTGGAAGTGGCCAGACTATAAGTTAGGCTTTCCTATCTCTTTGGCTGTAAATAAAAATCCCTACCCATTCTCTAGTAAATTGACCTATATCCATGTATGTACAGGGCAGCAGTAAGCAAACTCAGTGGGTTTAAAAAGAGACCATATGAAGTTGGAAGGGAATAGTGTTTCTGGGGATAGGGGAGAAATTGGAGGGGATTTGTTCCAACTGCATTATATGCATGCAAAAAATCTCAAAGAATAAAAATTATTTTGAGGTAAATGAAATTAAAAAGTGAAGCAGACTATAAGGTCACTAGGACAAGCTGAAGTAAGATAGCTGCTGCTGGTGGTAGTGGTGGTACATGCCTTTAATCCCAGTGCTCGGGAGGCCATGGCAGGCAAATCTCTGAGTTTGAGCCCTGTCTGGTCTATAGAGTGAGTTCCAGGACAGCCAACATATGAAGAGAGAAATGAAATGAAGTACAGTAAAATGACAGTAAGAAAGAAGTGAGCAGTAAGAGCTAGATGCCATTCCAAATCAGGGCTGATACAGCTAGAGTATATCTTTAAAGTTTCATGTGTTGGAAATTTGATTATTAGTGTAGCAACTTTGGAATTTGGTATCTTTAAGGTCAGGGGCTTAGAGTAAGGTAATTCAGTCATTGAAGACAGTGCTCTTGAAAGAGATTAACATGATTCTCCTAGAACCCCATTCAGTTCCCCATCAGCAATGTGGAAACCTTTTGTCCTTGCATGCCTTGCCTTTGTTGTTTGTTTTCTTATGGCTGACAGTCAAGCAGTAAGATAGAATCTCAATATAGTTTTAATTTACATTCTTCTGATAGCTAGTAAGCTTAAACATTTCTCCGTATGTTTAGTGGATCTTTGTATTTATCCACTGTGTACTCATCATCCTGTTATGTTTGAGTTGTTTGATTTTTGTTTTTTAGTGTCTTTAGTTCTTTATATAATCTAGATATGTCTTCCATCAGATATGTGACTAGCCATGAGTCTGTCCCATTCTGTAGGTGGCTGTTTCATTCAACCCCTTTGCTGTACAACAACTGTATAATTCTACGAGGTCCCATTTATTGGTTGTTGGTCTTATTTCCTGGACCATCTGGGTCCTGAAAATAGAGTTGTAAAATCAATAAGATAACCTCTAATTCTCAGTTATTTTCTTAGTAATTACCTTAGTTTTATGATTTATTCCCTCTGAACAACTCAGATAATTTTACCCGTACCTGAACAGAAGATAAGGGTTAGAATACCATCCTGGCCTTCTTTTAATGAAACAAACAAGACTAGAATCAGCCACCATGCTGTACCCATGCACAATCAGCACTTTTCTAGCCACTCATTCTATATTTGGCTTCTTAGTTTAACGCTAGCCATTAAACACTGCCTATGGATAAGTTTCATCCTTTGAATGTGCTTGCTTTCCACTATTGAGATGACAGAACCTATGACAAGTGTAGCAGAGTTTTCCACAATGTAGTATTAACTGCAAAGAGAAGTTACTATTTCAAAGTGCAAAAGGGCAAAAACCAGGAGAGGGTATTATATACCAGGAAATAGGTTTGTGTGGATGATCACATGTCTTTAGCCATCTTTAAAAAAAATATTATCAAATCAAAATATAGGTGTATCATTACCCTTCCCTCTTCTCCTTTCTATCACTCCCATGTCCATCCCTTCCAAATTCATAGCCTTCTTTTCTTTAACGATTTTTACATACCGTTGAAGGAAATGAACATATAAAAACCTGCTGAGTCCATTTCATATTGTCTACATGTATATGCTTCTCTGGATGACCATTTGGTATTGGATAACCAATATATTTACCATCTTTTGAAGAAGTTTTATTTTTAATTATGTGCATGCACATCAGTGCAAGTGCATATGGAGTTGAAGTTACAGGTGGTTGTGAGCCTCCTGATATAGTTGCTGGGAACCCAGCTCTGGTCTTCTGCAAGAAGAGTATGTGCTCTTAACCATTGAGCCATCTTTCTAGCCCCTACAGTAACCCTTTTAATGTCTAAATATTCAAAATTATAATCAAGATGCTTTTGGTGTATTTAATATAAAATGATCAGGAACCATGAGTATGTTTGTGAATTAACAACTCTAAGCACAAAATTCGATGTAACAAAATCAAAGTTCACTAAGGAAGCATTTGAGGGAAGGACATGAGAAATAAACTAGAGAAAATTAAGCAATGAATGAGGCAGCTTTGTTTGTTTCTGAGATGGGGCCTAACTGTGTAGACCTGGCTGGCCTAGAACTCACTATGTAGACCATTCTGGCCATGAACTCACAGAGATTCACCTGCTCCCGGAGTGCTGTGATTTCATAAAGGCAGGTGCCACTTTGCTCAGCTAGATGAGTTTTCAGTATGGCATTCACAGTTACTGTGCTTTGAGCAGGATTTCTTTAAGGGTCTTCCTAACCCATTTCAGCTTTTAAATTACTCCTGTCAGTCTTAACTTGAAAGAGTTCCTACATTTATCAGTGAATCAACTTACCTTTGGGGTCCTGATAGAGATTTTCAGACTGACAAAAATAAATCTGAGCCTCAAGAGATAGTTCCTAAAAGTTTGCCCCTTGGCATTCCCTGGAAGGTTGCTATTGATTTCACTTTCAGTAATCATAGGATACTGTCAGGATTTTTTTTTTTCATATTTAAAAAATCATTCTCTCATATATCATTTCCCAGCCACAGTTTCCTGCCCCCCAACTCCTCACAGTGCCCCCTTACCTCCTCTCTCCCCAAGATTCACTCCTCCTCCTATTCCCTTCTGAGAACAGCAGGCCTCTCAGGGACCTGAGCCAAACAGGGCATAACAAGATGCAATGAAAGTAGGCACATTCCCTATCATCAAGGCCACACAAGGCAACCCAGCAGGAGGAAAAGGGGTACCAAGAGCAGCAAACTGTTGAAGATAACCCCACTCTCACCATTACAAGTCCTATACGAATGCCAAGTACAAAGCCATGATGTATACGAGGAGGGCCTAGCTCAGACACATACAGGCTCTGTGATTGCTGCTTCGGTTGCTTTGAGCCCCTATGAACTCTGCTTGCTTGATTCTATGGGCTGTGTTCTCCTGCTATCTTTGTCCTTTGGCTACTACAGTCCTTCCTCCTGCTCGTCTATGGCATTCACTGAGCTCTGCCTAAATGTTTGGTTATGGGTTTCTGCATCTGCTCCCAGTATCTACTCTTATTCTCAAAGGTTCCATTTATTGATCTTGTGCTTTGTATGGATTGATAAAGACCTAGGATCTCCCTGGATAGCTCTTACCTTTAAAGAGGTTATAAATCATGTACATAATATGAATAAATGCCACTGGGAGAAAAAAAGCCTTGGATTTTACACACACACACACACACACTTCAGCAAAGAGCTTAATTTTGGGAAAGCTAACTAGTCTGGACAAAGTGCATGCCAAAGCTAAATAAACACAAATTCAGCAACCTTCAAAAATTGAAAGACAAATTAAATCTTTGCTACAGATGTCTTTAAAGCAAGGTCAGTTTGCACAACACACAGAAAGTCACCCTGCAAGTCTTCTATGATCTGGATTTCCTAAGGATTCTTTCTTTTCTCTTGCTCTTTCCTTCCCTCTCTTTGCTTCCTTTCCTCTTCCTAATCAGCCCACTTAGGATCTTGTCTATCTCAGCACTGGTCCCCAGCTTCCTTTCTGAATCAACTCTTTTCTCCCCAAATACAGTTGCTCTTGGCTTCATTACAGTGATTCTATCTTCTCTGGGCTTTTCCAGTTCATGTTTTCAGTCAATAGTAGATAATACCAATAAAGGCAAGAAAGACTGTGTACTCTGCAATCAAAAGAGACCCCCACCGGCCTGTAGTTATAAAATGGTAGCAGGACCATGATCTATCTGGTTTTAATCGTCAGCACTAGAGGGAGAGAAGAAAAGATACACAAGAAGAGATAGACAGAGACAGAGACTATTTTCTTGGAGACTGGTAGGGGGTAACTGCAATTATTTGAATGTTATTATTATGTCTACCCTGTCACATTAGTTTTATGGAGTATGTCTGAAAGACATAACCTTAGATTTCTCAAGACTCATGAGATATCTGGATTCAAGGATATGCACTTGAACTTCAAGGTTACCTTACATCATTTAACAGAAGTATCTGGTACTCAGGTGCCTGCATCCCTGTGATTTCTGCATGGAAACAGACTTTTCCCAGTGCTCTTGCCATTTGAAGGTTGTGCAGAGACGTGTTGCATAAGTCATATGGACTGTTTAGCTCGCACGACTGCTTCCAAGCACCCTGCTCCAGCTCCATCCCAGTTTCATCCCTGTGGTCATGATAAAGTTCCCTGGCAGAAAGTAACGTAGAGGAGAAAAGGTTTATGTTAGCTCATAATTCCAGATTACTGTGCATCACGGCAGGGAAGTAAAGGAAGGGACTCCAAGAATGGAGACAAGATATGTACACATGTATCTAGTGCTCATCTCACTGTCTTTCCTTTTATACAGTCCAGGCTCACACCTGAGAATGATGATGCCCAGTATCAATCGATGCAATCTCTGACAATTTGTTCACTGGCCAACTTGCTCAGACAGTCCCTCACTGATACTTTCTTCACAAGTCCTTCTAGTTTTGTTGAGTTGACACACTAACCGTAACATCGACTACTCAAAGCTACTTTATCCTAAGCTCTGTACTTCAGGAGAACACTGGCATCTCTGTCACCAGGTGTTCCCAAATACCTTGTTCTCTACAAGGTGTTCACTTCCATATATAAGTTGGGAAGAGTAACCAGCTGCTCAGCTTTGTCACTTCAAGTCTGCTTATGTGCTGCATCTCTCATGGGAATCCAGACGCTTAAGCACAGAACTCTTGCCAAACCTTATGACCGTGTAATCGAGCATCAAGGACATGAGGAGGCAGGGGTGTGTGTGTGAAATAATGCTCTCCAACTATGTGGTATAGTTTCTCAAGCAGATTCGTGGATGTTATGCAGTCTAATCCAGGCCCTTCTAGGGCAAACAACTGAACTTTCACTACTGGGACTGGTATTTGCTGATGGGCAACAGCTATGCTCTTTGTTGGAATTGTCTGCAGCATCATAAAACTGACTATCCTAAGGTTAAATTCCCTTCAAGAGGACTAGCTGGCTCCTTCCTTGCCACTGACTGGCTGATTTAAGGATATTTCTCTGGACTTGGCCTGCAAAGCCCCAGAACTACCTGATGAAACAGCTGCTCCTCCTTTATAATAGAATGGCAGGTCAATCTTTCTTTGTGCCTATCATGCCCTGTTCATTGCCTCTTAGATTACCTCTCTAGAAAGTTTTCCAAAACCTTCTATATGTACCTCAGTGGCTCAATCACTTTCCCAAGAATTGAATTTAAGATCCTATTTGAGGAGATGATAGTCTTAGAAGAAGCTCCAAATAGGCTAGGCTTTGAGTTTACTATCTTAACAAACAAAACAAAACAGGTATTTGTTGCAAAGAATATGTGCTGTTGGATCTTCCCAGAAGTTGGGAGAACATAGCCTCTTAACCCTCACAAAAAATGTGGGCTTGCTTTGTGATTTAGTTCAGTGACAAAGGAACTACACAAACATCTACCTTCTAAGAGCCACTGAATAGATTTAAATGAGGCTGGCCACTACTGGTCGAGGGGGATAAAGTCTGGACTGTAATATGTATATATTTGTAGTAGCTTCACACAAACATATTCCTCATCAAATGTACTTTGGGTACTTGAGCTGTGCTTTTTTGGGGCCATAGTAATGAGCTCCTTATATGTTGTGATGGGTTGATTGTTTCCTCAGTGTTTCACTCCCCTCCAATGTAGAAGGATCTTCTAGTACACTAGAGTGTGTCTAGAATATTTCCAGGCAACCATGAGTGTTGGTTTTGGTCATGTGACTTTCTATAATCAATGGAAAGTTAGCATCTCTGATACAAGTACAAGGGTTCTTGCTGCTTGTGTGGTGAGGCTTAGGCACTGGTTTTCTAGAATCAACAAGATTACAGCATAATGTACGAAACAAGCCAGGGACTATACAGAAGTCTGGAAAACACCACAGCTTAGTGCAGCCTGAAAAAGGAGCCACTAAATAGATTTAAATGAGGCTGGCCACTACTGGTCGAGGGGGATAAAGTCTGGACTGTAAGATATATATATATATTTGTAGTAGCTTCACACATACAAAATTTGTGAACTCTTTCATTTCCATTTTGATTGATTATATTCTCTCCTTGTCTTAAACTGAAAGTCAGTGCATACAGATTAGAAAAGTACATGTTTATCCTCTATGTGAGTATATATGTGCATGTGTGTGTGTGTGTGTGTGTGTGTGTGTGTGTGTACGCGCGCACATGAACACACACATGGGTAGGCCAGAATCAACATCAGATGTTTCTTATAAGGTGCTGTTCACCTTGGGACATGAGGCTTACCAATTTGCCTAGGTTGGCTGGCCAGCAAACTAACCCCCCTCCCCCAGGATTTTTATCTTCTTACACTGGGGTTACAAATGTGTGACACCATGCTTGGCATTTCACATGAGTGCTGGAGATTAAACTCAGATCCCACCCAGTACTTGTGTGGCTGAGCTATCTTTCTAGCCCGAAAAGAGCACTTTTAAGATTTTGTTCTTTATATGTAAACCTAAGCCTTTTCTATCCACAATCATGTTTTCTTCTTGAGGTATAAAGTTGCTTCATTTTTCTTGGTAAACTATATTCAGAAATATAATCCTTTTCCCATTACAAAGCAAAAATTCCCATTAACAACTCACAAACAATATGAAATAATAAAATCAAGAAGCCACAGACACACTTTGATGTCTCTAAGCTGTTTTAAAAAAATATTACCTGCCCTCCCCATCCCCTTCACACACACCATGTCTATAAATATTACAAACATATTTACCCATAGATCTTTAAGCCAAAACAGAAACTGATGGGAAGCATACTCACTCTAGAACATTATTTTGTACCTTGTTTTACGTTTGGAACAAAGAGACATTTCTATTAACGCTCTGTTACTTGAAAACAACTTTAAAAAAAAAAATAAGACCAGAATGTTCCCATCTATCCACTCTCTTCATCTGAAGAGCATTTGCTATTTCTAAAGACAAAAATTATATTCTGCGAAGACCAACATGCCTGAGAATTGCTTTTGAAGATTTGTAGTTTCACCCATCTTGAGGTTGTTTTCCAGGGTACAAACTCAACCACCTATTTCAGAAGCAAGATCATATTCCTAGCAACACCTCACAGGGAACCAGTCTCCTCTCCTTTGTGAGTTGGGATGCAAACCAGAACCTATCTTCCTCTGTAAGAAACTATTGGGGTTTTTGTGAGGGGGTAGGAGATACTTTCTCTCCAGTCCTCAGATGGACAAAGTCAGGACATGCGGTCCAACCTCAATCTATCAGATATTTCCACTTGAGTTTGATCTCTCGGGTATGTGGTAGAGAGTCAGAGGTCTGGGGATAAATGGCAAGGGGGAGTTGACCTCTGTGACCCATGATGCAGTGGCAGTGCCAAGTATCCAGGAAGCACACTTTTATTACTTACCTATTACCTTTGACCCTTGTGTGTTTTCCAAGTATGACTGCTAGAAAATGTTGGTATCTCTCCAATAGTCTCTAATTATTTTAACTTAGAATCAGATTTCTGTTACTTTTAACCAAGTATCCTGGCAGGTCCCCAGAAATACATCTTATGTGATAAACTTGAAAGCACTTTTCTTATTAAGATATCAGAATCAAGGGAACAAACAAGGAGTATTCATGAAGGAACCAAATTGAGACTTGTATTGTATTGTCTAGTGGTAGGGAATATTTATGATGCCTAGATGATGAAATAACCTTAGTTCTTATACATCTTTAAATTTTTTCTAGAATGTAGTACATTTACATGTCTGTTAACTGGCCCCTGCTACTTCAATTCATGTAACAGTGACCATAAAAGCACCCAATTCTTCTAGATTATTTTGAGTCTTAAAAAGAGCTTCTTTTAAACTTCTCTTACAATTTTTTTCTTAGTTCATTATAAAATATTTTCCTTCCTCTGGTTGCTTAAGAAACACTGGGATTGCTTGAAGCTCTTCTGTTTTCAAGATTTACTCTCTCCTGGGCCACCTCTCTTGTCAGTTACCATGGTTCTGCCAACATTTATGGTTGGTGGGAACTGTATTGTAATGAGCTATACATGGGACCTGGCATACAGAAAGACATTTAAAAAAATCTATTGAATCAGTTTTGCTTCATATATCTGATTATTTCAAATTCGACTTTGGCATCAATTGCTTCTGGATTCCCCATTAGCAATATGCACAGTATATTTTGTCTTGGATACCCATCCTTGTGATGGTTAATCTTCACTGTCAACCAACCCTGATATAGAATCCCGAAGGATACACACCTTTGAGTATGTCTGTGAGGGCAATTCCAGAGAGGTTTAAATGTGTGTGTGGGGGGGGGAGGCCAAACTTGCATGTAAGTGGTACCATGCCATGATATGAGATCTCGGACTGAATAAAAAGAAGAAAGGGAAAGAGCCAGCTGAGTAACAACAGTTCTTATCTCTTTGATTCCCAGTTCACCTAGATATGAACAAGCTCCAGCTGTTGCAACTGCCTCTTACTCCAACTACCACGTGTTTTCAATCACAATGGGCTGTATTTCTCTGAACTGGGAAACAGCATAAAGCCTCCTTCCCTTAGTTGGTTTCTTCTCCGGTATTTTGTCAAAGTGATGAGAAAGAGACTAATGCTCCCTCTGGGGCATGAATGATACGTCCACCTGAGTCCCTGGCACAGTGAAGAGTACAATTACATGGTCTCTTGAGGTAGATCTCACCCTCTTTTCCATGATTATTTACTTCATATCACTTTTCAGATCCCCTCCCCAGCTCTTCTTTTCCATGGCATTATGCCTGCAGTCATGCCTTCTTGAATAGGTCCAACAGCCTTCTGTGTAGTAAACCTACTCTTTCCCATCTACTGCTCTGCTTTCTCTTTCACAGCCTTCTCCTGAATTCCATTAGCTATTATTTGTCTTTCAAAACTTTCATCAGTTGCTAGGAGCGGAGGCTGGCAGTCCCTTCAGTATTTGTGTGTCTCTGCAGTGGATGCTGTTAAGGACCCTTTGGCATTTACCATTCCTCTGTAGCCTGACTCTGGACTTCCATTCGCCAGTACAGGATTCTTTCCGGATTTGCTTTTGCAGATTGTAGGGTGGCCTGGCCAAACAGTCTTCATTTGTCAGAATCAATCCACAACCCATGCCCAACAGGCATGGGTGCAAAAATAAACTGACTTCCCCAACTCTGTTCAGAGAACTGAGGCATGTTCTACATAGTTTCCCAAGATGCCCAGCAGGCTTAAAGCCCAGTTGCCCACAGTGGTAATCTGTGCTATTGGCTCCCTTCCCTTCTCCATTTCAGTTCACACTCCTGTACTAGTATTTCCTGGGAACACCACCAAACTAAACTGCATGCACTCACAGCCATGCCTAATACTGATGACTGGGATCCATTCTGCCAGGTGGAGACATTATAAAAAATGGATTCTGAAATATCCCAGCCAGGGGAAGGAAGGCTGATATCCCACCCCACCCCAACCCTGTCCCCAACTGATTGATTGATTGATTGATTGATTGATTGTCACAGGTAAGATCAGTTTCCAGGAGCATTGACTTTCTGGTACTTTCAGGTAGCCCTTCATAAGGATATGTTGCTCCTTCAGCCAGAAAAGAAAAAGGCCCTAGGCAGAGATTTACAGGTGTTTGCAGCATGCAAGCTTCAACAGGCAGAAGTGAGGGTCAAGGGTGAGGCATCAACAATATTTGCTGTACATAGTTTCATTTTCTAAAAGATGTTAGTACATCACATTAACTGAGCTGCCCCCTTCCCCACTCCACGCCCACCCCCACTTCTAGGTGTGGAGTCTTTGAAGTAGAATTCCAGCACTGTTTTCCCCCAATTTGGATCTGGATAATCTGGTCGAGCTGGTGTGTTATCTCCCAAATAGGCCCTGAAAATACTATATAGGCTGAGTTACCACATTCTTCTTGGAAACCACTTTTTTTGGGGGGAGGGGGTTGGTCTGGTTCCCAGTTATCTGTGTACCATGGGCTCATTTTCTGAAGGCATCTTTTTCCTCATTGTAGTTTTTAGAGCTCAATTTTCTCTCCACCAGCCTGCTTTCTGTGACCAGCTGCCTCAAGCCCCTGCTGTAGTGCCTTTTCTGACACTATGGGCTATTACACCCTCAAACTATGAGTCAAAATAAACTCTTCCGTTAATTAATTAATTAATTAATTTTTGAGATAGGGTTTCACTTTGTATCTCTGACTGTCCTGGAACTCATTCTATATACCAACCTGGCTTTGAACTCACAGAGATACACCTGCCTTTGCCTCCTGGGTTCTTGGATTAAAGGTGTTTACCACCATCACCCAGCTATAAACTCTTTTTTTTGAAAGTTGCCCTTTGCCAGATATTTGGTCACAGCAATGAGAAATATGAGCAATATACTAGACCATTGGGTGGTTTATAATTGAAAGTCCAGCTTTATTACAAACTGGTGGTGGTTCCACTTTGTATTCTTTACGTGGTATATCTTGTGCTCTTTGTTTTGAAATCATACATTTGATTATTTTGCTCAATTTCATCTCTTGTTGTTCATTTGGCAGACACAGACATTTTGCAATTATTATTACAGTATGGCTAATCCATTCCATGTGTATGCATATGTGTTCATGTGTATTGTCTATAATCATCATAGTCTTTCTGTGTCTGAATCATAGCCTATTCGATATGGTTATTCCTCAAAAAATTGAAACTCAACTTACTATCTTAATAAACAATCTCACTCTCTGGTATTTACTCAAAGAAAATGAAACCATGCTTTCAAAGAGTTACCTGTATTCTTATATTTGGTGTATTATTAACTACATTTGCTAATAAATAGAAATGTCCACAGATGAATGAATAGATAAGGACATCATGGCCTATACATACAGTAAAATTACTTAATCTAAAGGAAGGACATTGGGAACTATATGAATTATAGACATGACAATGTAAGCCAGTGCTTTTTGTAGACTTTAGATTTTTGTCAATTTGTGGGTCAGTGTATGAGATGGTTGAATTGTTTTTCTCCCCTAAAGTCGACTCATCCCTCATCTAGAGTTCCCATAGTTGAAAAGGAGGCACACTACTACCACTGAGTACCGAACCTACCTGAGTTTCAGTTATATCATTTGTCTTTCTACATCTTAACTCTACTAACTAATCACGTGAGCTGTCTTCCATTTCAGACACACATGCAGGGTTACTTATTAGATGACACTGTCAATTATTGTTGCCTTAATTAAGACTTGCTTCTTTGCCTTTAATTTGACCTATAAAGAATGTATACTTTCCTGTTGTCATTGAGGAGACATTTGAAAAATGAAACTCTAACATTTACTTTTACATGAAATATTTGATGGTTCTGCACTGCTGAGCATTTAGTCTAGTCTAACTGATTGGTCTTGTTTGTAGGGCCCTATGGGATCTTAATCTACCTCTCTTTCTTTAACACTGGCTCCAGTTATCTATCATCTCAAATTCTTTTAAATGGAAAATAAACTTAACTCCGAGAATACACTCTTTGGTCTTTCTTTTGTGTCTTTGCTTATACTCTTCTCTCTGTTTAGAACATTATAGAAGTCGTGACTGCTTGTGTTTCTCAAGAGCCAAGTTCAAGCCCTGACCTGCTGTCGGTTTTTGATTAAAATGTTGATTTTGGCTTTGCTTTTTATATTAACAATGATAAACTCCATAATTCCTCACAGCTTACAGAATGATATTTGCTTCCCTCATAGGGATTTGGCATAATTTTTAAGGCAGCACATTTAACAAAGAAGGAGAAAGGACAGATTCAGTACCTGACCATCACCACCAAGATAAAAAGGTGTTAGAGTAGATGTTAATCACTTCAATTCATCTAGTCATAAACTCCATACTAATTCCCCCATGGTTACAGACAGACGTAGACTCATTCCTTGAAGGTGTTTCTCTCTACTGTGTTTTTAAAAAGCTATTAACATTTTGGCTTTGAACATTTTTTATTTTTCTCTTCATGTCTAGGTTGCCAAGAACCAATAGACCATTTTGTCTAATTATAACAGTGTCTGGACTTTATGATGAATACACAGAAAACTGTGGTTTAGAAATGGCTTATAAGTGCACTGACCAAAAATAAGTGCATATAATTGAAATTAATCAAAGCACTTCTGAGTAAATGTTATACTTAAAGCCCCGTGTTAAGCCTGTGAAGGACATAGATAAGCTCGTCATTTGTGTTCAAGTGGAAAGGGGGAGCAATCATCCCAGTGTGCTTCCAACTGAAGATGGGAGTAAGGAGAAGAGTCATAAGATACAAGATTTTCAGTGGAAAAGCAAGAAGCTCCACTGAGGAAAATCAAGACTAGTTGATCACAGTAGTTAGATAATAAATTAATAGCATGAATTGCTTTATGGAAACTTCCATAAATCCATTTTTAAATAAAAGTCCTTTATTAAGTGCTTTCATCAGATGAGTAAAACAATTATAAGCTAGGAAAATGGCATGATCAAAGATGCTGTGCCAACAGATTACCTAGACTCAAACATGACCAAAATCTATAAAAAAATTCCAAAGTCGAACCCCATTTGTCTTAGTTAGGGTTTTACTGCTGTGAACAGACACCATGTCCAAGGCAAGTCTTATAAAGGACCACATTTAATTGGGGCTAGCTTATAGGTTCAGAGGTTCAGTCCATTATCATCAAGGTGGGAACATGGCAGCATCTAGGCAGGCATGGTGCAGGCAGAGCTGAGAGTTCTACAGCTTCACGTGAAGGCTGCTAGCAGAATACTGGCCTCCAGGCAGCTAGGACTAGAGTATTAAAGCCCAGAAGTAGTGGACACACCTACTCCAACAAACCCACAACTCCTGATAGTGCCACTTCCTAGCCCAAGCATATACAAACCATCACACTATTCAAATTTCAACCTTGTCGGTAGGCTTTATTTTCTAATAGATTTGGTACTAATTTGGTATAAGTTTAGACATGTTTAATAAAAATTGCAATATCATACATAATAATGATGTTTTCAAGGGCTAGACAGATGGCCCAGCAGTTAAGAAAACTTGTTACTTATAGGGGACCCATGTATAGTTCCTAGCACCCATATGTTAACAACTCATTTTAATTCTAGTTCCTGAGGATCTGGCACTGCCTTCTGACCTTTGAGAATACCACATGTATATGGTGTATGGTTACACAAACAGGGAAAACATTCATACACATAAAATAAAAATAAATAAACCTTTTTTAAAAATATTGTCTTTATAAGAGTTGTCGTATCTTTTCTTATATCTTTTATTTTTAAAATAACAAAGGAATCTACATAAAATGGTGCTCATCTAAACCATATCATTAGAACTAAAACAAAACAGTTAAGAGCATGGGCTCCTCTTAGAGAGGATCCACTTTCAGTTCCCATGGCAGCTCATGTCTGTCTGTAACTCCAGTTCCAGGAGATTCAACAGAAAGGCATCACCATCTCAGGCTTTAAAAAAAAAACCATAAAGAGTTAACAATGTCATGGGCATGGGTTAATGATATGGTTCACTGGGCAAAAGTTCTTATTTTTGAGGTAGAAGGAGAGAACCAATTTCACAATGTTGTATTCAGACCTCCACATGCATAAATTGCCATGTATACACACACACAGAGAGAGAGAGAGAGAGAGAGAGAGAGAGAGAGGGAGGAAGAGGATGATGATGATGACGATGATACAATATGAAATATGAGAAAGTTTAAAATGACTTTGCAAAATCCAGATATACTTGGACAAAATAATCACTTTTTTGTATCAACATGTATTTTTCTCTTCTAAATTAAATAGTATTTTGAATAACATTACACTATTTTCCTCAAGTGTACTGAAACCTGCAGCATGCTGCATTGCTAAGTTGCAATGTCAGTTAAGTGGATAAAATACATGCTCATCTTGGGATTACTTTCAGTTCCTTGTAGGTTTGCTAGAATAAAAGTTTCCATAAATCATGGAGTATATGTAAAGGCTCTGAGACAAAGACAGTGTGGAAAATTCTAGAAACGTAATGAAGATTTTAAGGTGGATGCACATAGCCACCAGGGCACATCTATGAGAACTGAAATGGAAGTGAGCTGGCTGGATGATTGTGTTAGTGAGCTTGCCATTTCGGTAACTAAGTAGCAAAGGTTAGCTTGCTAAAGGTCCTTTGGATAACCATGTTGTTACCTTTTAATGCAAATGCAAAATTTCTAAAGGTTTATTTAGCTTGAAGTTTAGAAAAAAGATATGGTATCCACATTGGTTCAGTTCTAGTGTTGTATATTGTATGGGTCTGGAAAAAGGAATAATATTGTGTATCCTCCATTATAGTGTCAAATACTATAAACTATTGACTTAACAAACAATTCATTGTCTGTGTTCCACTTATTTATTTATTCATTTTCTCCTAAGCATTTGCAATGAATGATGTTACTGTGTTCTAGAATGCTGTCTGCTGGGAGTTACATGATACACAGGATTTTTAGGTTGGTTCCTCACTGACTTGTTTTCAACTTCCTAGATTTGGATGATCCTAGAGGCCACATGGTGAGAGCCAGAGTCACTTGTCTCTTTTTGAAATAATGACAAGAACAAGACAGTTGCAGAACCATCATTTTTAGAGGGTTGGAGGACAAACATGCCACTGGTAGTGATATTCTTCAGCCATGACAAGAAGCAGGCACAGAAGAATGATTTTTGAGAAAGTATGTTGCTCTTCCACTTTGTAGCTTTTACTGGCCTAGAACTTGCTGTATAGACCAAGCTGACCATGAATTCTGAGAGAGCTGTCTGCCTCTGCCTCCATACTGCTAGGATTAAAAGCATGAACATCACCAGGTCTGATTGAGATTTTAAATTCTGATATCTTTTGATTATATTACATTTTCCAATTAATTCAAGGCACCCACTGGTTTCCTAGATCTTATCAACTGACTGGTTATTCCTTCCAAAGAGACAACTTTTCAGAAAACTGCTAGCTGAAGAGATAGAGGCAATATATATCCTTTATCCAGACGGTTATTTTCTGTGTGCTAAAATTTCAGACATATTTCCATCATTTCTGGGATCTGTCAAAAGTGAAAGGTACATCTATTTTCAAAAATAATGATGGTCAACAAATGAACAAAAATATTAAAATGAATCCAGTTGGATTTATATTCTCTTTCTCTCTCTCTCTCTCTCTCTCTCTCTCTCTCTCTCTCTCCTGCTATTCTCATTCTTTTTTTCTTTCTCAACTGTCTCTTGGAACAGAAATTTGGTGTTTAAAACATGGCTAATTAATCGCCCTTTTTTCCCTGCCCAACAGCAGCTGCCTAATTGCCAGTTGGAGTCAAACAAGAACGTTCATGGATGTGTGACATTGCTGTGTTTCTGGGCTCTTATGGGCTAGTGATAAGCTCACTCAGATGAAGGGAGACTTGAGAAGTCTGGGCAAAAGTTTTTGCAATGAGGTCAATTTTCTTCCACAACTCTCTTAAGGAAACATCACCACATGAGTGAGCTGGTCTGGATTTTGTCACTCTTCTCTATCAGCCTTTCCCTTCAAACCAGCCTATCAGTTTCTCCACTAGATAATTTTCTTCAACTCAGCATTTCAGCAGATAGTAGCTGAACACCTTTCCTCCACTCAGAAAAGCACCTTGTTTTTATAGAAAACATGAAGAGCTTGCTGAAGGGCTTCTGAAAGGCACACTTTCCAAGTGAGTTCATTTTCTCAGGCTTTTTATAGCTTAATCTCAACTCCACAAGCTTCTATCAGCACAGTGTGGCTCTTGGTATGCAGTCTTCGTCTTCTTCCTCCTCTGTGCACGAGAACATGCAACAATGGTTACATTTGATTGGTAAATGTTCATTATTAAAATGTGTTGTTGACCGCTCAATTTAAATGCTATTGTACTAGACAAATGTATTTCATTATCTAGTATTAAAATAGTGACAGTGGGTTTATAGACAAACCCCTAGAATCGAGAATTTTAGAATAAGATGTATTTGCTTTTATTTTATGTGTAGAGTGTTGTGATTACATGTATGCCTGAATACCATATGTCTGTCTGATGCCTGTGGAGGTCAGAAGAGGGTGTTAGTGCTCCTGAAACTGGAGATACAGATGGTTGTGAGCTTCCATGTGCTGATGGGAACCATACTCAGTCTTCCACAAGAGTGGCAAGCACTCGAAACCAATAAGCTATTTCTTCAGAACTAAGAATTATTGTCAATAACAGTCTTTTGAGTTCTATACTTTACACATACCAGTTCAGCTTTGTCAACTGTGTAATCTGTGGTTTAGTGTATTTATGACTTTATTAAACTAATATCACAATCTATTTTGGAATGTTTTCTCTATGACCATACCATAGTGAATACAGCTGATCTTGTATTAGTTGGAATATTGTCATTGTTCCTCCCTTATAAAACCTATGTCATTTAGCAGTCACTCATCCTTCCTTTAATCCTTCTCAGCCTCTCAAATTGGCTAAACTACTTTCTGTGTCTACGCATTTGCCTATTCTGGACACAAACAAAAACTTGAAACCCATGGTCTTCTGTGACTGGTTTCTTGTATATACTTTAATGTTTTAAGAGCTAGTGGAATCCATACTTCATTTCCTTCTGTTGCAGAATAAGTTCTATGACTACTCCACAGTATGTTTATGCCTTCATCTACTGAGAGTTGTTTCTACCATTTGGCTTAAATAAATAATATTATTATGACATTTATGTGCAAGTTTTGCTATAGACCAGGCTATTACCAAGACTATAAGTTGCTCTCCACAAATGGAAAGCAAGGAACCATTGCTGAAGACCATACCTACACTTTGCTTTGAATATGGAGACGTCTAGCTGGTGCCTACATAGAGCCTCCACCCCAACATTCCAGTGTTTTTGGAACAGGAAAGCACTCTTCATCCAACTAAAGTAAAAATGTAAACACCACACCAGCCACAAAACCTTTTTATCTACAATAATGTACTGCCTGCAGATATGGTAAGACAATTGTGGCACAAACCTTGTGGGAATAACCAACTAATACCTGATTTAACTGAAGGCCCACTCCACAAGATGGAACCCATACCTTACACTGTTTATATGACCAAGAACTAGGGACAAGATTGTCCAGGAAGCTAGGGTAAAACCAACCATTGCTGTTCTAAAAAAAAGAAAAAAAAAGAAAAAGAAAAAGAAAAAAGAAAGAAAGATGGAAAAGAAAAGAAAGGAGGAGAGAAATAAAGAAATACAGTAAAAAAAAAAAGGCTACTAGTATTCTTCTATACTCATAGATCAGTGTCCTGTTTGTTCATGATCAAGCAGCTTCCTCCTGCATCAAATAGTAGCAAACACAGAGACCCCAACCAGACATTACATAGAGTGAGAGACCTTAGAACACTAAGCCCCAATTGGGATGTGTCCATCAAATCTGTCCCGTCAGAGCTCAGGGACCCCCACAGAAAAGGAGGAAGAAAGAGTGGATGGAACCAGAGTGGATGGAGGACTCCAAGAAAACAAGGCCCTGTAAATCAACATGATCAAAACTCATATGAACTCACAGAGGCCTGCTTGGGTCTGCACCAAGTCCTCTGCATATGTATTATGGCTTCCAGTTTAGTGTTTGTATGGGACTCCTGAGTGCGTGAATGAGTGGACTCTGATTCTTGTTCCTTCTCTTGGGTTCTTTTACTTCTGTAAGCTTGTCCTGTCCAACTTCAATGTGATCATTTTTGTTTTATCTTATTACATTATATATATTTTAAAATGAGTGAATAAATTAATGATTGAAAACCTAGCCACTAAGATAATGTTTAACCACTGAACTGTTCTTTATGCCTGCTGGGAGAGGGAAAATCAGTTGTCTCCAATGGAATGACACTGAGTGTATTAACCACTTCAGGACTGGCCTCATATTCAGGAGTAATTGACCAATATATTTTGGGCTCCACAGTATTTTGTATGCTTTCATTTGTTTACACATTGAAGGTTTTTGTTCTTTCTTGTTTGGGTGCTGTTTCATTTTCTTTTCTTGGTTAAGAGCGTATTGTATTGGACTTTTGTTTGTTTTTTGAGAAAGAACTTAAATTTGGGTGGATAAAGAGGTTAAAAGGAACTGAAAAGACTTGGGGAGTTAGAAGAAGCTGATGAAAATATATTTAAATTAAAAATTGTAAGTAATAAAATATAGTAAAAAGTAAAACAAAGTTTTGTTATAGAAGTATGTTTTCATCTCTCCTGTTTTCAGTCATATGATAACTACCATTTTAAGCTTCTGAGAAACCTTCCAGCAATTTTTCATGTAACTATTGCTTGCGTTTGTATGTCAGAAGGCTGCACTATTCTCTAAGCTCATAAGCTAAACAGTTCTCATTCTAGAAGTGAAGCTCTCATGGATCTTTTAAGAATTTCCAGTGAGAGAGGTGGAAACCAAGGGATTGGACCTCAGTGAGGAGTGTGTCTATGTTAAACTCTTCACACCTAAAAGAAAACCTGTAACTAGCAAAACCATATTTAAACATAAGTCTTAACATTGCTCTTAAAGATAGAAAATATCAGTTCATTTTACAGTAGTCACAGTCACATATTACTCTAGAAATACAAGCAAAGGCTTCAATGTATAGAAAACATCATACTGGGGCTAGAGATGTTGTAGGCTCCTTAGTATAGTCGGTTCTTAGCATGCTGTGTGTTCCATCCATGGCCCCTCAAGCAAAGAAACAATGAAACAAAACCAGAAAACATTATGGCAAGATGAGTACTTATTCTATGAAATAAGGTTAACTCTTCCCTGTGCGTACCTTTTGTGTCACAGATTTTTACAATATTGTCCATCTTGCAGCAAAGTAGATAATTCCTTCCCTGAAATTCTGTTGAGAAGCTCGCATTTCTAATCCCTCAGTTACATAGCACACCTGCTGTCATTTGGCTAGCAATCTTTTTTCCAAGAGCCATTCCTGTGACAGCATCATGGCTTAATCTTTAGAGTTTAAACTTTCTTGATGTCTTCTTTTCCGTATTATTGTACTTTATTGATTGATTGATTTGTGTGTGCACATGCATGAACACACTATGGAGCATGTATTGTGGTGGTGGTTAGAGAATTAACTTTGTGGAGTGGGTTTTCTCTTTCCATCTTTGTGGGGTCTAGGGGATTGAACTCATGTCTTCGGGCTTGCCTAGCAAGCACTTTACCCGCTGAATCTTCTCTCTAGATCCCCCCCCCCATTTTTATTATACATATTTACATAGGTCCATTTTCCTGCAACTTACACTATACACTGATCATATTGCTTCCAAGCCCTACCACCCTTCTTTCCCCTTCATCCCTCCCACTAGTCCCCACTTCCCCAGAGATAGTTTTGCTTCTACTTTGAATTCATCTGTACATATATGAACTTGGACTCCAAAACTGCAGCATTTGTATCTCTGAGATTGACTTGATTTAATTAATGTGGTTATCTCCAAATGCATCCATTTTGCTACAAATAACGTAACTTAATTTTTCTTTATGGCTGAACAAATTCTATTCTTTATCCTTTCCTGTGTTTCGGGATACCTAACCTGCTTCTATTTGTTTGTTTGCTTGCTTTTGTTTGTTTGTTTGGTATTTTTTTGAGACAGGTTTTTTCTGTCTAGCCCTGGCTGTCCTAGAGCATAATTTGTAGATCAGGCTGGCCTTGAACACACAGAAATCCGCCTGCCTCTGCCTCCTGAGGTTCTGGGATTAAAGGCATGTGCCACCAAACCTGGCTTTAAGATGGTTCTACAATTTAGCTACTATGTATCTCTCTCTCTCTCTCTCTCTCTCTCTCTCTCTATATATATATATATATATATATATATATATGGCTATCTATGTATATATCTCTATCTTTGTCTCCATCTCTATCTCTATTTCTATATCTATACACATAAAAGTTGCAGTAAGCTTGATGTGCTATGATGGGTTGAGGAGTCATTTGTGAATAATATAGCTGGATCATATGGTAGATCTACTTAGTTTTTTTGAGGAGCCTTTTTACTCATTTCAGTAGTGGCTGGAATATATTCCTATCAGCAGTGAATAGGGGTTTCTTTTGTCCACATCCTGGGCACTATTTGCAATAATTTGGTTTCTTTGTGATAGCATTCTGAGTGCATACATCCCAGGATCTTAACTTGCTTCAAATTACTGAGAATGAATAGCCATATAAACACTTTCATCCTATATCAGTCCTATTCTTATCTCTTGAAACCTTTGAACCAGTCTCAACTTGGGGATCTTCTCCCAGATTAACTCTGTGACCCAACTTAAGTTGAGTCTTTTTTTTCCCTTTGACATGTATGCGTTCTTCATATGCATAATTAAAAACATTAGTTTATACTTTATGTAAATGTTATCCTTTGGTGTTGCATCTGCATTTGATACAATCATAATATTTTAGAGCTAAACAACTGAATGCATACCTTACAACCATTTTGTTAGCAAAATGGTTTGAACAGATACCATTGCAATAAAATAAGGTGCTTGTATTGTTTCAATCAGTAGTAGGTCAGTTTATAATACACAACAGCTTATGGACTGGCCTTTATTCCCCAGTACAGTGGTTTCCTCTGTGTGTGTGTGTGTGTGTGTGTGTGTGTGTGTGTGTGTGTGTGTGTGTTTTCTTGGCTACATGGAATCTAGTTCTTCAATATGTATTCCATGTGATTATTTTTGGAGGACATCTATTAACTGGTGTATTTTTTTGTCTTTCATTGTTCCTATTCTTGTGACCTTATTATTTGTATTAGTTTTAATAAATTTAAAACTGAAAAAAATAAATTTGTAGATAGGATTTCATTTATCTCCTATTCATAGTTTGTCATTATCCTTTTCTATGTTTAAGGAACTTTTTCATTTTCTCATCTTACATGTCATTGGAAACTTCTGGTATGATATTAAACATAGGCATCATTTAAAAGGAGTACCTTTAAGTTGATCATGATAAAGATCTATTCTTCTATTGTGTCTTCACACACTTTTGAAACTATGTAAAACCTATCTTAGTATTTATTGAGATGACTTATCATTGTCCCTTTCCCTTTAGTATAAAGGCCCTGGGAATTCCATTAATATCTTTCCTAATGTTGAACTTCCTTGAATTCCTGGGATTAAGCCTACTTGATCATGATTTATTATTATTAAGTTCTTTATTTACTTAGCTTATAATCATTCTTCATAAAAAATTTATTGGCTGAGTATACCAAAATGTCAAATGAACCCTCAAGTTCTTTGAAGTTGCAACTTGTCAGTTTTCTAAATAATTTCATTTTATGTTGACATGAGCAACAGAATTTAATATGAGAATGAGGGGGTTCCTAGTTGTATAGGCAATACTTTTTTGGTAATTCAGCAGGTATGTAATGTTGTATAGTACTGTGGCTTATTTTGTGCACTTAAAGACCTGTTCAAGATTCCCTAAGAGGCAACACACATCAGTACTGAGGGAGTTCTTTTGGGGGTCTGTGGGAATAATTATATCTGTGAAGTGGACTTGATGTAAGTATTCTAACCTTTGCCAGGTAATCTCTAGTCTAACAGGCAATAGTAGCTTTTTCTCCTATTGATCATCCTAGAGAGTGGTCATTAAGGTATAGTGGCTGAGAATAGAAATTATGTGACTTACCTTCTGAGCACAGATGATAGCTAGCCATGAACCCTGGAAATTCATTTTGTCATTAAAAAATGATACTATTTAAATTTTCTCATGCATTATTATGAACATTAAATGAGAAAATATAAAATAAAATTGTGGGGAAGAATGTACTAGAGAGTTGGCTTAGTGGTTAAGAGCACTTGTTCTTGCAAAGGAGCTGGGTTAAAATTGTTAGCACCCACACGGAGTCTTACCACCTCTTTAAGTACCAGGAATGTATGTGGCACAAAGATATACATGCAGAAGAAATACTCAAATACACAAAATTGTGAAAAAATGTTCAAAAGTTTAAAAAATAAAATAGTGCTTAATGAATTATATTCTGTATATGATGGGTGTGAAATACTTATATTCTCATTTGAACGTTGTTTGTTCATTTTTATACTTCTTAATAGTGTAAAAACCCAATAGTGACATGGCATATGGTAGAATGCCTCGTATGATAGATAGACTAGGAGCAGAGTATGAATGAAGAAGAGAAGCAGGTGTAATTTTTGGATCTTCTAGTGACTCACCGTTCATCAGCTAGGTCCCATATCTCAGAGGTCTTACAGTTTTCCAAAACTGTGTCATCAACAGGGGATTGAGTACTGGAATACATTCAAATCAAAGATCCTGGATCTCATTCCCACAGAGACTCATGCTCATCTCCATGCAAAATGCATTCAGTCCAATTTCAAGACTCTCCTCCTACTTAACACATCAGTGTGCTCTCAGAACTCATGGCGGACGTCTATCCATGAACTCCTTGTAAAACTAAAGAAATCAAGTCACATACCTCCAGTGTACAATGGTACAGATTAAGCACTGTTATGCCACAAGGAAGGAACAGTAGCATAGCAAGGAAAGATTAGGTCAAAGCTGGACCAAAACCTAGCAGGTTTTCTTGGAATTCCATGTCTTACATCTAGGGCACATGACAACATAATCTGAGTTTCTGTATGCTTGAGTATCCCTTCCCCTAGTACTCTGCACACATAGCCTCTTTGATTTTCTCCACTTAGTGCTTGCAGTTTTCATTGGCAATTATTCTGTGCCTGACATTAGGGAGTTGCTGTGGCATCCTAGACTTCACCTTCACAGCTATGTGCATATCTCCTCCGGGACTTCCCTGCAGGGTCATCTGACCCCACTACACATTGAGTCAATTCACGCTTTTTTTTTTTTTTTCTCTAGAACCTTGGGGAAAGCCATTGGGATCCCATAACTCCTGAATTCTGTATACCTCAGCACCCCATGACACCAAATTATGCTGCCAGCTTGCAATATTCTTGGGCCCTCTTGTACATCCAAGCGCCTGTGAGGCTGGCATTAGGAAACTATTTTCCTAGGCTCCTATTTCTCAGAAGGGATCCCAGGCAGCACCCTTTTCAAATGTAGTAAGCCCCTCAAATTTACAGCCTGTATCTTTGACAGATGAGGTCTTGTCTCCAGTTCTCCTTTCCTGTTTCTCCCAGCTGTTCTTTAGTTGTGTTAATCTCTACCAGTTACAGACATTTTGTCCAAACTTGCCTTGTCCATGATTGTACATGTTCTCACTCTCCTTTCCTTTGTCAAAGTGGACATTTCTTATGTATGTGCTCCTCTTTTTGCTCTGTATTCTACTATGAATCTGGCTAGAAGTGCCCATCCATAACCATCTCACAGCCAAAGTGGTATGCTATCCTGACTTTCTCTCTACTGAGCTCATTCGTTCGCTAGATGTGAATTAAGCTCCATTCAAAATTTCAGGACATAGGCAGAATGTAGTCAGATTTGTTGCCAGAGTGTAACATGACTTTTAGGCCAGTTCTTGATAGGTTCTCACAGTTTCCTGAAATTTCTTGGTCACAGTCTCTACTGTGTTGTGTGCTGTCAGCATTGTAGTCTATTAAGTTTCTACTAGAATGACCCATTACAGGATTCTTTGGCTTTTTTAACACATAGCTGTAAAGCCTTCTAAATTCCTCTCATGACCTTGTGATCAGGTTTATCTGAACAACAGGCCCATTTCTCTGGTACCTATTTAAAGAATATTCTCATTGCCATGACAACATACTGTCAAGTGACATAAAGGAGGAAGAGGAGGAAGAGTTTATTTGGCTCATTGTTTCACATGGATTTTGGTCCACCATTCTGGGGGAGGCTTGCCAGAGCAGCTCTTTGACAGTGGGGAAATGTGCCTTATCCCCTCATTTGGCAGTTTGATTTGGAAGAAGGAAGCACAGGCTTCAGTTAGAAGCTGACCTAAATTACACAGTAATACTGACTGTATGTATGCCAAACAGGCCACATTTAGAAAAGATTCCAGAGCCACCCAAGACAGGACCACTCTTTGGGAGACCAAATATTCAAACATACATGCCTTTCATTAATAAATAGCAAAATATATTGTAGCATGTATTTGTCACCTTTCATTTACTATGACAGAATGCTCTACTTACACAACTCATAAGCAGGAGCGATTTGTTTTATCACATGGTTTACAAAGTTTCAGACTAGGGTCAGCTGGTTCTATTGATTTCAGGCTTATAGCAAGAAAGAAACACCATGGCAAGGTGCATGTATTAGAAAGGGACTGATATGTCATTGTAGCCAGGAAATATGTGTGTGCTGGGGGTGGGGGTGGGTTGTAGCAGGATAGGATATGACTTTTAATGTAATGTTCCCAGTAAACAAGTTCCTTGAAAAAGACATCGTCTTCTGTAATTTTTACCACCTCCCAATATCTCAGTCAGCTATGAGCTTATCAATATTCTAACCAAGTGATGCAGTCTCCACTTAACAGAACTACCTGAAGACTAAGGTGCAAACCTTGAACACATCAGAAGCTCGAGGAAGCATTTATATCCAAATTCCAACACAAGAAGACTCTGTGGTGATGGAGATTGCATACAGGTTGTTCTCCGAAGCCTTAGACCCACACCTTTACCACTGTTCATGAGGCAGATGGACCCTGGGTATATTTGCAACCCCCTACTACCATAATCTGTAAAATGACATAATATTATGAATCATCTCACCATTTAGTGGGATAATTATTAGGGGAAATTTCTGTGCAGGATTGATATAAAACCCTGAACACATAAAATAGCCTATCAGTAACGTGGAATTTAGTACAAATCACTGGTTGCCAGTGAGTTTCTTTGGTCTAATTATTAAGTCTTTATAACTCAAGCAAGGCAGCAAGTGCATCATAGCTGCAAGCTTTGGAGGGAATTTTCTTATTTGTATATGTCTTTCTTTTTTAACAATTTAGTAATTTTTTTGTATAAACACATACACACACACAAACACGCATATAATCACAACAGTAATTGTACATACTTTTAAGCACCTCAGTAAGGAAGCTTATACATTTTCCTCTTTCTTCTTCCTATCCACCTAGCTTACTCTAAGTCCCTAAGTCATTAGGAGTCTATTTTCTGTCTCTGTAGATTGTTCACCCAGTTCTGGACATTACATGGAATTGCAGTCTTACCATAATTGGCCATTTGTAATTAACTTCTTTCAGGTGTTAAGGGTTTATCCCTCTTTTGCATGTATCAATACTTCATGTATAGCTAATGTTCTGATATATGGATATATTTTATTTCTTTATCCATTCATCCTTTAGAGTATTTATATATTTTGATTATCTATCTATCTAACTATCTGTATCTATACCATCACAGAAGATGGTTGCTATCATTTTAGTCATCAGGGAAATACTAATTATAGCCTCAATGAAAATCACGTCACACCTTATATGATGGTGTGTGTGTGTGTGTGTGTGTGTATCTGGTTGTTGTCTTTTCCAAAATACAACCAGAGGAAAACTTTCCTCTCAGTCAAAGATCAGCTTTCCATCAAAATTAGTGTACTTTTTACAGAACTTTCAGGGGTTCATACAGTGAAGTGAGATAGGTAGAAATTGGGAAAATATTGTGTATATTATCTATAGTTTTGTTTGTTTATAGGAACTACGCAATTATAAAATTCATAATTAGACAAAATTAGGTGCTCAGTAACTACTGAAAAGTGCCAACTGTGTCTCTCAGATTTTTGCATCAGGTCATTCTTTTCAGTTTCCAGAAGAATGCATATCCCTCTCATTCAGTGGAATTTGAATACTGTCCTGGTTTCTGTATAAACACAAACAGACACACTATTTCCAGCAGACTGTTACACATTGTTATCCTAGAATTTTCATAAAGATAGTTTCTATATCTTTTTATGGAGTCAGTTAAAGGCTTTTGGAGAAAATATTTAAAGACTGTATGTCAAGGTAATGATCATGATACTTGTTTTATTTCAATTGTTTGTAGATAATCAAGATTATATTTAGAATAAAAGGAATGTTGATTTATTGTAAATAAAAAATAAATGACAATAATTAATGTAAATCTCAAAAAAGAAAAAGAAATGGGGCAAGACTACAAGTGAGCTAGCTAGAAGTGGAGAAGCTGTGGCTAACCTATATGTCATAAATGGATATGGCTTAGGCCCTGACAACAGGCCAATAAAATCTAATGCTATTACTTCCAGAGACTGTTTTATAGTCAAGGGAGGCTTTTTGACAATTAATTAGACAGCAGTAGTTAATGCTACTTGCACTGGGTGGTGATATAATTCTAAGATGCTTTCGAGTCTGTTGTTGAGACATTAAAATGGAAAATGTGCACCCAGAAATGATTTCTCCTGGGATGCACATACATGGTTACAGCTCACTGTGGGCCTGTCAACATCTCCCCTCCTATTCCTAATGGAGATGTTGTCTCCTGGCACAGTTTTAAATGAGACTTTCACAAGGACGGAGTCTTGTACCTTTTACAGTAAAATATTTGCCCTGATGAAATCATCCCTTTTGGAATTTGAGATTTCCTTCAGAAAATACAGCGAACTCCCAGGCTGTGAAGAATCATCATAATTCACTTAGATACCTTTCAGGCAGCTAGGCCCCCTGGGACGTTTCTGGATTATGCATTTTTTGGAAGTTAGACAAGGTGAAAGAGCTTTGCCTGCAAATTAATGGCCCTTGGAAAATCTCAGGGTAAGAGGGAAATTGATTTATTGACATTTTATTAAGATCCTATTTCTTAGACCTTTTAATACTATGCATTTATCATACAGCCATTGATAAATTGAAGAAGTTACTTTGAAGCAAAAAATGATTTTATTTTTGCTTAAATAGTAGTTATTGTTTATAACATTATAGTAGAATAATGTCATAGTAATAGACACAGGAAATACTGTAGGTAACATTTGTTACCTTCTCTATGCCTTTTAAAGTAGGCAAGTAGAAATGCTCTTTAATCTGCCATTGAAACTGTTCTCTTTTACTCAATGGGTTAATTATGGCCTAAATTTAAGGAAAATTCCCTTGAATAGAAAGAAGTAGTCTCTTTGATCTTGAAAGCAAAAGAAATGGCCCCCATGGTCTATTGGGAAATGATATTCCATTAGTTTAATTGGGATACCACTGTTTTGTGTCCACTGGCCTTAGGAAGTCAACTTTGATGTGCTCATGTACCTAGCTGCTGGGATCCTGGGACTCTGTCTTTCCTGAGAACAGCCTTTATGTGCCTCTGTTCCATTTGCATTTCTGATGATCAACTTCACTATATCTGGAGTGAACTACAATCCAAAATTAGAAGGCCCACCTGTGATCTAGATCTTGCGTCAGGAAGACACAAGTTTCAGGTGTGGTGGTATGCACACCTCTAATCTGGGCCACGTCTGCTGCTGGAGATCTACATAAGGACATTGGAAGGAAGAAGATTTAATCTTCTTCACCTACGAGCCTTGTGGGACTAAGCAACTGCTAGATACTCAGGTTTTCATTCACAGCTACTGCTGACCATTGTTGGAGAGTTTGACTATAGACTGTAAGTCATTAACAAATTCCCTTACTGTATAGAGACTACCTATAAATTCTGTGACACTAGAGAACTCTGACTAATACAATATATATGAATGAATGATTTGAGTGAAGTGATGGCTACTTGTAATTTTAGCACTCAAAAGTCTGAAGCAAGAGTATTATGAGTTTATGTACAGCTTGGGCTACATATTGAGTTTCAGACTAGCCTGGGCTACAAAGTAAGACCCTGTTTCATAGCAGTAACCACAGCAGCAGCAGTAACAACAACAAAAGTAGAAGTGATCCTTTTGCCTCATTCCAGATTTTCTCCTTCCCTTCTTAATTGCTGCATTCAGTCATGCTGGAGGGTGTGCCATGGGATGTAGCCATGATAGGGTGCTTGCAAAAAAAAAAAAAAATCAGGTATTGGAGCACTATTCTCTTGAGGTGAGGACTATAACATGAGTCCTTAAACAGGAGAACACAGAAGGAGGCCAATTCAGAGATGGAGTTAAGATGACAGAAACAGGTAGAAAGAGCCTGGAAGATGCTACTTTGCTAAATTTGAAGGTGGAAGAAAGGTCGACAAGCCCTGCGATGGCAGGTTCTTCTAAAAGCTAGAAAACTCTAAGACAAAGATTCTTTCTTAGACCTTCTGGAAAGGATGCATCCTTATTCCCATTTTTATTTTAGCATGGTGAAACCCATCTGGATTCTCGCTTCCTTTCTTTTTCTTGCACTGAATTTGTGACAATTCATTCCACACCAGTAAGGAATTGCTACTTCTCCTAAAGAAACAATAGATTCACATACCTTTATGTCAATATCTGCTTCTGAGGGAACCCAAATTAAGATACTCCCCATTCTGATGTGTATGCTTATTTCCATCTCAGTGTTTTCCAAAGGGTCAACAAGCAAGTAATTATTGTATATTTCTGTAATACATTCTCTAAAGATAGTCACAAAGAGTAAATGCATTCAGCCCTTCCCTACATGAAGAGAATAAATGCTACAAACTTTATAGTATGTGCATTATAATATAGGGCACTGTATTCTCAGGAGTCACTTATAGAAATTGTCTTAGTATCTATTGTGAAACTTGATAAGAGCATCATCTTCACCAATATATGTCAAACGTAGTTGTCAAAAATGGTGTTATTTATCACGAATAATACATAACTTCTCAAATTTAGTTTTTAATAAATAACAGTATCACCCTCTAGAAAGCCAGTTTCATACTTTTCAGTGGGAAAAATGGATAATAAGGAGTTTGAAGAGAAAACAATTTAGGGATCCTTTTTTATGGAACTGCAGAGCTGATTTTACCTTCTAGAGTCCCATAAAAAGCACGGAATGTTTATTTTGTTCCCAAGGAAATTCTCTGTTGTTCAGCCTCTGAACCATTAGTGAATCTGAAAAACTGGTAATGTGATGCAGAATTTTGGCTGTGAAATATACTAAGAGAAAGTTGAGGTCAGATTCATAAGATGTGGGTTCAATTCTCAGGTTTGTCACCTCATAAAATCATGTTCCTTCAGACAAAAATTTAACTGTTCTGGACTGTCACTGCCACTGGTACATGACAAAAGTCACAGGAGCTTTTCAGATCAATCAGCTGCTGGAGGTCAGGACATATTCCAGTCTCAAGTATTTCTCTGTTTTGTTTCATTGGGCATTGAGTCGAGGAAGTTCTGCCAAGCTTTTAGGCTCAAATTCTGGAATCTGTGCCTTTCACTTCCAATTGCAAAATGGCCAAATTGTGCCAATCTTCCTTCTTCTTCCTTGCAATCCCTTGCTAAATATGGTCAAGAGCAGCCAATACATGCTACCTCTTCGATTTTAAAGGCACTTGTTTCTAGGTTGTCATAGATGAATGTTTTAGAAAGTGCTTCATTGCTGCATAAAGTGAATCATCTAGGTACCTAGCCTCTAATCTTCTTTACTTGTTACTTGATGGCTTAATCAGTTCTGAATCTATTATTAAGTCTTGATGACCACAATGCCTCATTCTAAGTTTCAAATTTCTCTGTGATGGTGGGCAACTGTCCATAACAAATAACCTGAACATTATTCCAGCTTAATATGATACAATTTGAGTTGTCCTTGCACTGGACTTGAGCAAGATATTTGTAGAGGACACTTCCAGTGAGGAACTCAAGGACTCAGGTTTCTTCTATTTTGAGGAGCCTCTAAGTTCAATATATATATATATGTTCAATGGAATGGTACTAGAAATGCAGATCCCAAGAGTCTAACCTGGATGTGTCACACACCTCTCCTGCCTTTGTCCAGAATGTTGACTATTGCATTAACTAGAATTCAATCCTCTGACCCCATCCTAGCTACAAGGGAATCAGGGAAAAGTGGGTCTAGCCTTAGGACCATTTCTTGGTCATCAGCAGTTGGCCTTCTCTTCCTCTTCATGCTTATTCAAAACATTACTGTGTGGATTAAAATGCCAAATAAACGCAAGAGTTCCCTTTAGCTTAAAATGTATGGTTAAATGGGAATAATTATTTTCTTCAAAGAAACTTTGTTGCCCACTGCCATTGTCTTCTCTTGATAGTTCATATTAGCACTTGATTTACTGGGCTTATGTTTCAGGAATTATTTTAAAAAAGATGGAATATATGGCACATGTTTTCATGCTAAGCCCTGGTTCTCTCATCCCCAGTGGGCTGGCCAGCCATGCACTGATGGGCCATGCTTTTATCTTGTGGAGCTCTGACTCAGAGCTCCATGATCTCTCCACCCAGCTGCTCACTAGGTTCCCACTGGCAGGTCCCACCATGCCAGCCCCATTCTTCAATACCCCCATATCTTCTGTGGTGCACATCAAGCAAACCTACACTTTGCTGCCATACCTTTCTCTCTTGAACACAGACAAGCTGCCACGTGAAGGAAAACACAACACAAAATTAGTTCAGAAACAATGATAACTCAATCTCTGGGCGCTTTAACTAAAACCTAATCTTGTAAGCTTTATCAAAGTCTGATTCCTCTGGTAGCGAATCCTTGCAAATCCGCCATACCCAGGAGACACTAGTAGCTACCTCTTACCTACTACATGCTGTCCCCATTCCAAAAGGACCCTCTCTCTCTTCTGCTTCCCCTCTTCCTCTCTCCAACCTGGAAGTCTCCCTATGCGCTCAGTGATTGGCTCTTTTAGTCATTAGGCGATTGGGTCACTAGAAGTCACAGGTGTAATTCACTCCTTGTCTGAATCCCCTCCCAGGAGGGCAGAATTAGCAGAATTACAAATGAGCCCCAGGGCTATCCACAACAGACTTAACTACTATTAGCCTCATCCTTTCTGGTGGCAATGAGAATCAAAACAAGAGTCTTGCATAAACTGGGCAAGTACTCTATAAATGAGCTATGTCCCCAGGCCTCTTTTTACTTTTTCTATGAGATGTAGTCTCATTCATTTACCCCAGATTAGCCATCAACTCACTCTAGTTCAGTCAAGCCTTGAACATGCAATCTTCTTGCTGTGGCCTCTTGAGTATCTGTAATGACAGACCTGCATGCACTACCAGTCCCAGAATCACTTGATCTTAACATTGTTCATCTAGGACATCTCTCCAACTCTATAGCTTAAAATCAGCATTTGGAACTTTTTGAAAAGCTTGGTATAATACATGTTTGTTTTGATTTCATTTCTTCTTCATAGTTCATGTTTAAACTATAAATCAGATTTATATTTGGCTCTTGATTTGTGTTAATTTCATGTCTGTATTAAAGAAACAATCAAATTCCCCTCAGTTCTTATGACATGTATGGACATTATTCTCTGTATTAAACCAATATACGATAGGATTTTTTTTTTTATTTAATCATCTTCAGCTTAATCATTTGTTAACTCTTTAAAAATTTCATAGTTAACCCCTGGTATCCATTAAAGACTGGCCCAGGATTTCAAAAGATACCAAATCCTTGGATGCTAAAGTCCTTTTTATAAAGTGACATAGTATTTGCATATGCTTTAGATCAAATGTAGACATCTTATAATAATAGAATGTAAATACTATGTAAATACTCAGCATATTGTATTACTTAAGCAACAATGGCAGAAAGAAAAAGTCTATACATATTTTGAAGCCATTATTTTTAAATGCAATTATGTGTTTGTGTGTTGTATGCATGTGTGCATATGTGGAGGCTGGAAATTGATATCAGGTGTCCTTCTTATTGCCCTCCACCTTTTCTTGGAGACAGAATCTCTCACTGGACCTGGATCTCCCTGCTTGGATGGACAAGCTGGACAGTATGCCCCAGGGATTCTATTGTTTCCAACTGGTCACTGGGATTACAGGTGTGCTGTACTATGCTCAACGTTTTCTGTTGGTGATAGGATTCAAACCCAGGACTTCATGCCTTAACCACTCCCCATCCCTGGGATATATACCATTTAAAAATAGCTTTGGTTCATGCTTGGTTAGATCTTCAGGCATAGAAAAGATCGATATAGAAGGTTAGTGTATTCTGCTTGTTTATTTAGAAACAAACATAAAGAGGCTAAATATGTTTGGTTTTGATTGCTTAATTTGCTAATGTAAATAATCACAAGTGTAAAGTATATTTTCTGTGATGGAGGCTCTTGGTGGTGGTAGTGAGAGGTCTGCTTCCAAATGCATTCAGATTGGCAGCAGGACTGAGTTATTTATGGCTGTACAAATGTGGTCCTGTTCGCTTGTTGGCAACTAGCTGCAGGTCTTTCTCAGCTTTGAGGGGCTACCAACATTTTTCAGCTCATAGCCTTGCCATATTCAAAGACAGCCATGCTGAGTCAAATCATTCTCATCCTTGCAATCTGTCTGCCGTCTTCCTTTTAAAAGGCCAAGTGATTACAATAGGTCCCACTAAATACTCTTCATAGTCTGAAGCTTAACAGCAGCACCTGGATCAGCACTTCCTTGCTGAGAAGGGAAGCTTTGGAGGCTAATTTAAGAATTTTGCTGCTACAATAACTAGGTTAATTGAATGAGTGCCGCTATAGAGAAGCAAACCCTAGATTTAACTGGCATTACAATCTATGCTTTCCATCTAGCAGGTTATTAATCTACAAAAAACAAGTGCTTGAACTTACCCCTAGAAAATGTCCTAGAACAAAAGACCAACCCAGTTCCTAACCTAGAAGCATGCATTAGCCCATTTGTAACATTATAGGAGAGTGCCACAGACTATGTAGTTTACAAAAAATAGAAATATGTATTCCTCAAGCTTTAGAGATTGACAGGGTAAGTTCCATCTGTGAAGTGGAGATAGGGCTAGTATTTCCTAAGGAGCAGTCTCTGGTCCATCCTTACATAGTAAGAGGGACTAAGGGACCAAAAAGGGGCCTAAGCAATTCCCTCAAACCCATGACTCTATCCTTCTGATTTTCCAAAGGGCCCCATCTCTGAGTTTTAACCTGAACTCTAAAGGCAACACACATTCAACATCTAGCAAGACATGTAATTTAAATAACTGCTACATTAAAATTATAGGCTTACTATTTTAAAATTATGGATCAAAATCATGCTAGCTCTTTCTAAAATGCCACCACCAGAGTATGAATGTGGTCTATAAAGAAAAATTCTGATTTACCAAACTTCAGTTTCTTCATCATGTTAGAGTTTAATTGGGAGAACAAAGTAATAACATGTATATAGCCACTATCATAATTTCTGAGCACTATGATCAAACACTATTTCTATATCCAGCCACTCACTCATCCATCCATCTATCCATCCATCCATCTCCGTATGTATCTCCCTTGGCATCTATTTATCTATAAATCAATTGATCTAGCAACTGATTATTGTATCTATTGTATGTATGTATGTATATATGTAGCCCAGGTGCTTAGCCTAGATTTGAGTTTGTGACAATATTCCTGCTTCAGTTTCTCAAGTGCTGAAATTCCAAGCATGTGCAGGACTGGAAGCCCTCAGTAGTTACTAATAGGTCCTATTGTTATCATTAGCAACATTATCATCACGTTGTCACCATCTCCAACTGCAAGCTCAGACAGATGTTATCTACTAACATAGAATCGATATTTTAAAATTTATATTTATAATGTAAAGATAAATCATGTTAATTTATCAGGTGAATACATAATTTTCCTCTGATACTGTTTTAACTTGTATCAGCCTCTAAATTCTCACTGTGCTTTAGTAAATATCATACTTTTGGGGAGACTCAGAAATAAATAAGGAGGGTACATTTTTCTTTGCTCTTCCTGCAATATAGAAAAATGTCTATTTGATCCCGATTCAATCAATAAAGTAGGTGTTTTCATGTGTTGTTCATGACACTCAATGTCACCTTTAGTGCTTTCTTCTCTAGTCCCTCTCCTTCCTCTTTATTAAGGTCCATTATTAGAAGGTCTCTAACACAGGTTCATTTCCCTCCCGACAAGTATGATGCTAACCAGAAATGTATTTTTAGGTGATTTTTTTTTTTTGCCTCTGCATTTTATTTAGAGCTTTTCTCTTTTTGCATTTCACCACATTCCTATGCTTTCTACTAAGCCAACTTTTTAAGTGTGAGAGAAAGAAATGCCACGGAAGGAAGGTGGCTTTGTGGAAGTCAACCAAAATGCCTGCTGGATCCTCTATGGACGCAAGCAGAGGAGCCCTAGGTTAGTTAAGCAGAAAGTTGAATGAAGACATATGAAGGACAGAGTACCAAGGACATTTCATATGTCTGCCTTCAAACAGTGTAATCTCAAGAAACTATGTGCCTCCCCAGAGCTGAATTAGGATGGAGAACGTAATTAGAAGGACCACCATGCTGCTTATCTGCACCCATCCCACCATCTGTAGAAGCCAGGGATAAATGTGTTGTGGATTTGTTCTAATGCTATTTGTATTAATTTGGCCCCCCAAATCACATAGGAACCTACACATCTGCCCCAATTGACTCTAATTGATAAATAAAGTTACCAGCAGTCAATGGCTGGGCAGGGAGACAGAGGCAGGACTTTAATTGCCCGGGCAAGGGAATGATGGAAAGGGGGGGGGGGGCTATTGAATCGACATTGCCAGGAAAGGAGAAGGTACCAGCCTGAGAAGTGTAGGTCAGAGAGACAGAGACACTATCAACATGTAAGAGTTGGGGATCATGGCCCAAGAGATCTATAGGCCTGTCTCCATCGTGGCCAGGATAGAATATAGATTTTAATAAGTAATAATTCAGGAATATCAGAGGGGAGATTGTTTTAGCCATGGGGAGCTTTGGAAGTGCCTAACCATTGCGCTGTTTAAGGCACATTAAAATTGGTGGTGCACGTCTTTAATCCCAGCACTTGGGAGGCAGAGGCAGGTGGATTTCTGAGTTCGAGGCCAGCCTGGTCTACAGAGTGAGTTCCAGGATAGCCAGGGCTACACAGAGAAACCCTGTCTCAAGAAAAAAAATATAGAAGGCTGAGTGTGTGTGTCTTTCATTCGTGAATCCAAAACATTTGGGTGGGTAGGGAGGAGTTTGTGCAGTGTGTGTGTGTGCACCCATGGAGAGTTTATAGCAGATTAATGAACTACCGCTTCATAAATGCTCAGTTGACATTAGAGTTGGAAGCTTTATTTTTGTTTTAGAAAGTTACCTTACACAAATTATATATGTTATTAAATCATAAACTACAGAGAAGTGTATATTCTTAGCATGTATTCACTGTATATAGTATTGGGTTTTATGAGGAAATTTTTTCAAATGACTTTGACGATGTCCAACAAAACCTTCTGATATTACAGACTACATTAGTTACTGTATGTGTTGCTGTGACAAAATACCAGACAATAATAACTTAACAAATTAAAAGTTTACTTTGGCTCATGGTTTGAGAGTACAGTTCATCACGACAGAAAAGTTATGGCAGAAAGGGTTGACACATCCTTGTCACATTCTATTTGAAGTCAGAGGTAGAAAAAGATAAATGTTGATATTCAGCTTTCTTTCTTTTATATATAGGTCTAGGACCCTAGCCATAGATGCCACTGCCCATAGGTAGGGTGGGCCTTCCCACCAAATTTAACCCAATGTACAAACTTTTGCACAGACATGCCCAGGGTCTTCTATCTTTGGTGATTCCAGATCAGTGATTTTCAATTTGTGGCTCTCAACAGCAAGTAGCAATGAAACTAATTTTCTGGTTGGGGGTCACCACAGTATGAGGAGCTGTATTAAAGGGTTGCAGCATTAGGAAGGTTGAGAGCCATTATCTAGGATTATCCTAGATCCTTTTACATTGACAATATTTACCATTATAAGGACCAAAAAATTCCTCATGTTGAAAAATTCTTCCTGTTGAGTTCACATCTGTTTATTGTAGGTTAATAGCCTGTTTTTCTCTTCCAACAAGGTGTAAGAATGCCTATCATGATCTGGATTAACATGAACAAATGTCTTCAGGCATTTTTGCCTGCCATCTGAGGGTCAGGATTGTCTGCACTTGAGAACTACTGGTTTTATACCACTTCTGTCCTATACTCTATTTCCTTATCTCTCTCTCTCTCTCTCTCTCTCTCTCTCTCTCTCTCTCTCTCACTATGTTTATTCTCAAATTGATTAAAACATTTAAACATAAGCTCTTTTGCATTACCCTCTCAAATACCAAGTATAGAGTATAAGTAGAACATGGTCTGGGGACACTCTGCCCTGTACTTTTTTAAAAAAATTACTTCTATTTTATAACTCAGTATTCCCTGCAGAAAATCATTTCATTGATAAATTTTATTTAGTTTTATGCTCTATCACTGGAATCTCCCCTTTCCTCACATGTCATCAATTATATGTTTGCTATAGCTTCCATTTCTAATAAGTCAGCACATTGGTTTTTACTTTTCTGGAAAGTTTTGACTTCATTAACAAGACATCTCTAGTATTTCTATTACTGTATTTTTCAAACCACTAGCTCAGAGAAAGCTTTGATTCAATAAATAGAACTATAATTTTATGTGACAGGAAAGTTGTGTGTGTGTGTTTTTTTTTAACTTGTGTTTATCTGTTTTATATCATTAAATTGCTTCAGGATCCAAGAGACCTAATCTTTACATCTCCATTGACGATAAACACACAAAAAGTTGTAATTACTCTCAGTCTTCTGAGAACTTCCAACCACAACTTCTCTTTGTATCTGGATTAATTCTAGGACCCTCAGGGACATGTACCCATGTGCTCCAAGCTCTGCATAATAAATGGTGTGGTATTTGCACCTATCCTGTACACATTCTCCAGGTGCTTTAGACCTTCTTCTTTCATTCAATGATTGTCCAGGTGTAAATACTGTGTAAACAGTGATTATATGGTATTCTTTATGAAATAATTAGATGAGAACAGTCCAGTTTTCAGTATATCTGCAATTAAAAAAAATGTTTTCTGTCCTTGTACATTGAATTTAGTAGTATAGAACCTATAAGTATGAGGAGTCAACAGTATTCATGTACCAAATACATTTCTTCTTTTAGTGTGTATATGGGCCTAGATATGTGTTCATGTGTGTATATTCATGTAGAGTCAAGGGCTCAATATCCGATATTTTCCTCAGTCACTCTCCACCTTATTTTTTTCTTTTTTTAGATTTATTTATTTTATATGTGTGCACACACTGTCATTGTCTTCAGACACACCAGAAGAGGGCATTGAATTCCACTACAGATAGCTGTGAGCCACCATGTGGTTGCTTGGAATCGAACTCAGGACCTCTGGAAAAGCAGCTAGTGCTCATAACTGCTGAACCATCTTTCCAGCCCTCTACACCTTATTTCTAAAGATGTATTTCTTTAAAATTTTAATGCATGTATATGTGATCCTGAGTTTAGTATATATGTACCCTGTTCATGCTGGGAAGCTACACAGGCTAGAAGGTGTCATTCCGTCCTTTAGAACTATAGGTATTTAGGTAGTCATGACCCTTAATATGGGTGCTGAAAACCAATCCTTGGTCACTGGCCATAGCAGTAAACACTCTTAACTAATGAGATATTTCATCAGCCCCTATCCTCTTATTTTTGAGATATAGTCTCTTGTTGAACCTGGAGCTTTCTAATTAGACTGGCTGATCAATAAACTCCAGGGATCTTCCTGACTTGGAATCCCTAGCATTAGGATTACAGATGTATGCCATGATGCCCAGCTTTTACAGGGGTACTAGAGATCTGATCTCAGGTCCTTGTGCTTTTACAGTAAGCACTTTACTGACTGAGCCAAACCCATATCTCTACTGAATACATTTCTAAATTAAATATCTCAAACATGCTTGGACTACAGTAGCTGTTAAGAGACCCAGACATATTGCACATGTCTGACACCTTATTGTTTTTGTCATAGACTCAAGTTATTTTGTCTGATATTGATAGATTTTTTTTCTGAGCCCTTCTTGGGATTTAATATTTGTAATATATATATATATATATATACATATATATGCCTATGAAGCATACCCAATGTGTCCCTAGTGTTCTCTTAGCATCCTCTGTGCTCTAGAGAACTCTGTCATAAACACTTGTGAGTCAGGTTTGAAAGCAGCATTTTCTTCATGCTTTCTTTCTAGGTGCTCTCCTACACTCCTGCTGGCACTCTCCAATGGAAGATCAATCCCCTTAAAGCAGTGTAATTAGTAATTAGGCTGGCCTGAAACTCCCTATGTAGCCCAGACTGGTCTGGAACTCATGACCCCCTTACCTCAGACTCCCAGGTGCTGAGATTGCAGATGTGTACCAACATGCCTGCTTTTCTTGCCTTTAATACACAGCCCTGAGTCAGTGTCCCTTAGGACAGCTACCATCCCTGATATTGAACTCAAGCTCTTTGCCTTTGGCAGCTGAGCTGCTTCTGTTGATGCCAGATGACTGTCTTTGGTTCTTCTACCAGCAGGAAGCCTGAATTATGACTAAGGTATTCTATACAGACCAAGAATGATTTGAGAATACAAAAAATTAGGCATATTTCAAGAAGAAAGAGATTTAGTAGAGATTTACTGAGGAATTGCAAAGGAGAGAAATTAGTATTCAGAACAGTGAGTAAGACAGCAGGGCAGCACAGCAGGATGCCTCAGCTGTGTGCTGTATTTACCACCACTGAAATACACCTCCCATTAGCCATCTGCCAAAACACATACACCTGCTTTGCATCCTCTTTTGTCTGTGAATGTATCTCATTTATATAATCTTATCTTGAACTGTGATGAGAAACAGTATGGAAAATGTAGTTCCCTAGATCCTGGGGTACATGGCCATGAGTACGTAGTTTAGATAGGTGGAATTACTTAGGAAGATTGAGAAATTTGGTCACATGGGGGGAAGTTTGTCATTAGAGGTGAGCTTTGAGGTTTCAAAAAGACTCGAGACAATTCCCAATGCCTCTCCCTTTACTTTGTAATTTTAGATCAAGTTGTGGGCTCTTAGCTGTTCTTGCTGCTATGTCCACATCCACGATGTTCATGGACTAATCCTCTGAAGCCATAGAACCACATTAAACAGTTCCCTTTATAAGTTGTATTGGTCTTAAAGCTTTATTACAGCAATAGAGACATAACTAAGACATTGTCTGAAACTGGAGAACTCAAGGAAACTAAAAACCAAAGGACATTAGGTTTGCTAAGAGAACATTGCTGATACAAATTAGTTGTTGATATGAAATAGAAGGAGATGGGGGCCTTTGCTATATACTGAGAAGGCTAGGCTGACTCTATGACAGGCTTCAAATTGGCAGCTCAGGAGATAAAGCCTAACTTTCTCTTTCCAAGAACTGGGCAAGTCCAGGCAAGTCCAGGCCTCAGAAGCTGTTCTGTCACCTGGCCTGAGGCACGGACAATGAGTCAGCAACAGTTTCCAGACCTCCCCAGCAACAGTTTCCAGCCCCTATCCCATGGATAATTGAATGTCCCTAGAGATGAAACAAGATAAAGATCATCTACCTTGGAATCAGCTAATGTCCTTTAAATCAGGCATATGAGCTCATTTGGTTCTCTCTATATCGTGGTAATGGGATACCCCAGCATGCTGGACTTCTGCAGAATAAAACACTATTTGGATTTACATACTATTTGAGTTTGGGCTATCATTGTTTGTCGAAACCTCAAATCATGAACCCTTACAATACAAGTTTACCAGGAAAATTGGGTAACCCTGATTTTACTATATGTAGTTGTATTAGTTACATTTCTCAACACTGAGACAAAATAGGTGACATAAACAACTTAAAGAAGAAAAGGGTAATCTTTCTTGTGAGGTTCAATGAATAGTTTATTACCTCATGGTGGTAGGAACTTGTAGTAGCAGCTACTTATGACAGACAGGAAGGAAAGAAAGAGCCAGAGCAAGAGTGAAAGAGAGAAAGGGGGGAGGGAGGAAGAGGGAAAGGGATAGGGAGAGAGGAAGAGAAGGAGAGAGAGAATAGGAGAACAGACCTGGGTCTATAGAACCCCTCCCGTGTGATATATTCTTGTCCGCCAAACATTCTGAAACCTCAAATTACTACCACCACCTGTGGACAAGGCTTCTAACACATGAGCCTTTTGGTGGTCTCATCATATCTAAAGCATAATAATAGCACAGTTTTGCTCTGAGATTGTTCTTATAAAATAAAACTAGTGAGTACCTGAGTTGGTTAGCTGGGTATCTTCTCTACTCCTGAAGGCCAAGAGGTAAAGCTACTCCTCTAGAGACAGGCTTGGAAGCAGCCCTCAGGAGGAATTGAGGATTGCCCACAAAGTTATCTTTGGCCATCTGCTCTACCAAACTAGGCATGGGACCTATCCAGGAATGATAAAACTATTGTTAGGGTTGTTTGCAATAAATCTCTACGTGCCATCTGACGGAAAATATTTACTTCCAGAAACTTGTGCTATTGACTGGAGTAAAAGACTGGAAGCTTAAAGCATACATGAAATTGATCTCATGATGTCTAAAAATGTTTTTGCATGTTATAAGTCTCATCTGATTCATTTCTCATGAAATTGAAGAAGTCAGTAACCGTTTCATCAAAAGGTAAAATAGCCTTTGCATATTCATTAGTAGTAGGTTTTATGAAGAAATTGTAAGTTGTTGATATCATTAGTAGTAAATATTAAATAAACTGCTTATTGTTTCCTCAATAATATATTACAAAACCAGGACTTTGTAAAAGAAATTGTCTCCTTAGATAAACTATATAAAAACTTTTATACCTTATATACCTATATTTTTATGAACCCTGGATTTATTTCAATAAGATGCTATTAATAACTTCTAATTTTATTACTACTTTATTAACAAAAAACATATATAGGAATTATAATCAATATTACTTTGAAGATCTAGAAATGTTGGGAAATACTTCACCAACTGTTAAGTACTGGAACTATGTTTCTTTGATATTTATAAACAAACAGAAAAGCAAAGTAATCTAATAATGAAAACAGTAAATGTTAATATACATATAATCTACCAAAGTAAATACAAATAACTAGTTGGAAGTTCTACTCTTTCATATCTACGTATTGTCTTAGTTGTTTTTTTTTTTTTTTCTGTTGCTGGGATAAAATGCACTAACAGCAGCAACTTAGAGTTTGCAGTGGCATCTTCTACTTGCCAGCTGATTGACAATGTTTACTTCCAGATGCTTGTGCTTTTGACTGGAGTACAAGACTGGAAGCTTAAAGCATACAAGAAATTGACCTCATGAGGGTAGAGAGCATCACTACGAGAGAGAGAAAGTCAAGGTGGCAGGAGCTTGGAGCAACAGGTCAAACTCTTAGAAAGCAGAGAGCAAGGAGTATGCACTGAAGCTCTGCTCCCCCTTTTCATGTATATAGTCCAGGATTCCAATGAGGAAATGGTACCACTAATAGCCCAGAGAAGAGGCTCATCTTCCCGGTGATTCTAGATTCCAAGTTGACAACACTATTGACCACATACTGTGAATCTCCCTTTATTGCTTTGAATACATAATCTATTCTGGCTATCACAAGGTGTTCAATTGTTTTCTTAGAATATAGGTACTTTTAAAACTTTATATGCATTTTCATGTTTCCAAACAAAGTGTTTTATTAGAGAATAAATGTGTTGCGTGCATCTAAGCCTTTATGACCTTTAACTCACAATGCTGCAGGCCTCTAGGCCAATAAAAATATGACAATTCCAAAAAAATAAGACTACTACAAAAGATCTATTATGGAAAGCAAAGGCAACATGAGATCACTCTGTTAATCAACAACATTGTATCAAAGGGATTGTGTTTCACATTCTAGGAGAGACCAGGAGTATCAGTGTGTGTTCCAGAATTGAACTTTGACTTGATTTAAAATGTAAACAGAAACACAAATCTATGCCAGTTCCTTGTAGACCTCAGTCGTGAAGAAAATTTGGGAACTGCTAAAGTAGTGATGAAATCTTAATTACGATGAATGTTTCTTGTCTTTTCATAAATGTGCTCTTCTGGCTTGTGTTTTGGTTCAAGGTAGAATTTTTATGACTAGTCAGAAGATATGACCTTATAGTTTTGTAGATGATTGTAAAAGGGAGAAACTATTATGCACATTGTGTGGGATTTCATACAACTTGAAATTAGCTAGAAAGAGCAACATACTCAGTTGTTTTTTTCGTTTTAAGGATGTTTCTATTATAGCTGCTGTCTTGTCTAAGTTATTTATGTACATGAACTTGAAAAATCGTTGTGCTCCTTTATGTTCTTTTTAAAGTAGATATTTCAACATGTAACTCAATAATTACAGATGATAATTTATGCCTTCAAGGAGTTTTCATATTGAAAATACTACTTATTTCAAATGAATTTATTCAATATAAATTTTGGTTTTATTATGAGTTTTCAAACAAGTATATTTTTCTTTTCATTTTTTCCTACAACTCAAGGCCTTTAAACACTGGTATTAATCTGTGACCATAATTACGCACTTATCCCAAGTGCTCAATGTTCTTTTACACTGTAACTTTATTTCTTGGGGATTTTCTCCTTAAAGCAGAATTAAGTCCAACACACATGGAATGGGATTTTTCACAACTAGGTGATTAAATTAGAAATATAACAGCTGGCACTTGTTCAAAATAATAAAATGCCAAAAATAGAAAGTGATTAGAATTAACATAAAGGTATTAACTTGTCCTGGGCGTCGTGAGTTTGCAAATGTCTTGGATAATTAGATTTGCTTATTCTCAAAATAGCCATTGAACCTTGAGTGACATTGCATTTCAATGGTGGGAGCCAGAGGGAAGGTCGCTCTTGGTATTGGAATGACAACAAAGAAGGGATTTCACTTTGAAATCAGTCTGGGCTAGGCTAATGCTTGCTACTCTGTTTTGAGATTTCTAGCTAGATGCCACAAAGTGATCCTTTCTTTTGTGGGAATAAGAATGTGAAACAATCCTAGATTTGGAAGTTTGCTTTATGAAAACAAAAACAAAAACAAAACACCCCTCACACTCTTAACCTTTCTGTATTAAAGTTTTTAATGCTACTTGTATCTTTCTAACATTCCAGAAATTATGATGTTTTCATTTTGAAAAGAAATGACTCCCATTAATTACAGGATTTGGTTGGTGTGAGGTAACTGCCTTTTAAATATTAGTAATAACCTAACAGGATCTTAAAAATCTCTGCTTGACATGGGGTCCCAGATGGAGGAGTTGGAGAAGAGACTGACAGAGCTAAGGGAATTTGCAGCCCCATGGAGGGAGCAACAGTGACAATTGGCCTGCTCCCCCCACCACGTGCTCCTGGAGACTGGACCACCAACCAAAGAATACACATGGAGGGACCCATAGTGCTGGCCACATATGTGGCAGAGGAGAGCCTTGTTGGACATCAGTGGGAGGACAGGCCCTTGGGCCTGAGGGTGTTAGATGCCCCAGTACAGGGGAATACCTGGGAGGGAAGACGAGTGGATGGGTGGGTGGGAAAATACCCTCATAGAGGCAGGGGGAGGGGGGGTAGGATAGGGGAGTCCTGGAAAGGGGAAAACATTTGAAATGTAAATAAAGTATCAAAAAAATCTCTCCTTGATCAGTGGGTAATTTAGGAAAAAAGAAGGATCCAAGATTCCGGGAGGTTAGAGAGGTGGGGGCAGACCTAGGAGGAATTAGAGGTGACTATAACCAACAAAATATTTGTATCAAATTCTAAAGAATTAATAAAAAATATATATTTTTTAAATCTCCATGGATTGATAATGCCACTTCCATTAAAAGCTGTTGGACTCAAGTTTCATAGACTACTAATGCAAATCTGAAGACTGTTCCCCAAAGGACTATGCCATATGGACATCTTTGACAGTCCATTTTCATTTTACACAATCTCTGTCATACACTCACACACACAGAGTGAGAGAGAGAGAAAGAGGGAGAGAGAGAGAGAGAGAGAGAGAGAGAGGGTGTTTCCCCATGTGTTCGGCATTCATCTTGTGTGGTTGGTATTCATTTTGTTATTTATCCTTATCCTTTGTGTCCAGGTCAGTCTTAGGATGAAGTAATGTCTCCATTTTACCCTTGCTTTCTTCACCATGATTTTCATGTGGTTGATGGACAGAGTCAGCACCTCCTTCAAATGCTCTGAGACTTCCTGTGTAGCTGGGTGCAGTAGCTTCAGTGCTAGACCTACATTACTTTCCCTTCGAGGGGTGCCACTGTCCTTCACTCAAATCTATTTATTGAATGACCATGTGTGTGATTGTCAAGATGTATGTCAATGTCTGATATGCTACAGCTCTTCCTCTTTGACATGAAAAATGGTGCTGGATAGGGAAGTTGCTAGTCTACTCTTATTCAGAGGTCCCAGAAAGCTTCAATTGGCCAACAGGATTTTATTTCCTTTGAGGCAAAAGCCAAACAATTTTATTTAATATGTGGATTTTAAAATTATTATGTACTAACTAATATGGAATAGATCTTCTATGCACATCATGAAAGATTCCAGTGGTCCAAAGACTGATGATTTTGTTAAAGCTGTTTCTCCCATTTCAGTCCTCAGGGTCCAAATTTACTTACCCAGAGAGAACAATTAATACTAACATCTTTTTGTGATGTCATCTGCATTTAAACACATTCATGACTCTAAGTCTGTATCTACTGTCTTGTGATGGATAAGGCATTGACCTTCTATGTATATTCATTAAATGTAGTGTACAATTTGTATATAATTTCTTTTTAAAATATTTTTATATTTGAAATTAAAATATAATTATATCATTTTCCCTTTCTTTCTGTCTTCTCCCCTCTACCCTTCCTATGTACCTCTTTCACTCTTGCTCAAGTCTTTATTTCTTTGTACACACACACACACACACACACACACACACACACACACTCACACACACTACATGTATTCTTAAATATGTAAGTACAACCTACCAACCTTCTCAGTCTACATAATGTTACTGGTATGTGTAATTTCAGGGCTGATCATTTGGTATTATACAAACAATTGGCATGTTCTTTCCTAGGGAAGACTATTTCTCTCACCCTGAGCAGTCTTTAGTTGTCTATACTTCTTTGTATGATGTTGAGGCCCCATTAGATTTACCTCTTCTGTGTCAGCATGTCTATTGGTATCATCCTTGTTCTCATCTTATTTAGATAGGCACAGTGATAAGACTTCACATTGTGGCTTCTCTGACATTCCCAGGAGATAAAATCCTACCCAAAACTTCTGCTTCTCTGGCTTTTAAAAACCCTTTCCCCCCTCTTCCTTTATGATCCCTGAGCAATAGGTGTAGGAGTTGTGTCATAGATCATTGTGTCTGGGTACCATATGGTCATGTATTCTCTGCATTTTGATCAGTTATGTGTATATAATTTCCTATACTTAGCATATGTTGAAAGTAGTTTCATATCCTTGGGTATGTATATCCACCCTTTTTTTATTTTTTGTTAAGGGCTTCATAGTAATCTTTTTTGGTTGCAATCAATTGTACAGAAATGATTCCTTAATTATCTAATCTGTCCCCCCAATTAATCAGCATTTATATTGTTTTGGGTTCTCTGTTTTGGATCAAGCACGGACAAACATTTTATAGTGTGAACTATTGGATTCTTTGCGGACTATGGCAAGTAGCCATATATAATACATACGTGAATGGGTGCTGCTGTGTGCCAACAAAATGTTATTTACACAAATAGGCAGCAGTCCAGAGGTGACCACTCTCTGGATGATCAGGCAATTTTGAGAAGCATTGTCACAGCTCCTAGTGCAGTGTCTGGCTTTCAGGAAATGTTTAATAGATACTTGTTGAGTGATTGATGGGCTATTTTCTGAGAAAAGAATGCCAAACAACAAAAAGCTTTGAAAAGACAGTGATAGAAAAGCATGTGGTAAATGGAAAATGACTGAATTTAAGAGCAATCTACTCTTTGCTGTTAAATTTTCATCCTGAGATGGTTCTTTGACTTCCTTTTTAAGTGTAGAGAGCAATGATGAAAGGTATACATTGGAACAAGAATGAGCGTTGTTACTAATGTGTTCTTGTGAACTATCCCTCTGACAATTTCCTAGCTGTCCTATGACACACCTGTTTTACCAGTAAAGTCAGTTTCTCCCACCAAACTAGGTAGCTCATAGTGCTAATGCTATTTGGTTTTGAAAAACTGGCAGTTTTCTGAAGATTTAGCATTTCCCCCTGCATAGCCACTTGAAAAGTGTCCCATACAAGCTTTAACCTCCATGTGACTCAAATTATGAGTCCTAGACTTCAATGGACAAGACATCCATTTTCATTAGTCACTAAAGGGGTCTATTTTAAATTTTTTGAAGTTTTTGATTAGGGGGTCAGAGGCTGAATGAATTGCTTGTGTTGGGAAATTTTATGGGTGCTGTTGTTTTTGTTGTTGTTTTGATTTTTTGCAACATTATTATGCCCTTTGTTGTTGTACTATCTAAGTACAACAGTAGACTTAAGCAGTTGAATCAACAGGACTCTTAAGAATCAAAATACCTACTGCCTTACCTTTTACAGAAACATCTGCCCAGCCCTTCTTTGGAGATTATAGTGTTTCCTCTCCAACTTTGGGGATTTGGTGCCTTCTTTTCTGAAGTTGTGGAGGGTTTTCTATTATTACTTTCCAGACTGAAGATTCTAAAATTAGCCAACTCTTAGCATTTTAAGAACACATGTGGTTGTTGGATGGATTTGACCTTCTAGTACAGATTGTTCATTGAGCAGACAATAAATGAACACCAGTCCTGTTTAAGCCTAGGAGTACAAAAGCAAAGTCATTTTCTGCTGTTAAAAAAAAAAAAAAAAAGAGGGGGGAACAAAAACAAACCAAAGAACATGTCAGCCAGTGGTTGACACAGATAAATAAATCAGTGATTACAAAGACTGTGAGGGCGAGAGAGACTGTTGTCGGAAAACCTGTTGTTGAGGGACGAGAAAGTCTTGCCGGCATAGGGAAAATAAAGTTTTGAAAAAGTTGGATAAAAAGAAAATATTCTGGGGAAGTAGAGGGTACACTTAGCAGGTACCATGGTGTTGAGCTCTTAAATCCCTTTAAACAGACTGTAGCAATACAAATAGAGACAACAGAGAAGAATGGGGCTTTCTCATGAGGGACCAAGAGGACTTGAGAGATACAGGTAATATTACCTCATCCTTCCATACAAATAGAGAGCACCAAGTGCCCATAAGCTAGAGACTGCTGGGGCAGGATGTAGGACTCTGATGCTCTCAAGTAGTGGCTGCTAGAGTAGCTGCTGTGAGAGGAGATAATACTATCTGTGATCTCCTGTCACTTTGGCTGAGATGACCTTTGGGGTCAGCAGACAAGTTGCTGGATCAAGAATAACAGGTCCTGGTAAATCCCCCAAACAGGTGGAGAGATTTGTGTTATTTTTCTCCAGAAATCTCTATGGTAAGAAGTGGGGGAACATCCTCAAGAGAGTGGAGAAAACTTCTGTTTTCAAACTCAAGTGAAATGCCTTTATCTTAGAAGGGTAACAAGATTTGATAATGTCTTCTTGATCCTCTGCAGCCTAGATCGAGTTCAAACCAAGAGAAAAGAAAACAAAAAGCAAATTCTGCCCATTCCTTTGCCAAGGAGAAGTGTTATATGATTTTTATTTGCATCCTGAATGTTCCTTGGAAAAGAACATGACATTTGGCAATGTATGAATGCCTGTTGACAATCTTCCGACATCCTTTGCTGTTTCCATTGCCTCACTCAGCCCTAAGACTCTCATGCTTTCCAGTCAATGATGAAGCCCAGATGTTATGGATAAACCACAGGCTTTGGGGGGGGTAAGTAAGCAAACACCAATAATAAATAATGCCTCAAGGTCAAGCTGGGGCCCCCTCTAAAGTGCCATGGTGGTCAGGTTTCATCATTTCTCAGGCAGATTGCTTGGAGTTTCATTTTAGCACTGAATGTTATGGAGCATGGGCCCTTGTGAATGGTAGCTCCATCCAGATTCTAACTCAGTCATTCAACATGCCTTATGTTGAGTCTATTTTCCTCTTCTATCTGGGGGAATTTAGAAAATAACCCTAGTCTAGGTTATTTTCCATCTATATAAGCCATTAGAAGTCTTATTAACTTTCATTATAAGTTGGAGATTAGGAGGTATTCCAAAATTAGCCTGGGTGTTGTTGTTGTTGTTGTTGTTGCTGTTGCTGTTGTTGCTGTTGTTGTTGTTGCTGTTGTTGTTGTTGCTGTTGTTGTTGTTGCTGCTGCTGCTGTTGTTAGGAGGTTGTAGGTGAGAAGCTGTCTTTCTGGTGATTTGATTCCAAATTCCCAATTTACATTGTGGCATCTGTAATATTTATTCTATGTAGAACTCCCATGATGCTCCTTACCATGAGAATAGTTGCTTGATCAAGTTCCTTGTGCTTTCAGGGTTTTTCATGATAATTAAAGCAGAAATGACTCATGAGGCTTATCATTGGAGAGAGGCAGTGCCCCCCTATATTTCAAAAGGATTGGTTTTGAAATGATACTGTCTATGAGTCAGCTCCCATAATACCTCTTTTCATGGAATTTTTCACTGTGCTTCAAAAAAAAAAAAACTTTCAGTAAAAATAAAAAGAAACTTGCAATTTGAGGGCTTTTGTTAATCTTGCAGGCTTTTGGAGCCATTTGCAACCCATACAAACTCTTGGCATATGATTTCTATTGCTGTGTTGGGACTGCTATCTTTCTCATCATGAGTAATGTTGCATTCATGCTGCGTTCTATTCATAGCTCTCACACTGTCTGGAAAACTTTGATCAGCTACCAGAAAGGCCATTGACATGGGTGGTAGGATTTATAGAGAGAATTGTCAACTGAATAATATAGGTATTACCTTCTTGGAAGGAGCCATTTTCAGTCACCAATCTCTCCTTTTCCTCACTCCTTCTGTCTCCGTTGATGATCAAGAACTCCATTTTCATCAGCTTTATGTTGCCTTAGTATCCCAGTGTCTTTGTACCCTTCCTTACCAGTGCCTGATGGTAGAAAATATACTTACTGTAAGAGAGAGAAAAAGAAAACAGCAGCTTATTTCAGTGAGAATTGAATTTACTGAGCAAATTATGAGGGTACAGATCTGGATGAAACATGGTCTCTACCCTTGGGAATTTTAGAACCCAGTAAGTAGGGAGATAGTCACCTAAGAAACAATAAACAGGATGCTCTAAAAGTGCTAAAGACAAATGGAAGTGAAATTATATATTGGAGGAGAAATTTCAGGTTCTAAAATTAAAATTCCCCAAAATAAGGACAACTTCATAATCAGATCATAACCTAATTAACTGCAACAGGAACTTATCTATAGCTCTGGGAAGGAACTCCTTTCATAGGTTAAGTTGCCTTGCAAGCCATGGCAATGGCACAGAAATCAGATGTTCTCCTGAATCTGCATACATTCAGTTCTCCCTTAGAAGAAAATGGTTTTGGATCATGGTTTACTCCTTAAGAGGCTACTTTGAACATTGGTCATACTGAAAATAGCAACAGTTTGAAAATTGTCATGGTGATGAAAATGATGATGATGATGATGGTGTTGACGATTGTGGTAGTGGTCATGATGATTATAATGATATTCACAGAGCTGCCAATGATCTAAAAAGTAATTTAAAAATGTTTATTCATTTTTATTTTATATTTATCAATGTGGATGTTTTGCCTGCATGAATGTCTGTGCGCCACATGCATGCAGGGCCTATGGAGGCCACAAAAAGGTATCAGATTTCCTGCAACTAGAAGTGAAAATACTTCTGAGTATGCGTCTGGGAATTGAACCCTGGCCCTTTGGGAGGGAAGCCAGTCCTCTTAACTACTAAGCAATCTCTTTAGCCCTAGGTATTGGTGATCTTAATAATAATAACAATAGTAATGAAACAGTCTGCCTCTTAGTTTTGTGTGCCTAGTATTTAGTACAGAAGAGAGGATTTTAAAAGGCTTATGACAATGCAGTGAACATTCAATATTTCCCACTTAAACTGTGACACAGAGGACACTGACACTCTTCTCCAACATTCCACAGTTGGTTTCTGTTTCCTCAGTATAGCACCCATATTTCTTGCTTTGGCCTGTGTACTCTGTCCCTCCTCTGGTAGCATCTCTCTTCACTGATTGGTTTTTCTTGCAATGCTCCTCCCCTAACATTCCAACCTCAGGGTTTCTGCACATGCTCTCCTATCTCCCTGGAGTGCTTTCTCCAAGAGCATCAAGGAGGTTCACGTCTTATACTTCCTCTAACCTACACTTCAATATTGATTCACTTCTCAAAGAAGCATCTCTTTCCTTCCCTCCCCTCTTGCCTTCTTCCTTTTCCTTTGACATATTTTCATGCTTTGCCTTAAATATATATGTGTCCATTGTGGACCCTGACTCACTGTCACTACGGGATCACTTCCTGAGGTTAATACCTTTATTTTCTTCAGTTATTCTACAAGATCCTAGAACACTACATGGGGCAAAGATGCAACTTTGAATGGAATCGATAAATCGTTTCTACCTCTAGAAGACATGACTCCAGCTCTGGCTTGTATTTCCAGGAATTTCCTTCCAATCTATCCTGTCTTCTCGTCACCCTGTGGATTGTACAGACCTAGGTAGCATATAAATTCTATCAGATTCTTATCCCAAGTAGAGACCAGCCCAGACTCACTCATATGGTGGTTACTCAGTGGATGCATGTTTATTGCAATCTTATCCAAAAGGCACAGTTTAATGGGATGGCTCTTCTTCCTGGCTTTGCCTCAACAGTTTTCAGCCTCTTTCGTTCCCATCTTGCTTTGTTGGAATGTCATCACACAGTGTGCTTTTTTGTGCACCAAACATCTTTGAAAAGAATAGACAAAAGCAATTCTTTCTCCACTCAGAGAATGCAAGATAACCTTATATTATTCGTAGCAATAACACCAAAGACTGAGTACCAAAAAGGCTAAGAAGCCAGAGTATTTTTTTCTACATTTGATGAAATGCAGGTTTTCTATAAAAAGAAACAAATCTTGGACTTCAAAAGATCAAACAGAATAATTCTTACAAGCAACTGTTTGCTGATTACATTCAAGCTATTCTGGGTAGATTATGGTTTGGCATGTTTGTAGGAGTGCTTGAATATGGTGCACGTTATGAACTTGATGCTCTTGATAAACCTTTCTGAAATGGTGAAATCAATGTTGATATTCACCTTCGGCTCAGTGTCATTGCCTCCCTTACCCAGAGGATAGAGGCAAGTTCCTTGCCAGTTGCAGCTGGCCTGTGACTTGCTGACTCATTTTTTTTTCAGTAACTAGTTGCACAATACATGTTGATCTTCTTGTTCTTCCTTTCTTTATTCATCCATTTGGATCCTTCCTCCTTTCCCTCACCCCACATTGACTCTCCCTATTCCCCCTCCCCTGCCCTTGGAATTTGGGAAGCCATTCTAGGCACTAGTAAGGTAGTGGTGAATTGCTTCAGGCTTGCAAAGGCTCTGCATTTCTAATGAGAAAGGATTGTTACTATTGGTTCTGAGATCTCACTCTTGGCCTACATTTTTCTTTACAAAGATTCAAAATCTATGGATGCAACACAGTTGTCAGAATGCTCCTCTAGCATTCAAGAGGCCCTGGGTTCAACCTCCAGCAACCTGCAAATCCATTCAAGGCTCTGTGTTATACCTTTAATCACAGAAACTGCAGAGTCCAGGAGGATCATTAAAGGTCCTCGTGACTTCAGGGCTCGTGTGTGTGTGTGTGTGTGTGTGTGTGTGTGTGTGTGTGTGGACTGTTCCTTTAGACTTTGTCTTAAAACTAAAAAACAGTCCTCCTCAACCAAAACCATCACCAAGACACATTTATTTGAAACAATATTTTCTTCCTTATTCATTTAATATTAAACTTTCTACCTTTCAATCCTTCGTTCTGGTTAAACTTTTAACAAACATGTTCTTAAAGCCTTCCTCACAGAATATATTCTCAGCTAATCACCACTGTCTTAATTGTATAGCAAATATGTTTTTTCTATTTGAAATTCCAAATATACAGTGAAAGGAATAAATCAAGCTAAATACCCCATATTCCTTCAAATTGTTATTTTTCCTTTTTTTCTGTGATAATATTTAAAATCTATTCAGTTCAAGATCTTCAAGCACATAATATATTGCTCTTAACAGGAGTCACTGCATGCACCATAAATATCTTGAAATTATTCTTCTGTCTGACATTGTATATCCTTAGATTGCTATCTCCCAAATTCCTCTTGTATTCTTCACCCCTCATAGTCACATTTCTATTCCTTGATTGTGTGAAATAGACCTTTTGTAATATATATATATATATATATATATATATATATATATATATATATATATTCCAAGTATAGATAAGATCCTTGCCCTGTCTCCTTTTACTTAGCATAGTAATATCCTGATAGTAACTGATGCTATTGGTTCAGTGGGTATGGCTGGAGGAGTTCCAGGATCTTGTGTCTTGGAACAAAGAATGGAGCAGTGATACAAGTTTCAAAAGAAGCAGAGTCAGTTTACTTGCAAAAGATACATTTCAAAGGGAAGAAGAAAGCTGGAGCAAAGAGAGAAAGGTTAGTAGCTCCAGGGCTCCTATTATGCAAAGACCTGGGTTGTTATGTTAGATAACTCAAGCTTTGTGGCTCATTTGCTTAGGAACAGCTTTCTTGAAAATGCTCTGTTGTGTAGTTCCACATATAACTTCTGGTATTCTGTGTCTTCTTAGCATTTAAATTTCTAGCCCAAGGTGTATGTTTTAGTATTATAATGACCTATAAGTCATCTTCAAGTACTCTGGATTGACTCTGCATCTGTGCCAGTTGCTCCAGAAGGTTCTATCTAGATAACTTTGTGCTGGTGTGTTTGTGCATGAGGAAAAAGGATGTGAGTGTGTGTGTGTGTGTGTGTGTGTGTGTGTGTGTGTGTATTTCAGCCTTCCTAGTTGCCAACTTGGTTAGTTTACTATGCTAATGTTGTATCCTGTGGAAAACCTTTCTGGACCACTGTGTTACTGTCTTTCTTTATTTTGAGATGTATTGTTTTCCAGGGTTAGTAGTATCCTATTGTAGACCTATATCACATTTTCATTATATACTAATCTACACATGGCAGCTTCTGTTGCTTTTATATGCTGACTCTTGTGAGTAGAACTGTAACAAGCATACTGATTTTATTTTCCTTGGGCATATTACAAGCAACAGGATTACTGAATTATATAGCACTTAATTTTTTGAGGACCCCCCTCTACATTATTTTCTGTAATGACTATACTAATTCACCTTTCCACCAATGGACTAGAAGTGTGTTTTGTTCTCCAAATCTTCACTAACATTGATTATCTTTTCTCTCTGGTGTATTATGGTATGCTAGCTTATAGATCTATCTCTTTAAACAATTCCTTCATTTTCATATGTCATCTTCCTTACATCCTTGGGAGTTTTGTGTTCAAGCTTATATATTTTATAAGGATACCAGTAATATTGGGTTAAGATCCACCTTAATGCTTCCATTGTATAGACTCTACTTCTAAATAAGGTAGGATTTGGAATTTCTGGGACTTGATGGGAGAACATGATTTATCCACAATGTTCATACTCTGAACTGTGGAATGTGGTAATAAGATGGTATTTCATTACAATATTATTGACATGGATTTGTAATGAGTGCTCTTCCCTCCACATCTCTTACTTTGAGTCTTTAGATAAAGTGATGCTTCTTCTGATTAGGTTAAAAATTGCTAACAAAATTTTCTCTATTACCAACAGTTAGTATGAAGATGGTATTGTGAGACATTGACAAGGAATCTTCCAGTAAAATATACATATTGAAATACTGATAGTTTAGTTTTTCTTTTGACTTTGAAACTGTCATCTGTATCCTCTTGTGTTGCACAGATCTGCCTGCCTATCATGGCCAAATCACAAAACTGTGATATTGTCTAAGTCACTTGTCCGGATCTCCTCCAGTTCCAGAAATGTTGTTTCTACCACCCACTTTTGGACATTTGTATTTGTCTTCTGAATTTATCTATTTAGTTCTGCAAAAGAATTTGTTTAAAATTTAGATAAACTATACTGGCTCCCTCGGGTTCAAATTTTAGGCAACTCTTAGACATCGGTTGCCAGTGCCAATAACTTTCCACTCCAGCTTTTTAGTCATTTCACAAAATGAGTGAATTCACCAAAAGAAGTGAATTCTTGTGATCAGTATTGTGATGGCCTCCTAAGCATCTTTTTCCATGGCTAGTCTCTAACCTGTGTAATGAATGTGTAGTTCTTCCCATCATCTTTCCAGTGAGTAATCTGAATTGCAGTTTATTGCTCAATATCTAACAAGACCTTCCCTCCACTGCCTGTTTAATGAATGACTTCCTTGGGATGACATTTCACCTTCATATACCTGTTAGATCCACTAACCTAGTTTTCTCAGCTTTGCATGCTCATTGAATCATCCATGGAAAGATACACACTGCTGTTGCCTGGATCTCACTTTAGGAATGCTAATTGATGGGTCTGGAGTGTGGTATGGGCATCATATTCAGTTGGAATTTCGAGACATTTATTCAGAGCACCATGTGCATTGGTGCTTTGTATGCATGTATGTCTGAATGAGGGTATCAGATCTTGGAGTTATAGGCAGTTGTAAGCAGTCATGTGGGTGCTGGGAATTGAACCCAAGTTCTCTGGAAGAGCAGTGAAGAGTATATTATGTTTCAGTAGGTATGAATCAGGCCAAGATGCTGTGTTACTGACAACTGGTGATGCATTTTGTCTGTCTTTTGTATAGCAGGGTGATAAGTTTGTAGCCTAGGCTGGCCTGGAGCTCACTATGTAGCTAAGCTGCCTTCAAACCCATGGCAATCCTCCTACTTCAGCTTTTGGTTAATATTTTAGGCATGTACAACTCATGACCCGAGGATACCTAAGAATACAGCCCATCAAAAAAAGTACTTAAAACATGAAAGTTTTGTGTGTGATTTCTTTGGTAATACGATCATGTAGTTCTTGACCATGAACTTTGTAGATGACAATGTTGCCTTTCAATGTCAAAATGGCCTGTTAGACATTCAGTCACTCAATCAACATTTCCTAAGCATCTTTTCATCACAGAACTGGACATTCACTGGTTAATAATACGTGCTTCCTGTTCCTAAATTTGCATGTCTGTGGCAAGAACATTCTTCCACACAAGTTATTTATAAGTTATCTGTACTGATATATTTTATTCTAATCTCTTTTATTTTCTTTTAAACACAAAACTCTACATGTAGGCATCCCAGCAAAGTCAGAGTGCAGCAAAGGTTTCAAAATGAGTTTTGGCGGTTTCTCTGTGACAATAGGTAGCTTTGAAAGAATATTGGTCCCTAAATAATAATTTGAGCACCTCCATTTTAGATCCCTTACAGAGAAAGTAGGATTTGGAAACCCAGCAGCACTGGCATCCCAAGAAAAATTTGAAAAAATGCAGGAACTCAGACCCTACCAGTTTTATTGGATCCTGACCAGCATTTTCAATTAGATCCCTAGATGCTTTGTGTGTATGTTAGAGTTCATGAAGCATTATTTTATGGCAGTGTCTGTTTTCCTTTTTCTCATATTGGAGTTAGTGAGATTTTTAAACATTCTGCCATTTGAACTGGCACAGTGATAACTCACAACTAGTCAAAGTTCTGAGAAAAGCAACTATTGAGAGGTTATCCTTAAATAGAACACCCATACCACCCTTTCCAAGTCCCAGAGACCATTTCAGGATAGGAAGTGGAAGGACTGTGGGAGCCAGAGGGTTAGGGAGGGGTGGTATGAAGCACTGTGTTCTGTCTATAATGTGGGTGATGCAGTCATGAGCACACAGTAGCAGAGACTAGCTGCACAAGGCAAAATATCAAAGAAACAGGGAAGAATGGCAGGAGAAAAGGAGGGGAGAGATGATGAAAGAAGGGAGGAAGGAAGGAAGGAAGGAAGGAAGGAAGGAAGGAGAAATATAGGGAAATATGAGATTTGAATGGAACTAGTTTGGGAAGAATAAAGGTGTTTACAGAAATTGGAAAGGGATGAGAGAGATAGGGGGATATAAAACAGATTCATTATTACTTACATGTACAAAACTGTCAAAAAGCTAACCTTTAAAGAATTACATTCCCACACAAATATTCAGCCATAATAAAGAAGGCAGTCCTTCCATTGTGGATAAAAAAAAAAAAAATCAGGTCATTGAGCTAAGTGAATTAAATCAGACACAAAAAGAAAAATGCTACAGGATTTCACTTATATGTAGAGTCTTTAAAACTTCAACTCACTGGGGCATAGAGGAGAATGGCTGTTGCTAGGTATGAGGGATGGAAAACAGGGAGCAGTCTGTGAAAAGATAGACTTTCAGCTATGCCAGATGGATCATTTCTGGGGATCAAATACACAGCCTGGCGACTAGGGTATGAATTATAGTGTTGTATTTTGTAAGTTTGCTGTGAAGACATATCTTTGGCATTCTTAACTCCATTGTAACAAGTGCATGAGAGGGTTGAAGTGTTACTAAGCTTGATTGTATTAATTTTTTCAAAATGTTTACTTGTATGAACAATTTTCTACAGCTTTCTTCTTATTTATTTACTTATTTACCTGAGAAAAAGTCTCTTGTCTAGATCATACTGTCTACAGACTTTTTATACTCTTGCATTAGCCTGCAAGCTACAGGGATTCTAGGCAAGTACTCTATCCCCCCCATTACTTCTTTTCTAAATCTTAAAAGTGGTTTAAAAATCAGATGAGAGGAAGCTGTGTATTAAAATAGAAGTTTCTAGTTAAAAATAATTCTAGGCCCAAACTGTAGCCAATGCACTAAATTAAAAATCCCTCGGCAGATGGTGCCCAGGCATCATTGCTGTTGTTTATAAAGCCCTTAGAAATGGACAGCCCATCCATGGTTCTAATACTCAGATCATCTCAGGTTCTCAGATGTTCTCTTAGCATTTTTTTCTTACCATATCTGAGCTATTGCTTGCTGTACAATTTCAGATTTTCACCTCTGGTTATATGACAGTTTATGAAATTGAACGGTGCCTCTCCATGGTACTGTTTCAAGGGCTATACTTTAGCTGTACCTTCACGAAAGTATGGCAGGGAGCAGTTGGTTCCCATTGCTCATTGACCAGTTGCTGTTTCTTTGCCATTTCTTCCGTTCACTAGCTGATGAAAATCATGTATCTCCTATCCCATGTAGTAGTTGGTTGTGTTTTTTCTTCTCCTTTGCAGAGACACATCACATTTCCTAATACTATTCGATCAAAGGAATATACTTCGAAATTGATTCAACACATATAACATATGGTCATCTCCAACTCTAGCATGTTTGAGATGAGAAAGACTATGGAATATACACTTGTAAAAGGACATGATTGAGATTGAAGTGTGCATGTACAAAGTATATATGGGAGGGAAATATGTCTACGAGGAAATACATATGAATACGCTTACAAAGAATTCATACATATGAGTGGTGAGTGTGTTTCTACTGGCAGGACTGGGGCTTGAACCTAGTGAGTCATTCAAGTGAGGCAAGAAGTCTACCACCGAGATACAACCTAAACTTCACGTTTCTTCATTATTGTTAGAGGAATTTGGAGTCTACTAGAAAGTGCGTACCAATTAGGCAGGCAGTCATCAAAGATAGTCCATTGAGCTGGAAAAAGAAAATGTAAAAGCTAAACAGCAAAATATGTGTTTCTTCAATGAACAAAGCGTTCCTGAGAAGGAAATTACTTAAACCCATGAGATTTAACTGAAAGTGTATTTCAAATGTGTATCTTATCACTTGTTTTACAATCTAATGAAATATGGTGAAAAGTAGCTATAAGGGAGTGTGCAGCCCCAGGGACGTAGCAACAGTGGCAACTGGCCTGACCCCCGATACTTCTGGAGACTGAGCCACCAACTAAAGGATACACATGGAGGGACCCATGGTGCTGGCCACAAATGTGGCAGAGGAGGGTCTTGTTATCCGTCAGGGGGAGGAGAGGCCCTTGGGCCTGAGGGTGTTAGATCCCCCAGTATAGGAGAATGACAAGGAGGGAAGACGAGAGTGGGTGAGTGGGTGGGAGGGTGGGTTGGAGAATATTCTCATAGTGGCAGGGGGAGGGCGGAGGGAATGGGGAGGTTCCAAAGGGGATATCTGAAAAGGGGGAAACATTTGAAATGTAAATAAAAAATATATATATATAAAAAAAGATTTTGGAAAAAAAAAAGAAAAGTAGCTATGAGGGTTAATACTTCCCTAATCTTTTCCTCTATTATAATATTTGTAGTACTCTAAAGATGTAAACTATAAAGATTCCTGTTAGCATAATTAAATTATCTTCAGTATAATGATTAAAGATGGCTTATGAGATAGAGAAAGACGTTTATGTACACAATTATCCATCTTCTCTTGCAAATCCAGTAAGTGCCAAGAATTAGGGATATAAACATAAATGTGATAATTCCCCAGCGTAGAAGAGCTAAAGTATTCTGAACAGCAAATGAGAAAACAAGAAAGCAACATTAAGTCGTACTTGGTTTCTTAATTCTTCCAGTAAGAGAACGCTTCCTTTTCATATTTTTAAATCTATTTTTAAAGCGGGACTTTGACAAAGAGAAAAAGAAGGAAGGAAGAAAGGAAGAAGGAATGAAAGAAAGAAAGAAAGAAAAGAAGGATGAAAGAAGGGAAACTAGAAGGTCGAGTACTGGGCAAAACACAACAGTCCCATTCTCACTTTTTTTTTCCACAAGTGTCATCAGCATTCACCTTCCTACATGGGGGAAGTTTTACATCCTTTCACAAAAATGTCATTCATACTCATTTTGTTTCAGTTTATTTTTTATCTGGTAGAAAATGTGCTGCTACTGATAGGATATTTTCCTGTGTAAGTAAGATAGTGCATATTTCATGAGTCAGTTTTGAGGTGTTTTGTAGGCCAACACTAAGCCCCTTTAAACACACTAGTACTTGCTGTCCTTTTTGTGAAGGCAGATACAATCAGCTGTAATGTTTAGTCCCTGTTTATAAAATATTTGAAGGAAATACACTCTAGATAATGGTTGTCAACCTTCCTAAGGCTGTGACACTTCAATACGGTTCCTTGTGTTGTGGGGACCCCCAACCATAACATTATTTTCATTGCTACTTCATAACTGTAGTTTTGCTGCTGTTATGAATCATAATGAAAATATTTGATATGCAGGACATATGATGTGTGACCGCTATGAAAGGATTGTTGGACACTGCTCTTGAGCTATCTGAAGTTTTGTAATTTTAGATCTAAGGTGATCAGAATACACACATTTGTACTTCCAAGAAATACAACATTTCTTCAATAGTTAAACATTAAATCTTTAAACATTGTTTTGTCAAAAATGTTTCCCCTCATATTTTGGAGAAGTCTATATCAGTTTCTAAGAACCATTTCTTCTCAGAGGAAAAGCAAGCCCAAATATCTTCATTTTGTAGCCAAGTCATTTAGACAAGGAAAGGGCTGGCCTTGACTCACATAGACACTCGTTGTCTGATGAATTCCACCTGAGTTGTAATCACACTGTGATGGATCTCCAGCTGAAACTTTAGCAAAATTCTGAGCTAGCTACATATTGGCGTGGGGTGAGGGGGGAGGTTTAGAGGGATGAGATCATTGCTTCAAGATTTTATTTGTTGAGAATAATGTTTTAATTTCTACCAAATAGCATCAATTCTTTTGAGATAGTTATAATTTGTGAGTCTAGTATATTTATAATATCCTTTGTTTGCTGAGATGTCTGATCACCTAACCTGTGAATAAGACCAGACTGGGTTCTGAAAGTCTAATAGAGAATCAACTTATTTATAATCAAGAAACCACAATATTTGAGTGGCCAAAATGTCAGGGTGAAATTAAGTTCCACCAATGAACCCACAATGCTAGGATTGACCCCACTTGAAACAAACTCTGTTCCACATATTATGCTAATAAGCATAACAATGATGCAAAAGGTGTCACATTTTTTTTCAGCCTCAAAAATGAGATCATTATACAACTAATTTCAAAATGCTAGTCATGATCCCCAAATCTTGAGGATTGACTGGATTCTTGCTCATTTTCTTAAAGCCACTCAGATTTCTGGTACAGTTTAACCATTCGCCATCTTACTGCATACACAATAAATATGTAGTTTGTCACTACGGAATTACAAGTGAATCTGTTTTCACATGTGGATGTTGTGGTTCAAATGAGAAATGTCCCCCATAGCTTCATGTGTTTGAACTCTTGGCTTGCAGTTGGTGGTATTGTATGGGAAGGTTATGGAGCCAGTAAGAGATAGAGCTTGGCTGGAGAAAGTAGATAACTGGAGGTCGGCTTTGAAAGCTTATAGCTTTGGTTCATTTTAGGTTCTTTCTTCCTGCTTCCTGGTTGTGGTTTCAGTGTGATCAGTGGTCTCAGGTTCCTGACTCTCCATCTTTCATGTAATAATGAACCATATACCCTAAAACCTCAAGCCAAAACAAATGCTTTCATCTTTAAGCTGCTTCTTGTCAAATATTTTTGTAACAGAAAGGTAAAAAAATAACTAATACCGTGCATTGTAATCTTTCAAACATCGTGTGTAGGCTAAATAAATATTAGGCCCATAGACACCAAGTATTTGTTTAGATTTTGTAGTCATGTATTGATTTTTGGTTTACTTCTGCTTTGTCTTTATCTCTTGCAAAAACTGTTAACTAACTTGCCAACATCCCTTGAAATCGCCTAGGAATTAGAAAAATACTCTTGGAGTCAAGGTGTGGTGGCACATGTCTGTAATTCCAGCACTAGAGAAACTGGAGCAAGAGGATCTTGAGTTCAAGGTCAGTCCATATTTCAAACAAAGAAACAAATGAAAAACAGAGAAAAAACATTAAATAAAGAAAAGGATTGAGAAAGAGAAAAAAACAAAGGACAGGGGATGAGAGCCAGAAGAGAATGTGCTAGAGAGATTCTTAAGGGCAAAAGTACCATTTAAATAGCTAAAGATTGAATGACACTAAGTATAATGTTAATACTGAGATTATTTTTTGTATTTGTGATCTTTGAAAGTAAAATAATGCATCTGTATAGGAAGTTTACACTATAAAGAAAGTACCTGCACTTCTCTGTTGCCCACACATTTAATAATTAGAGCTAGCTTTGAAAAATCTCTCCACTCTTTCCCTACATACACACTCATTGTGACATGTAGGGTAATTTACAGAATATCTGGGCCATATGTAGAGCATACTGTGTGGAATCAATGTCAGGTCTAGACTCTGGGGTTTCTTCCTCTAAACTCAAGTTAGTATCAAGAGGGTAAGAACTACTTCTGGATTTATTAAGATTTCAGTGAGATAAAATGAGCAAAATATTTTGCATATTCTAAACCAGCCTTTCTTAACTTTGGTAGTACTGATATACAGAGCTGGGTCATTCTTTGTTGTAGGGAGGGCATGTCCTCTTCACTGTAGGATTTTTAACACCACTCCTAGATGAAACACACTGCCATTGCCACCCCACACCCAAGTTATAACAACCAAACTAATATATGTCCTAAAATATCCCTAAGCGTTCCCTGTGGTTCAGGCTCTCCAAACTGAAGGCAGCTGTTCTAAAACCACAGATAATAGACTCCAATGTTGTTTGATGAAGAAAGACATCATTAGGTGATTCCACCATTCTGTACGCAGTTCTATACCTACAGATGGTGGCTATTCAGAGGACAACTGTAATCACCTTTATTTGATAAAGCCCAGAGTTTGGTAGGCATCCTAAGACTCTGGAGAGAAGGTGAAAACCATGTCAGTGTTTGAGGACATTTGAACTGAACAGTTGCAGACAGCTGACAGAGAATTCCCCCAAGGGTCTCCTGTCTATATTTATTGCTTTCCAAAAGTTGTTAATGTCTACAAGAAATCATCCTTGTGTAAACCCTCTCAACTCTGTTTGTCAGATCATTGCTTCAGCTCTCATTTGAAATCCGCAGTTGTGAAAGCCGTACTTTTGCTTACTCCCACCAGTGATATTCTTTTTCTAACCTGGAGATGCTCTTCCTCCCCTGTATCCTTATTTGTCTGTGTGTTGATTGACTGGTAATAAGCTGGTGGCTAAGAGGATTAATGTGCAGCAGTTGATCTGTAGCTTTGCCCTCTGTTGTGACTTATCAATCCTCGAGGGGTTTCTCACTTTGCATCTCAATTCACAGACCCTGAATCTCAAAGAGGCCTGTCACATCAGCAGGATGCAAGAAGCAACAGACTACATGTACCTGGGGTAGTGGAGGAGAGGGTAAGGAAGTCAGAAATCTCATTTCTAGTAACTGGGGTTAGTTTTCTTGCCCATACAACATTTTTCTGACTCATCCCTAAATTCAGACTTGAACTTAGACTGGTGGCCTGCACTAGGGGACTAGGGACACAATCATAGGCATGGTCTTTCCACAAACCATCAGAAGTTTTCCCATTCATTTCTTTTCCCTTATTCTCCTTCTGATTCCAAGGCCAAAAAGCTCTTTGTAGTATGAATTGTTAATCCTCTTTGAGTTCCCAGTGGATGATCACACTTCTAGCCACCCACCAGAACTCTTTGGATTCATGAATGAAAACACACACACACACACACACACACACACACACACACACACACCCTTTGTATTTTAATATGCCTAACTAGCTCAATGACTGGGAATTTCCAAACCTCCCTGAGGCTAGCACAAACTGCCCTCTAGCATTCTTGAATTAGTATTTGCCAAATCTATATTTTATCTCTGCTACCCCAGACTCACTGGGGGATTGGTCCTTGGGGCCAGTTTCCTGGATTCTTACATGTTGGTGGACGTTTAAGTCTGATCTTTCTGCTTCCCTGTCATTGAGATTCTCTCCTTCCTCTTCCCTTCATCCCTTGTTTGGGAGATCTAAAAGTCCCACCTCTGTTTCCTTGTCCGGCCATTGGCTGTTGGCAACTTTATTCCCCAGTCAGAGCCAACTTGGGGCAGACTTCCTTTAGCCTATGTGAGGGATGCTGCAAATAGGTTTTTTGGGTAACACAATTAGCATGAGAACACAAGCTGCTACATTTTCCCCCCTTTGTCCACTAAAAAGGCCTTTTGTTTCTGATATATATTTGAACATAATTATAACAGTCATGTAAACTATGAAGTACAATATATATTAAAAGCATCCAGTCCATCAATTTTGTCCATTTAGACAAAGTACCATCTATCCTAACTTAAAGAATTTACAATTCTATATCTAAATTAGGTTCTGATTTTAACTTGTATTACCATCTAAAAACTGTCATTTTAAATTAACAACATCTTCCTCAATGTTAAACAATTTAAATAGATTATGAGACTATAATTAGCCTTCAACCCTGTCAAAAATTCATGATATATATTACCTGAATATATAGGAAGCACAAAAACACAGTTTCAAAAACTTAACCAAATTGTATAGATAGCTGACTCCCTGAACATTCTTCAAAATGTTGGAGCATTTGTCTTCAGCCTTCTGGCCCAGGATCATCTGACAGATCTTAAGTGAAACAGGAACTATGGAAGACTAGTTTACTCTGTATTGGCAGAGCCCAGCTGTTGACTATCCTGCATTGACTGTCCTTTTCTGGACATTAGTATTTTGTCTGTAGATGAATTAGGGCAATTTTGTCTAGCTGTTACCTTGCCCTACATAACTGGAACAACTCCTTATGGAGGTTTTGATGTTCAATTTCTTCTTTGAACCATGATGGGGTTACTGTCAAGAGCAGACATGTCTGTAGGCAAATGATCTTTAATGATGTACTAATATTAAATGTCATATTCTGTGGATTTCTGATGTTTTTTTGAACACTATATAAAGTATATCTGAACTGTTAAACCTTGACTATTCTTAGCTATTTCTATTTGAATAGTATTGAAAACATTTTAATATAATTAGATCAGAATCTAATATAAGAATGAGTTTATTATCTGGCCCTTAACTTGTGTTATATAATCCTCTTAAATAGTTTGTAATATTAGCTATTAGAATGACTGGGTCTAAGCCTTGTATTTGTAAATGAGTTGTATACACACAGTGCCTATCTAAAAGTAACAATATTAATTTCAATTTTTGTATCAATATAAGAAATTTATACCTATAAAAACCTTAAATTGGCATCCATCTATAAATTCTTTACCAATGTAAAAACTATAACGTTAATTTGCATCAAATATAAAGATTTTTAAAGATTTTTTTTTTTTTTTTTTTGGTTTTTCGAGACAGGGTTTCTCTGTGTAGCCCTGGCTGTCCTGGAATTCACTCTGTAGACCAGGCTGGCTTCGAACTCAGAAATATGCCTGCCTCTGCCTCCCGAGTGCTGGGATTAAAGGTGTGAGCCACCACTGCCCGGCTAAAGATTTCTATCAATGCAAGTTTATAGCTATACAGTGCTATTTTTAAGAATATATTTAGTAATCCATCCCATCTATTTCCTCCCTGTTCAAAGTCATGGCCATTTCCAAGTTATCCCTAAAAATGACAATCTATCTATAATTTATAAAATAACCATAACCAGACACCCAAAACAAAGGGATCAGGATGACTACTCTCTATAACTTCTTCCTGCTGAATATGGGTGATGAAAAGTTTTTAAAGGTGTGGAGAGGGTTAGAAAATTAGAAAATTTGGTTAAATGTAAGAAAGCTAGCCTTAGCATCTGTTATCCAGTCTCTATGCTTAGAAGGTTCAGGGCTTGACTGAAGTTCTGATTGGATCTGTCTAAAAAGCTGGAAGAACTGAGTCCATCTGGAATCAGCAGCAATTCCAGAAGCTGTTCTGAAAGCAAGTCTCTGGACAGCATCAGGAAACAAGGGTCTGGAACAGCAGGTCATTTCAGCATCCCAGAGAATGAATCTTGCCAAAGCTGTATATTCTGAAATATATGAATCTCACAACCAAAAGTTTAATATTATTAAGATATTTCTATGGATTGTGCAATGTGCACAGATCAGTTAAGGATGAATTTTTGCTCCTTGTTTGAGCAGGTGAATTTTCCTTTTATGAGTTAATTTGATCAGTAACCAATTGTAATAAATTTTCATTGATGCCATGTGAAAGATGACATGATGAATCTTAAGAATTCCACAACCAACAAGATTTATTTTCTAATTTTAGCTGAAGATTTGGCTAGAGACATTGTTATGTCTAAGCCAGTTATAGGGATGTTCCCATGTCGAGGGATCAGCAGATCAAGTTATCTGTCCTGTTTGATTTTCTCTAATTTTTCTTTACTGTAGCCAAGATCTTTAGGGGGTCTTCCCCTGTCAAATCTGATCCATATCACTCTGGAAGGAGTCCAAAACCTTTTCTCCTTTCCTGTCAATACAAATGCAGAACCTCTCTCCCAAAATAGTATGCCCTTGGTCCCGTAACCAGAATTCATTAAAGGTATAGATTGGATTAATTTAATAGCTTGATTTCTCTCCCAGAGGATTTTTAATATTATAAACACTACCAAACTTATAATAATCTTCATTTTGATTATAAAAACAACTCAAAGCAGTTAAAACAATCTAAACAGATAGTATTATCTGTTGAGATAGTGCTCCCCTATGATCTCCTGTCCCTATCTACATGAGATCAAAGCATAAGTTATTTATCCATTTGTAAACTTAAATTCTCCCTTCTAAGGAGAGTGGTATCTCTGTGGGTACATGTGTCTGTCCCGTGTTTCTGTTTATATAACATGAATTAACATAAGCTTCTATTTTCTGTCTAAGATAAAGTTTTTCCACTCATGCCCTGCTCTTTGACCTATAATTTAAAATCAAAATCCCCAATTATTTATTTATCTATGTATACTTAAATTCTCCCTTCTATTTATTGTATAAACCTATTCTTAGGCTTCTAATTTGTTGTACCAGCTTAAACAATCCCATAATTCCCATGGAGCTCACATTCAAAGCATTTGAGTATTTGCTCTGGCACAACCCTTTTGAAATTTACTTTAAAGCATTTTTTTCATTCAAATCTCCCTTCTGTCCATGTGCCTTTGTTTCCTACAGTTGAGATAAAAATCTTGCATTTCTTTCTTCCATGTATACTTAAAACCACTTAAACAAGAATCATTATACTCTCTTCTATCCTTAAGAAACAATTAAATCAAACGTCAATTATCTCTATTCTTTATTTATCTGGTTGCAGAAGGCAGGCAGCTTCTACCATTTGTTACTGTTGGACTTTCGAACTGTCTTTTGCATAGCAGGTGCTCCCAGTGCCTCTGAGTTCAAACTCTCCAAGGCACCTAGAAGACTTTGAGAGAGGCCAGGGGTAAATCCCTGCCTGTAGCTGTGTTCCTTTGTTTTAGTTTCATGGCTTTCATGGCTTGTGAAGGAACATGATTTGGCTTGGCTCTGCTGAGAAACCAATTTTTCCCATCTCCTAATCTCACATTATGCCGCATGTGTATTCCATTAGGGAATCTCCAATTAATTTTTAAAAATGAGTTCTTGCTTACCACATTGTGCTCCATCTGTAGAGGTGAATAGTTAATCTGCTTTGAGCTCCCAGTGGCTGATTGTGCTTCTAACCATCCTCCAGAGCTTTCTGGATTCATGAATGAAAACACACACACACACACACACACACACACACACACACACACACACACA